>JBBBDQ010000256.1:10322500-10425000 GCA_037127315.1 Ascarosepion bandense
ACAGTGTCAGTAGGTCTATCTGTTGAAATTGTTTTTTTGAGGTTAACCACACTTAAATGCTGAATATTAGATCTCTCTCACTGAAGCCGTGCAGCAACCCTATTCTCCTCAGATACATTTGCTTTTCTTTTCAACAGGAATGCTTGGCAAACATCAATTCTTCTTTGAAGGAAATACCAAAGATTTTATGGAACTTAGAAAACTTGCCTTCAGGAAATCAAGGTTTGTTACTTGTTTGAAAAATTCTTTTTTTTTTCATTTATGTGCTGTGTCTATTCAGGATGTAGGCGATCATGACCCTCCACATCTTTCTATCATTTGTATCTCTTAATACCTTTTGAATAGGTATTTCTCTCAAACCCTGCTCTGTCATCCACTTTCTTTAGCCCATCAAGAATACCAGGCATTGTTTTCATCTGTTTCTCTTTCCCCTTATCCATTCTGTAAGTATCAGATTCTCCAAACTATCTTTCCTCATTACTTGTCCTAGAGACTTCAGGTGTCTGTTCCTGATAAATATAAGTTTCCTTTTCATTTCAGTTCTCTCCAAAACATTGTCATTGCTCACTTGTATGGTCCATGATATCCTCAGCATTCTTACATAAAAACAATTTTTGTTGCTTTGAGTCTTTCCTTAATCTGCTATGAGGTCTCTTCACAGTTTCCTGTTTCTTGTATAATCTTTTTGATATTACCTCTTTATGTTAATTTTTTTGTTACCTGCTTTTTTGTTAATTTTTCCTTCTCCTTTTAACATGTGGTTTTTATAGGTTTAGTTATATATATATATATATATATATATATATATAACCCTCCCACACACACATATAATAGTACATGAATGAGTTTGCAGCCTACTGCACAATTTATATTAATTACAGAAATCAAACATAAATTTTTGAATGGATTTTTGTTGCCACCCTGTCTTTTGTTATCTTCTTAAATAGTGAAATTAATATAAATTTCTAGGGACAGAAAAGGCGATTATCTCCCTTTGGTTAAGATGAAATCACATAGGTCATGTGATGACCATTTCATGTCACTTTATAGTTTAATAAAAGTGATCAGTCTGTCAGCTTCCAGGAGTCAAGCTGAACAGTGCTTTTTAACTTGTGCCAAAAGGCCTGGAATAAGGTTAAATCTACCCAACCCCAGTCATGTGGTGCAGCAAACAAGCCTATGGTACTCTTTTCCTAGGGAAATATATCTTCACCAGATATAGAAAATATATCCAGCTCCCAGTCCTCACTTTGTGGAAAAACCCAAGACTTGCCATTTCCCAATTGTGGAATATATCGTTGTTAGTGACATAGCAGATGAATGTGGCTTATTTAAATCTGGTGTGCTAAATATGGCTTTTCCAGAAATGCACAAGAATCTCTGGCAGCTTTTGAGAATTATTATATCTAAGAGTTTTTTCTTTTCACTCTGCTTGTTGTTGCATACATGTTATAGTTTCACTGTGTGGGACATTTAAATATGTATATATAAAAGTTTGACTTAGCAGCATAATACTCTCTCAGAGAACAAACCATGCTTGCATTCTTTTTCCATTCAGATATCCCATTCAATTCTCAAAATAAGGTGTTATTATATCATGGATATTAGAGAAAATTCAAGTAGAAGAATAAACCTTTCTTCTATAATGTACACATTATCTGATGGCTTACCCAACATGATGTGATAATATATTGATTTTCATTAAATTGACCTAGATTGAGAAGTTCTAAAGAAAGATAATTTACATTTAGGATACAAAATGGAACCTAGCATAGATACAGATAATTCCAAATGAGAAATATGAGACATTTTTTAAATAGGTAATTCAAATTTTACTTTGTCAATAATGAGTTAGTAAAGGCACATTTTTGCTAAAAAAAACTGTTCCCCTGATGTGAAAAGATGGCTACAAGGTCAACCTCTGTTCACCTTTAGTACGATTTTTCAATTTAGGGCCAGTTATTATAGTACTGGCAACATTTTTATGGTTGAAAAAATGTGTTAGGTCACAATACATTTTATGGAAAAAAATGTGTTAGAACAGTAATATATTTGAGAAAAATGTTATATCAATACATTTTTATGAAAAAAATGTGTTAGTAATGTATACTATATTTTTATGAAAAATGTATAGACTGTTAACATTTTATGAAAAATGTGTTAGTACCAGCAATACATTTTTATGAAAAAATGCAGCAGAACAAAGAATACATTTTTATGGAAAAAAACGTGTTATATTGAAAACACATATTTATGAAAAAAATGTTAAGACCAATAACATATTTTAGAAAAAAATGTGTTAGTACCAGCAATACATTTTTAAAAAGAAAAATAATAAATATATATTGTAATACATTTATATGAAAAAATGTGTTGTACTAGGCAATACATTTTTATGAAAAAAAATGTGTTAGTACCAGCAATACATTTTTAAGAAAAAAATGTTGAATACTACAATACATTTTTGAAAAAAATGTGTTATACCAGCATTGTATTTTATGGAAAAAAATGTTGAGATTACAATACATTTTTATGAAAAAAATGTTGAATTGTAGCATACATTTTTATAGAAAAAAAAAAGAAAATTACAAGTTTATTTTATGAAAAAAAACAAGAAACAAGCACAGTTTTATGAGAAAAAAAATGTGTTAGTATTTCAGCAATACATTTTTAAGAAAAAAAATGTTAGTGACACACAGACAGAAAAAAATGAAATATACTGTAACATATTTTATGTAGAAAAAAAATGTTATAGCTCAGCAATACATTTTTATGAAAAATGTGTTAATATTTCAGCAATACATTTTTGTTAAAAAAAATGTGTTATATTCAGCAATACATTTTTATGAAAAAAATGTGTTAGTATTTATATTATTTTTTATAGAAAAATGTGTTAGCATTAGCAATACATTTATGAAAAATATATATTACATATATTTAAAAATGTGTTATAATTAAATAATACATTTTATGAAAAAAATGTTATATTAAATACATTTTTAAGTAAAAAAATATAATTATAAATATTTATGAAAAAAATGTTATATTCAGCAATACATTTTTAAAAATAGTACTACAACATATTTTTAAAAGAGAAAAAAATGTGTTAGAGATTGGAAAGCAATACATTTTCTTATGAAAAAATGTAAGTTAGGTGACGCTAAGCAATACATTTTTATGAAAATGCATTAGAAATATATTTGTGCACATATTATGAAAAATGTGTTAGTACTAGCAATACATTATGAAAAAAATGTTATATTGTTACATATACTTTTATAAAAATGTTATATCATAAATACATTTATGAAAAAATAAATAAATAATACATTTTTATGAAAAAATGTGTTAGGTACTCAGCAATACATTTTTATGAAAAAAATGTGTTAGTACTCAGCAATACATTTGTGAAAAATGTGTTAGTACTGTGCAATGTATTTTTATAGAAAAAAATGTGTTAGTACTCAGCACATTTTATGAAAAAATGTGTTAGTACCAGCAATACATTTTATGAAAAAAATAAACATAGTATCAGCAATACATTTTTATGAAAAAAATGTGTTAGGTATTCTCAGCACATATTTACAGAAAAAAATGTTAGCATTCAGCAACACATTTTGAAAAAAATGTGTTAGTACCAGCAATACATTTTTATGAAAAAATGTGTTAGTACCAGCAATACATTTTTATGAAAAAAATGTGTTACATCATGTTATTTTTATGAAAAAATGTTAGTACCAGCAATACATTTTTATGAAAAAAAATGTGTTAGTACCAGCAATACATTTTACAGAAAAAAATGTGTTAGAAATTACAATACATTTCAATGTAGAAAAAAATGGAAAGACATTTGTTACAACACATTTTTAAAAAAAATGTGTTAGTATCATAATACATTTTTATGAAAAATGTGTTACATTTGTATTATATTTTTGTTATGAAAAAATGTGTTAGTATCAGCAATACATTTTTATGAAAAAAATGTATATATCTACAATACATTTTTATGAAAAATGTATATATTCAGCAATACATTTTTATGAAAACGTTAATAAAATTTGCAATACATTTTTATGAAAAAAATGTGTTAGTATTCTGTTACATTTTACAAAAAAATACAATAGCAATATATTTTTATATAGAAAAATGTATATATCATAAATAAAATTTTTACAGAAAAAAATGTGTTAGTACTACAATACATTTATGAAAAACAAATATATCTATAATACATTTTTATGAAAAAAAATGTTAGTACTCAGCAATACATTTTTATGAAAAAAATGTGTTAGTATTGCAATACATTATGTAAAAAAAATAATATTTGGGAAAGCAAATACATTTTTATGAAAAAAAATTCAGCAGAGTCAATAATACATTTTTGGAAAAAAATGTTAGTACCAGCAATACATTTTAAAAGTAAAAAAATGTGTTAGTACCACAATACATTTTTATGGAAAAAAATGTGTTATATTTAAAAATACTATGAAAAAAAAAATGTATGACTACAATATTTTACAGAAAAAAATGTACAGATTTATACATATTTTTATAAGAAAAAATGTACATATCATACACATATTTATGAAAAAAATGTGTTAAATATTTTAAAATTTTTAAGTGAAAAATGTGTTACATTAAAAATGCACATATTTATGAAAATGGTAAGAAATAGCAATACATATGAAAAATGTTAGTACAGCAATACATTTTTATGAAAAAGGCAGACAGCAATACATTTTTGAAAAATGTGTTAGTAACAGTACACATTTTTATGTGAAAAAAATGTATAATTACAATGTATTTTGTGAAAAAAAATGTGTTAGTATCAATAACACATTTTTATGAAAAAAATGTATATCAGTAATACATTTTTATGAAAAATGTGTTAGTACCAGCAATACATTTTTATGAAAAAATAAGAATAAGCAATACATTTTTATGAAAAAAAATGTGTTAAGACTAGCAATACATTTTATGGAAAAAAAATGTTACACCATAATACATTTTTAGTGAAAAAGCAAGAGATTATACATATTTTAAAAACATAATCAGTAATACATTTTTATGAAAAAATGTGTTAGGACTATACATTTTATGGAAAAAAATGTGTTAGTATTTCAGCAATATTTTATAGAAAAAAATGTATATATTCAGCAATACATTTTATGAAAAAATGTTAGTACAGCAATACATTTTTATGAAAAAAATGTGTTAGTACCAGCAATACATTTTTAAAGAAAAAATGTGTTAGTACTAGCACATATTTTAAAAAAATAAAGAAAGAAAATACATTTACAAGAAAAATGTTAGTACTACAATACATTTATGAAAAATGATTTAAAGCCAACAATAAATGCTTTACAAATAAATAGTACAACAACACGCTTTTATGAAAACAAATATTGAAAAGCCAACAACACGCTTTTATGAAATAAATAGTGCCAACAACACGCTTATGAAATGGGGAAACAACATGCTTATGAAATAAATAGTGCCAACAATACGCTTTACTGTAAAAGAAATGCTCCCAAGTAAATTAAAACTCTGCATTAATTGCCCCATACGAGTGGATATACCATTAAACAAACAAAACAATATGAAAAAGCTCAAAAAATACAAAGTGGAAATTTAGATCAAAATTCAATTAAAACTCATGTCAGATTATAGATTTACAGATCTACCCTTCAATATATGTATGTCTGAGTATTCACTTATTTATTCATCTCAGAGCTAATAGAGATCTGGCATAACTGTAAAATTATCTCTGAGGTACTGAATAATTGTCACATATTTCTCCTGTAGTTGTCACACAGCAAGTGGCCAAATTGGAAGCCTTCTTGCTGAACCAGTCAATAACCAGTGACCTGGTAAATCAATTGCTTAGCCTCTGCAAAGAAAACAATGGTCATTCAGAAGTGGACTTTTCCTGGAAAAGGCAACTAAAATATTTGTTTAACTATGAATCAAGTGAAGTTACTATAAAGGTAAGAACTTCTTAAAACCTTTTCTTCTGAATGATTACTCATTAACAGTATATATCATAAACAGATGTTTTGTTCATAACATTTTCATTATCTTAAATGTAACCAGACAGTGTCTTGTTTCCGACATGCATTTATCTTTCTGTGAAGAGTATGCAAGTGTAAGGGGAATTAGTTTTAGCTGACTACCTAGATGTGCAGGTAGTGCAACATTTCATTCAGTCAATTAAGTGCCATACATAGTAGGGTGATCATGTCTTGAAAAAGGCAACTGATTGAGCAGAAAATTTTCCAACAGTACATTGCCATTACTTTCTGTGGTAGACTGGTTGCCAATCAAGGCTATAAGGGAAGAGGCTGATCAATAGCTTTCCCCAGGGTATTTGCGTATAAGTGAATGTAACAAACTCAACTGGAATTTGAACTCGGCTCTCAAATTTCTTCTTTCAAGCCAATAGCCACTGCACCACAATGCACATCACAATAGCTCCAAATTAGAAATCAGATAGTCAAATTCAAATTCTAGGGAAGTCTATTACATTCACATAAATATCCTAGTAAAAAGGCTGAATCTGTCTTCTATGAATTTGGTCTAAGCAGAAGGACAGACTGAGCTCTCTAAGTCTATGATTCATTGATTAGTATTTTTTATAGTTTACCAATTCTTTGTCAGTTATTTACACTGTTTGCCGCAGCAAAATTCCTTTATGTTTCGATGTCCACTAACACTTGATCATAAGTTGTAAGAGTTGCAGTAAAATTCCTTCCTTCAAGTTTCGATTTCAACTCACACTTGTTCTGCTGTCAGATTTTTTTTCTGCCTTCTTGGCAACACTCACCTAAATTATGGACCTACACATGAGACAAGTCTTTGCACGCTTTGCTTTATGAGGTAAGACTCTTCTTTCACCACATTTGGACTGTTGTCCTCAAGGACACATGGCCCAGTTGATAAAAGCATTGGTTAGATCCATGACTTGACCCAAAGAGTTGGGAGTTCAATGCTTCTCAAAAGTAGTGGTGAAGAAAAACTTAGAAAGTTGAGTTCAATGGAGATAACAAAGACATTCGGAAGTAGTATGACTCATGGAACAAGAACAATCTACCGTAATGTTCAAAATAAATGGTTCATTCAAAACTCAAGTTGCCTGAAGATGCTTTGTGCGTACAACAACCGAAACATCATAAATATGACAATAAATGAGGACAACAATGTAAATAATAAAAGTACCTCATCTCAGAAATATAGACAAATATCTTTGTGAGTTAATTTAAAATTGAGACATAGTTTGGATTGTAAGAATGATTTAATTGAATTTTTTATAATAACACTGTTATCCATTACACCACCTGCACATCTGCTAGTCTAAAAGGAGGACAACCCTGAATTCAAAATTTTTCTACATGAAAACTGGACAGAGATAGTTTAACATGGGTGTGCAGATACAATGTCTGTAAAACAAAAGCATGACATTTCAACTCCTGTGGATAATCTAACTAGAGAGAAATTATGCAGAATACTGTCGGCCCCAAAGTGTATTGGATACAAGAAAGGTGTCAATATCAATAAAATAGGTTATTTGCATTGAGATTGAGAATCTATTAAAGCTCTGACTTTGTCAGACTTTTTCCTTTTGGGCAAAGAGGAACCTAGATGAGGCTGTGCCAAAGGGCAGGGTGTCATCTGGGATAAATAGATAAGAAAACAATCCCATGTATGCAGGTTCTACAGAAAATTTTGCCCAAGCGTACTCACTGGGTAAACCCCACAGTAAAATTGGTCTGCCTATGTGGGGAGGTTTGGGTAAATACCAAGACTGAGTGTTTAAGAATTGCTTCCTAACTTTCTTTCTGATTGTTTTATAAACATTTTTATCTGA
This sequence comes from Ascarosepion bandense, assembly GCA_037127315.1. Lineage (NCBI taxonomy): Eukaryota > Metazoa > Mollusca > Cephalopoda > Sepiida > Sepiidae > Ascarosepion > Ascarosepion bandense. The sequence goes on from JBBBDQ010000256.1 coordinate 10,330,365, forward strand.
TTATTACTTGATATAATTTATTTCAGTATTTTTTTTTCTTTTGAATTGTCATAACTTCTTGAAAAAGTTAATAGAATGGTTTCCCATTATTGTCTTTTTTAATTAAAATTAAACTTTCTCTAAGACTGGCTGCTACTCAAGGCAGCTGAAGAAGAAGAGATAGCTTCATGACTTTCCAGGGGATTAAGTTAATGCAACTGACTAGTCCAGAATTTCAATTATTGTATATTATTTCATTTTAAATGACATGCTAACAATGATATTTTATCAAAGATACTATGTTTAGTGAGAAAATGAACACAGATGTAACTTAACTGAAACTTTGTTCAACTGAGAATGGTGTGTATCCTACTGGGCTTATTTAAATACAGAATACTTTAAGGGGAGATAATCCATATCATACTATGTAAAGCAAAAATACAATGGCTTTCAACAGCTATGGATCAATTATCCAGAAAGCTGTTGTCACCACTAAGCATGGGTCTTAAAGAAAGTGCCAGTGAGATTAAAAACTATAATTTAAATCAATATAAAGTGAAAAAAGAAACTTATCAAAAGTCTTAGAACCCATAATCTGAGCCCATAAGCTTAGTCAAAAATATCCCATAGACCCTGCTCAAGCTCTTGTCTATTCACTCCAGACAAGACTCTACTCTTCAGCAAAGCTGCATCTGGGTTCCTCTACACTCAAAGGCAGTGTTGATCTATGCTACTCCTCCACTGGAGCGAGTTGTGACACAAGGTTGGTTTTAATGTGGGGGAACCTAAGCATGTACACTAAGGCCACTGGTCAAAGATTTCTCAGCCCTTGTATTTGCAGTAACTGGGTACTAAGCTTGTTTGGGTTACTCTCTGCTCAAAGGCAGAGTGTTTATTCAGCCTACTCCCCCACTGTTGTGAGATGTGACACAAGATTGGTTTTTAATGTGGGGAACCAGAGTGCATACACTCAGGGCACTAGTCAAAGATCACACAACCTCAATCTATGCAGTAACTGGGTCTAAAACTAGTCTTAGCAGGTCATAGCTTGTCTGGGTTACTCTCTGCCTAAAGGCAGAGTTTATTTACCCTATTCCCCAACTAGAGCGAGTTGTGACACAAGGTCGGCTTTTAATGTGAGGAATCTCTGTGCATACACTTAAGCCACTGGTCAATGATTACCCAGTTCCTGTTTATGTATTAACTAGGTACAAAGGTATCCTCATCTTTTCAATACTGATCTGGGTTTCTCTCCACCTAAAGGCAGAGAGTCTGACGAAGTAATGAATCAATGAAGATCCAGCTTTTATTCAGTGTGGAGATGGTTGACACTTATTCAAACAGTGGTTGACATTGCTGGGCAAATTTATAATCTTAATCTTTGTTAATTAATTCTCCGGCCACGACTGTACGCCTACAAATATCCCAAACTACATAGATATATCTAGATGTGTTTCCAGACATTATTATTTGTTGGGAGGGCTTGTGTGTGTGCTTATTTTGATATATATTAGTTTTTGAGTAGGCGTATTTTGTTTACATATTGTTCTTTTTTTTTTAGTAGGTATAGGTTGTTTACTTATGGGTAACATTTAGCTATTTCAACAGTAAGGTGATTAAACCTATCTACTACTTTATCTAAACTTATGCTGTTGAGATATGAGGGTAAAAAACTCTTTAGAACAATTGCCATGAAAATATTTATAGAAAAAAACCACTTCATGGTGATAAGAAAATGACTGGTCAAGATACCTGGTCAGGACTGATAACATTACAAATCATTTTTTTGAAATTTTGAGGCATATAGTTGTCACTGACATTATTTTTTTTTCTTGTTTTAATAAACAATATAATAAATAGTGTAAATAAACAATCTAATTAATGAATAGTGGTTATTTTTTCATCAATTCTCAATGATAAAAAAAAATTCTGAATTCCCTTTCATATATTTAGGTGTCATTAAAATTCTAATCATTACTTTTGAAAACAATAAACATTGCCAGGGAGTGAATATAGTTAAAATAATAGTGGTGTCAAGGGAAAAACCGTACTTTTGATACAGCAGTTTTTTGGGGGTTTTTTTGTTTGTTTTTTGGGTAGAAATGTTAAAAATTGCCAAATTTTTATTATACATATTCTTTGAGTATTATTCTTATAGCTGTTTCATGTCCTAGTAAAGATGTATCTTTCTGCTCTTGAACTGGTTTACAATGTGTTATAACCAGCTCCGCTGCTATAGTGCACCTTTGTCAACTTAAAAACAAGCACCCACTAAAAATGTTTCTTATTTTATGTGCCATGTAAGAACATTTCAAAATTTGCATTCTTCAATTTTAGTCTGATTAAGATATCAGAAAATAAATTGTAATGAAAATGTAAGTTGTATAAAAACATAGATTCATTTTGGAAGGTATGAGAATTTAAATTTTTAATGAAATATTATCTGCTTTTTCAGTGTTTTGACTGGGGTTTTGATTATGGATTTGAATATCAAGGATCTGCAAAGAGAGAACCCATCACTGCAACCACAGAAAAAGCCTTTCTTGGACTCTTTCATGCATTGGTCAATTTCAAAGTTGGCCATTGCATTGGACCATTGGTAACAGTTCTATTCCTTCAATTTTGATTTTGATTTTGAAACGTTGTCTGAGGTGAAGAGAAGTTATATAAATATTCCACTTGAAATTATCTGAGCCTGTAGTCAAAAAGTGATGAAGAAAGAACATGTAAGGGTGCAGAGGTCACCAACCCAATGGTGCAAAGATCACAAATGTTGAGATAATGAGGCCAATGTTGTGAGTATCATAGAAGTGTTGGGGTCACCAATGATGAGGTACAGAAGTCATTAATTTGGGATTGCTGAAGTCATCTTAAACAATCATACCCCAAAATATCATGAATCAATAATTTAAATTTTTGCTATGCAAATTTAAAGTACTCATTTGTCATTTTATTTAGTTTTAAAACTTATGTAATGTAATGTCAAGCTTGTAAAATAGATTTTTTATTTAATGGCATGTCAACTACTTTATAAGTCCTTTAATGTTGAAATTTAATTTTTTTAAGAGCTTTGAAGTAATGAAGATGTGATATATGCTATTCTACTTTTACAACTGAATACAAGGTTGATGATAATCAGCTTTTGTTCAGATACATGTTTGTGAGAAAATTATTTCTAGAAGCAGTGACATGTGTTTTTAAGTAGTAGTTTTGTTGAAGTTTTATTTTGAAATAAATTTTCTTTATGAAATTGTAGGATATTATCTGGATTAATGTCATGGAGGTATTCTTTCATGTTGATTGCGTCATGTTAGGTCAATCAGTGCTGAAATCTAAATACTTTTAATGCAATTGCATTTCTTCAACTACAGATAAAATGTATTTTTGATCCTTTTTATGACAAATGTGTATTGTTGGTAATTTATACATTGGTGGATGTTGCCATAATCCTTGACTTCAGTTCATTTTTTTTTTTACAAGGAGTTTTGTTGGTCCCTTGCTCAAATGCACCTCACAATGAATGAAAAATGTTGGCATCACTAGCGATCACTACAAACACCTTTTGTAATCACCATTAGACTCATCCAGCTCTTTCTCAATGTTCTGCACTGTCCTCCGATTGGCATCCAAATGCACAGAAATGTTTGTATTAGAGCTTCAAACACAGACACTAAGCATGCTGCTTTCATGCTGGTACAGTAAATTGCATTATGGAGCTCTTTTTCTCATAGATGGTTTCCAACTGACCCTAATATACTCTGCAGTTGACAAAAACAATAGGCAAAACTGAAAATGTAAACTGGTGACAATTGTCCACTGTGTGTGTATATATATATATATATATATATATAAAATTTGTTTACATTATTGTCACAAAAATAAAAAGATTGTTTGGAAGCACACACAGGAAAAGAAAGGTAATACGAGTTCAGTAGGTTCACTCGGCAAAACAAATCTACACTTCTCATCTCAATCTTCAATACACCACTCACCATCACGAATGAAAAACTACACACCTCTCAAATGAGCATACCATGTTTTTATACACTTAACCCAGCCAACACCCAGTCAATGAGCACCCAGAATCAGCCCATAAAAATGGCTGCAAGTGACACCACCACCACCTCTATCAGCATGAAATGCTGTCCAATTCACCATCTGTTGAATTGCCGTCTCCACACTTTGCAAAACATATACGTGACACTGGCTATTTTGGGTTGCCAAGGTAAGTCGCTGCTACATTGTTTAAACTACTGTCCTCATCTTTGTCGCCATGTTTATGACATTTTGGATGTTGTACACTCTGGCCTTCTTCAGTTGCTAGGAATTTCAAATCAAACTCTTTATTTTGATCACTGAGGTATATCATTTATTAGCAATAAAGATGAGGCTAATAGTCTGAACAATGTAAATAATGTAAACACTACCTTATCTCAGCAGTATAGACAAGTAAAATTTGTTATAATATTAAGAACTTTGTAATATAAGCAATCTTTTTTCATGGCATTGATAAACTAATTGTTAATAAATGTTGCTGATTATTATTGTATACACATGCAGTTGATAATGTTTACTTCTCTTCTTGACAAACTAACATGCACATATTTATATAAGAACCAATACTTCTCTTCTTGACAATAAGAACCAATATCTTCTTGACAATAAGAACCAATACTTCTCTTCTTGACAATAAGAACCAATACTTCTCTTCTTGACAATAAGAACCAATACTTCTCTTCTTGACAATAAGAACCAATACTTCTCTTCTTGACAATAAGAACCAATACTTCTCTTCTTGACAATAAGAACCAATACTTCTCTTCTTGACAATAAGAACCAATACTTCTCTTCTTGACAATAAGAACCAATACTTCTCTTCTTGACAATAAGAACCAATACTTCTCTTCTTGACAATAAGAACCAATACTTCTCTTCTTGACAATAAGAACCAATCTTCTTGACAATAAGAACCAATACTTCTCTTCTTGACAATAAGAACCAATACTTCTCTTCTTGACAATAAGAACCAATACTTCTCTTCTTGACAATAAGAACCAATACTTCTCTTCTTGACAATAAGAACCAATACTTCTCTTCTTGACAATAAGAACCAATACTTCTCTTCTTGACAATAAGAACCAATACTTCTCTTCTTGACAATAAGAACCAATACTTCTCTTCTTGACAATAAGAACCAATACTTCTTCTTGACAATAAGAACCAATAATTCTCTTCTTGACAATAAGAACCAATACTCTTCTTGACAATAAGAACCAATACTTCTCTTCTTGACAATAAGAACCAATACTTCTCTTCTTGACAATAAGAACCAATACTTCTCTTCTTGACAATAAGAACCAATACTTCTCTTCTTGACAATAAGAACCAATACTTCTCTTCTTGACAATAAGAACCAATACTTCTCTTCTTGACAATAAGAACCAATACTTCTCTTCTTGACAATAAGAACCAATACTTCTCTTCTTGACAATAAGAACCAATACTTCTCTTCTTGACAATAAGAACCAATACTTCTCTTCTTGACAATAAGAACCAATACTTCTCTTCTTGACAATAAGAACCAATACTTCTCTTCTTGACAATAAGAACCAATACTTCTCTTCTTGACAAACTAACATGCACATATTTATATAAGAACCAATACTTCTGATAGAAATTTGCTTAAATTTTGATTTTTTTTTTTTTTTTTTTTTTTTTTTTTTTTTTTTTTGTCATTTTAGGGTGGACGAAAAATTGAAGTCATCAAAGAACTCAGTTTCTGCCTTGGAAAAGCAGTTTTTTTGATGAACAGTTCAGTGAACCAAGATAAACTTCTATTGGGAAATCTTCTGAAGGGTGTTAGCTTAACAGGTCAGTGGCCAGCATGAAAAGACAATGAAATCTGACACATACTTGAAAAAGCTTAAAATCAATGCTTAGCTTGGGAAAGAAATTGCTTTTTATTGTTAATGCTTCCAAAAGAAAAAAAACCTGCTTTCAATGCCCACACACTTTCCACTGACTTTTTTTTTTTAATCATTTCACCCCAAGCAAGGCATTCCACTGTCACTATTGCGCTTGGGGCTACATGAGGGAAGGTAAATAGAAAGAGTGGTTAGATATAGGAAATGTCAGAAGGGGGGTGATAGATAGTTGGGTGGATGGGAAGAGTGTTTGAAAGAATGGAAGCGAGTTAGTTTGTTAGGTGTCTATTGATCTTACATTTAAACTCCTGGAGATTGTAGCTGTCGGGGAAGCAGTCTTGTGGAAGGGAATTCCACAGTCGGGAAGTGCAAAAAAAGAAACTGTTGGTGTAGGAAGTGGAACAACTCCATTAAACGAATAGCTACATTTATTACAAGGAAAGTTGGGTCATTGCATTGTATCAGAAAATCTTTTCTATCAGAATACATCTTGCACATTTACAAATCTACCATTTATCTGTACATTGAATACTGTTGCCATATCTGGTCTGATGCTTTTGCAGTACATTCCGAGATTCTTGACAAAATCCAAAAAAGGATCTGCAATTTAATCAATCTTGACCAGCATCTCAACTTCAATCACTTTCTCATCAACATGACAGGGCTTCCCTCTGTCTTTTCTACAAATATTTTTGTGACAACTTTACAAAGAATTTTTTTCCTGGTGTTCCAAAAACACGAATTTAAACATGCTACAACATCAGCATCTAGGTCCCAGCCTTTTACAGTTGAAATATCTAAATGCAACAGTCATTCTACTTCTACAGTTTCTTTTCTCACACTTACCTCCTGTAGAACTTCCTTCTGTTTACTTGCCCCTGATACCTAGAGAACTTTTGCAACAACACCCATTGATTTTCTTGAGTTTCTTTTTGATGATGTTCAGAAATTCATACATGAATTGAAGTGTTTTAATGGTGTCAGAATGATGAAAATGCTTTTATCACTTAGCTACTGGTGAATCATTCTCATCAGTGGCTTCCAGTTCTTTTTGAACATTGTGAACAAGCAATTTAGTGACTTTTAAGAACTTTACAATATTTAAGTCATTATGTTCTGCTTTTAAGGCAACAATTACAGTGAGTCTTTGCATCTCTTGTGTCAGTCTCTTGTTATTTACTGAAAAAAAAATCAAGGGATTAAAATTGGTTTGAAATTAATAACTCAAAAATGGTATGTCTTCAAATTCTGTATGCAACCTGTTTTAATATCTATATTTTTTAATAATTTCCCCCCAAACAAGGCTGAACCACCACTAGTTCACCCTGTTGGTGGGGCTACAGAATACATCAACTGCTCCCTACAGAGGGTAAAAGTCCCTCAATGGGGTGCCCTGTCAGCAGGGCATCAGAATATGCAGACTGCCCCCTGCAAAGGGTTGAAGTCCCTCAATAGGGCCATCTGTTGGCCGTGGGTGGTAACCCATAATGCCTGGGGATGGGATCTTAGTGGTTGAGGGTCTTGGAAATCAGGGTCAAGTACCTCCATTTCCCAACACACAACTTTGGCCCTTACCTGGGCTAGATGGGCAGTCGGATAGGCCCAATCCGATCAACTGGCTGGTTATGTCAAGCCCCACCATATATAATCCATCCTGGGAAAACAATTGATAAATTAATGTCATATCTCTATGCCGTATATTCCCACTACAAATATCTGGTCCAAATATATGGTGGAAGGCGGTGACTGAGGGTCAGTCAACATCATAGGAACCAAGTCTCGACATGGCTGCATACCCCCTGACTTTTTACTAGTTAATTTATAGTGAAGGGAGGGAGAAACAGGTGCTTATGACCCCATGAGGTTGAGTATACCATCCCTGTAGCTCTGTTGATGCCAGGGCAAATGGGTTTTCCCCCTGGCACCTCCCAACATAATGGGCTCTGAGGTGGGTGGGGAGCAGGTATGGTGAAAAATCAGGAAATTGAATATGAGTTTAAAAATATCAAATAAAAAAGAATCTTAGAATTATCTGATAGCGAAAGTGAAGAGAAACAAGAAAACAATCCAAACTATCCATCATATATGGTAATTAAATCAATGGAAGAAAACTTATTACAAGACTATCTCCATTCAAAATAGAAAAGATACTATCTGAAAATATAAGGCCAAAATCAGTAAAAAAAAAACTAAATAATGGAACATTACTGATAGAAGTAAACAATAAGAAACAATTTGTTGAAGTATTAAAATGGAAATACTTCCATAATATGAAAATAAAAGTTTATCCTTACAAAACACTAAACTTTAGCAAAGGAGTAATCAGAAGCTCTGAATTGTCCTTGTGTACAATAGAAGAAATGAAATACAACCTCAAGAACCAAAACGTGACAGATGTGCAAAGAATACAAATAAGGAAAAAAACTGAAATCATAAAAACATACATTCTGACTTTCAATACATCCAAAAGTCCAGACAATGTTAAAACAGGATATGAAAGAATAAATATCGAGCCATACATTCCAAATCCACTAAGATGCTATTTCTGCCAGAGGTTTGGACATCATCATGACAGGTGTACACGCACTCCAGTATACATAAGATGTGGGGAAAATGATAGACATATTGATTGTGGAAAAGAACCCAAATGCATAAATTGTCAAGGAAAACACTACGCAAATGCAAAAGACTGCGGCATATGGAAAAAAGAAAAAGAAATTTTAAAAATAAAATACACACAAACATAACCTTCCCAGAAGCCAGAAAAATAGCAAAAAATAACAAATATACAGAAATAACAAAAAGCAATCTACCCAATACAAATAAACCAATGTGCTATGCATGCGAAACAAATGGAATAAACATCAAATTAGAAGATGTAACAAAACAATTTAACAAAATGAAAAACTTATTAGAGGATTTCAGGAAAAACACGAATCGGATGAGCTTGGAAAATAAGATTACACAAAGAACAAAGACACAATCGAACAATGAAATCAACAAAAAACTCAACCTAAAACCAATATAAAACCTCAAATTGCTGCATCAACAAAAGAAACAGCCTCCCCCACAGAACTTGTAAAACATACCCAAAAAGACACACATGAAGGAAAAATAATAAAAACTACAACTGATAAATGAGAACAAAAATCCCAAAAAGCAAAAAACAGATCGATCAGCATCAAGAACAAGAAATCCAATACAAAACGAATGCAAGACAATGGACATAGAAGATCAAAGATCAGACACACATGATTAATAAAATTCTACAGGGAATATTAGAAATATTAAGAACAAAAACCTTAACTCAAAAATTTCACAAATATGACAAACAACAAATGGATCTAAGGATAAGGACACAAGTTACTCTTCACAAGAAGATAACTCTATGCCAACAAAACTTTATTGAATGAAAAATGTTACCAACAAAACTTTATTGAAATTGAACCATATTAAAAAAAAAATGTGATCCCAATATTCAGACTGACTGTTAAATGACCAAAATGGTTGATGGGTTGTTAAACTTAAACCAAACCACCACTAGTACAAAGGGGGTTACACTGAGGGAAAAGACTGAGTACAGTGGGTATTGAAGAAACAATAAAAGATGAATGGGATTAAAGAAGACAGAAGATGGCAATTGATGTTCTATTTAACGTTTTGGAGATTGTAGTTATCAAGAAGGCAAGTAAAGAGAAGAGAGTTTTACAGGGAGAAAGTACAAGTGGTGGTTATATTTAACTATTTCAATGGTAACAGAGTACCAGTCTAGTAGCATGCTTAAATAAATGTGGTTAAACACCAAGGAAAAAGACTCATCAGAGCAGTTGGCATAAAAATATTGGTAGAAAAGACAGAGGTAAGCTATGTGACATCAGTGAGAAAAAGACTGAAGTCAAGATGCCAAGTCAGGACTAATTATATTGCAGGTCCTAAAATTCTTGGTTGAAACAAAACATATTTGGAATCTACCAAAGACAGTTTTAAGACTAGATGGATAAACAATGAGTCTACATTTAAACTAAAAAAACTTAAAAAATCATACAGAATTGGCTAACCACATGTGGAAATTGAAATTAAAGTGTGGAAAAGACCCCGACATAACATGGAGTATAGTAAAAACAGCCAAACCTTACAATAGTGGTAAAATATGTAGACTGTGTCAGGAAAAAAGTTGGCAATCATGTTATTCCAAAACAAAAATGAAAAGAATAGAAATTATGACCAAGGGTAACCATACCAACAAATACCTACTAGGATTGTGCGATCATGGATGAAAGTGTTTTAAAACATTTAAATAACTTCTAATTTGAAAAATTGCATGTTCATAAAAGATCCTTGTTACGTGAGTGTTTATTAAAAAAAAAAAATGGTAAAATCAGTAATTGTAAATCAGTTGCAGACACCAAAAGGTAGAAACCTGGTTTGCAAAATATTCCTTTACAAATTAAAAATATTCAAAAATTCTGCTTTATAATTGTATTGAACACTTAATACAACTGTGTACTGGTCTAATTTAATTATGACCAAAAACTAAATAATTACACACACACACACACACATATATATATATATATATATATAATTAAATTTATTTTTTTGTTAAAAATATTTTTTACATTGCAACACAGAAATCTGTTTTAAGATTTAAAGTTTTTATCTTATCATCAGGCAATGTTCAGTAACTTGGGTGAAAACAGTAGTGAACATTGCCTGATGGCGAGATAAAGACTTAAAATCTCAAAACAGAAATTTTCATGTCAGAATGTAAAAAATATTTTTAATAAAAAATTTAATTATATTTCCCTCTACACTGTATTGAGCACTTTTTTTAAAAAAGTAAATGCCACAGAATTCTGGACTCTTAACCTGTTGGTTCTCTTCATCTGGATATATATATATATATATATATATATATATTATATTTTGCTAGGAAGGTTGGTTTACTGTGTAGAGTTAAGAAATTTTTTTCTCTGAATCTGTCTTGCACATATATAAATCTACAATCTGCCTGTGCATTGAATACTGCTGGCACATCTGGTCACGTGCCCCTGCTATTCATCTTGGAGTTCTTGACAAAATCCAACTGAGAATCTGCAATGTAATCAATCATACCTTGATTGCTCTGCTCTAGTCACTTTCTCATTGATGTAATGTGGCTTCCCTCTGTCTCCGGCTTTCTCTTTACCAATCCTTTCACTCTTACATAGCCCCCTGCACATCAGTGGCTTTACCGCCTTGCTCGGGGCGATATGATTAAAAAAAAAAATACCTTCACAGCTTTTGCTCCACTGAGCTTAGCTCTCTGATGCCTTTTTTTTGCATGATTTTGCACAAGCTACTAGACTAACCAATATGTCCCACTCTTTTACAGTGAAACCAATCCAATGTAACCACAACATCTACACTATCAGCTTTTTTTCCTTCACTTCCTGCCTGAGGAATTCCCTTCCATATACTAGCTTCCCTGACAGCTACAATCTCCAAGAATTTAAATTCAATGTCAAGTGCCATATCTTATCTCCTTGACTTGCATCCTCTTCCTAACAGCCCTTGTATCATATTCTTTTCCCTTTCTACTTTACTCTCATGCAGCACTCTTCACACCAGGGTTCTCATCCTTCTCTTACCCATTCTGTGTTACCTGCTTTAACTTGTTCCTCTTTCTCATCACTCTACTCTTATGTAACCCCCTGTACACCAGTGGCAGTAATTCCTTGTTTGGGGTGAAATGATTATAAAATATATATATATATGTGCATGTCTTTGTATCAATTGAAAGTGAATAGCTATTATATAATTGATAAGTCTGTAGCATAAGGGTGAAAAAAAAAACATTGACTTTACCCAAAAATGCATTTAATATAATTTCTTTTCTTGTCAATACAAATAAACCAAGTTCTTGCATTATTCACATAAATCAAGCATTATACATTGTAAATTACAGACCAGAATTCTGCACATTATTGTTAGGTTATGAACATATTGATCAACCCTTAAGTTATTATCTTTTCTACATATCCACATTATCTGCAACTCTTTTTCTTTTATGTTCATCCTGCAGATTTATTCAGTAACTTTTACCTTGAGTGGCTCTTAGGCCTTGTATTAAGTGAAAAATTAGTAAATAAAAATTACAGTTAAAATATCATTTTAGTTTCCAAAGAAATTGTCATAACTGTACTTACATGTATGTGCATTGAATGGAAAACTAATTTCAATTCATTTTTTTTTTTTTCAAAAGGTGTCTGGCTCTGTTTGAATAACATCAACCACTTGAAAACAGATCAGCTTCATGTTTTGGCTGAAGAACTGGAAAAAACCTTTCACTCTTTGAAAAACACCCAAATCTCAAAAACAGAAAGTAGTGAGTCAGACAAAGCCAAACAAAACATTGGTGCTATTTTCTTTTTGCAAGATTCAGATTTCTCCATTGTCCCACATGATTCAGATAAACTTACACTTTACCCTGCAGTATATGCCACGCTTCCAGACAACCTTTTAAGACAACTCAGGCCTGTGTCCTGCTTGCGGCCCTGTTTTCACCAAGTAGTGGGTATTCTTTTGCTTAGTTTTGGTAAGTAGTACAATGGCATAATGCATAAAAATACTAATAACAATTTTTAATTTAATAAATAAAAAAATCCCAAATGATATCTTTCAGGGGATCAGCATTCATTAATTCTGAGACACTCTTCGCAAAAGAACATTACTATTATAATAATAAGCTACATAACTTTGTCCTACCACTCTTGACCTTAACATTTGTGACCTGCTATGGCACATCCACAAGTGTGAATCATCTCCATTCCCTTCAGATTCTTCTCACCAACTGGTGATTTTGGCATGATCTTTTCCCAACTAATAAAATTGTGATATTTTCAAGTCTAGGGTTAAGCACAACCCCATAAACTGTACTTGTTGTGTTTTCATGCATTCATGCAACATCCAACAATAACCCTCTACATTGAGTGGCTCTTGGGTCTTTCATTGTTTCAACATTAGTATGAAAAAAATTGGTGTTATTCTCATTATTTACCATATATTCATCATGTCAGACCAAGCTAATTTTATTAAATACCTGGGTATCTCCTGTTGTGTTAGGTTGGTTATTTTTATGATATGTCAATCCTTGTTGGGTCATTTAATGTTGAATAATGCATGGGGCATCCATTGAGGATCAAGCTCCCTACCCTTTAGTAATGCAAAACTGAACTAACCTCTCAAACTATTCTTCTTTATTTATGTACCGTTTCCCTTCAGGACATGGACAATCATGTACCTCCACTTACCCCTATCCTTAGTTGCTCTTATCACGTTTTCGCTTGGTATCTTTTCCATTTACTTTCTCAAGCCCATCAGTTATGTCTTGTGTTGTTTTCTCCCGTCTCTCTATTCCTCTATCTGTTTCCTGAGTATTAAATTCTCTAAGACATCTTTCCTCAATAGATGTCTTAAAAACTTCAGCTGTCTCTTAAATTTCCTTTTTGTTTGCATCCTCTCCATACCTTTTTCTTTCGACAATTTATTGTCGTTTTTTATATATAAGTTTTGTGTCTAGTAATACTTTTTTCTTTTCAAGTATCAAGATTCATTGGGATTTGTTTTTAAGGGCATGGTCCCCAAGTCTTACCCTTGTTATTTAACCAATAACTGGAGGACAGGGATGGATTAATACCTTTCTCAAGAGTACCAGTGCTTAAGTGAATGCAGGGTATTCAACTGGAATTCAAACTCGGCTCACTGATTTCTCTTTCCAAGCCGATATCCACTGCACCACAATGCACACCCGTCACTATATGCTTACAGCACCTGGTATTCCCAAGCGGTCACCCATCTAAGTACTGACCAGATTCAACGTTGCTTAACTTCGGTGATCGAGCAAGAACCAGTGTATTCAACGTGATAGGCCATAAGCCTAAATCATTTGTATTTTCAAACATATGTAAATGAATTCAAAAAAGGTAAAAAGAAATAAAAATAGTTTTTAGCTGAGTTAATCTGTGGGTCAACAGAAAAAAACAAACTATGGGTCAAAAAAGTCTTCTGTGGTTGAAAAAAGACTTTGATTATCTGCAAAGATACACTGACTGTCTGAGCTGGTTTTTTTAGAAGATGCTTCAGTTGAAGTATGTGACACGTATATTTTTCAGCATACATTGGGGTATGGGAAAAAAAGCTATGTAGCCATGTCTTCTCTTGTGATTGAACCCAGTCAGTCAAAATCTGTGGGTTTTATAAGGAATTTTTCCCCAAAAGTAGGATTGAGAAAACTAGATCAAATATATGATTGTTCAAATATTTCACATAGTGATGTTAATTTTTAACTAATAGATATGTTATGGTAAATGGTGTCAGTTCTATTGTAGAATTTTTTTTTTTTAATCATATCACCCCGAGCAAGGCAGTAATGTCACTGATGTGCAGGGTGCTACATAAGAGTAAGACACACAAAACAAATTTAAAATTAAGCAAAATCTGACTTACTTTTAAGAATATTTTAAAGAAACTTAAGCTCCCATCCCAAACTCATGGTTTCTGCTAGTAAGGTAAAAATACAATTCTTTTTAACTTTTTGGTGGAACCAAAGTGATAAGTGGACGGAGGTAGAAGTCAACTAAATAACCAGTATGTGACCCGTAAGCTGCGAAGGGACAGAAAAGAAAAATAGAATCCAACAGCCGGAGAGGAAAGAGAAAGAGAGAAACAAAGAATCCAACAGCCGGGAAATTTTATTGAAAATAGTTTATTTTCTATATCAACTACCCTAATACTTTTTCTGCTGGTAATGAGGGTGGCATGTCCCCAACAAGATGCAAAACAAGACTTGTCAAAGGGTGGATATATTTAAAATATATATATATATATATATATATATATATATATATATATATATATACTGTGGAGAAGTGTTTCAAGTAACTGATCAGTGGAATTTCAGTCATACTGACTTCAAAGTTTTATGAATGCATTACTGTGATGTCTTCAGTTCAGTTGTCGTACATGATAAACACTTGTGTGAGTAGGTAGAAGACTTTCCTGCAGTAGCTTGCCATTAATTTCTGCAGTAGACTGGTTGAAAAGTAAGGCTATAGAACCCAATCTGTCCTGCTATTCAGCCCACAGCTGAATAGAGACGAGATGTATTGATACTTTTTCCAAGGGTATTTGTGCATAAGTGACTGGAAAAAAATATAACTGGGATTCAAATCTTGTGTCAAACAGAACCCACTTTGATTTGTGTAAGATTAATCTTGGTTTTACCTGAACAAAAAACACTATGTATTTTTCTTCTATCACTAATAGTCAGTGGTCAAGTACAGGAGAAAGTACACAATTCTGAAGGCTGATTTTCAAGGCTGTCTAAGCTTCCTCACTCAGAAGATTGGCTCAACACAATCTTTCTATCCTATCCTAATTTCTCTTAATTTGTTTTTGAGGTATTTTTATTAAACTTACTAAATATCAGGATCATCTATGTAGCAAGCTAATATCACAGGCCATTACTCTTCTAATTCATACAATCTTTATTGGACATCCCACACTTTTCACCATGTGCCAGACTAAATAGAAACTAATAAATATCAATAAAAAACTAAGACACTTAATTTGTAGTGATTCAGTCTCCATCATTTTGTGATGGCTGCCATAAAGTGCAGGTTAAAAAGATTAATCTTGAAAATCTGAGCCTGTTTGTTGAGTATAATTCTCACTGTGTGCCACACTAATTTTCATCAATAAAATCTATTCTTCTGGTTTTATCTCATCTTTCACTTACATCTTTTTATTTTGTTATTTTTGAGCCAGGTTTCACCAACATTGTCAAGTTGTCACTGCAGATCAAACACTTTATCGAATATATGGAGAAGCTTTATTCTGTGGATAAAATATTTCCCATTGATTCAATAGGTAAGATATTTGAGTTGAATATTTTTTGTTTGTGGATATATGGGTAGTTTAGAGGTCAGTGGCTTGTAACATGAAATTGGCAATCGAAGTTCAAATTCTAGTCTAGTACATTACATTCAGTTTTACATAATAACACTCAAGCCATGATTGGCAACCAGTCTAGGAATAAAAATTAGCACTTATAGCTGATTCCTTGATTACTCAGAGTGTTGATGCCATGAAGCATTGGGCTCAATATTATGTTATAGATGCAACCAGATTAAAGATGGAAGCATAGATTCAGGGAAACATGTGTTTATTTACAAGAGACTGTCCTTACAAAAACTAGCAGTGGACAGAAAGTAGGTTTCTGAAGGGGCATTTAACTACCAGGAAATATTGCACAGGGTGAGCATTTAGTTGAGTTCATCTGTGTGAGACAGTGTGCTAATGCAACACCCAAGCAAAGTCAATGGATGGATTTTCTTCTTTATTGTTTTCTGTGGTGAGTATGAAATAAAAATAACATTCTTTTCTTCACTATTTTCAACTTCACAAGCAAGTGCAAAATATTTATTAACCAATGAAAAGAGTGATTTATAAAGAATAACAAATTGAACTTTCAATAACCTATGTCATGTTTCTTCCAACCCAAAAATGAGCCAACCATGTGATTGAGTTGGCTACATATTTCATGGTTGGTCAGACACAGAGAGAAGGAAGCTGAGCATGCTCGACTCGGCATTGATGTAACAGAAATTAACCTCCACTCAAGCACAACTGGTCCTGAGTATGACCTTAAACTGCATCTGGCAGAAAGGCCTGTGATTGAGAGGTTGTGTGGAGCATGGAACCACCTTTTAATTGCTGTTGTTCCCAGGTCCACCCTGACCCGAAGTGGTAGCACCAGTTAGGGTCCCAGCTATGGGCAAATAGTTAACCCTCAAACTGGGGTAAAAACACTATGAAAGTATAAAAATAAACTTTTCTCAAAAATATATACATTTTTAATGGGAAAATGTTACCAACAATACATTTTTGAAGGAAAGATATTACCAACAATACATTTTTGAGGGAAAAAACTTATTACCATAACACATTTTTGAAGGAAAAAAAATTGCCATCCTACATTTTTGTAGGAAAAACAATTATCAGCAATACATTTTTGCATACAAAACTAGAAGATATCTTCAGTTTTTTAAAATAAAAAAAAGTAAAATAAAAACAGCTTTTTTATCAAAATCTGACTAAATCAACCTTCTCACTATAAATACACATTAAAAAAGATACCTTAAAACTCCACTGTTTTGGCATTAAGTAACCCACAGAGGTTGATATGCTGTTTAACAAAACTCAATATCAGGCACAACTGTCATGGCGACCCATATTCACACCCTCTTACTTTCTCTCTCATGCTGTTTTCTTTATTTCTCCTTGTTCTTCTTCCTCTGTTCGTCATACACAAAAGAGAGAAACAAGATACTAGTACTACCCTGTTGATACTTCACATCAAAAATAAGAACTGATCTTTATCTGTACAAATCACATTTCCCTAAAAAAAAAAAAAAAACTCTTCTTCAAACTTTTTACTACTATTTCTTTTTATTTATAAATACAAAATATTTGTCTATATTTCTGAGATGAGGTAATATTTACAGTATTTATATTATTTGGACTATTGTCCTCATCTTTGTTGCCATTTGTACAATGTTTTGGACATTATACACTCCGGCATTCTTCAGGTGCTAGGAATTTCAAATGGGACCTTTTATTACAATCTCTGGGGTATATCATCTCCGTTCCTTTTGCATAGAGCTTCTTTCTCTTCCTCTAATCCTGTATGTTACTTGTTCACCACTGCTATAAGCTACAGCAGTGGTGAACAAGTAACTTACAGGGTTAGAGGGAGACAACTCATGACTACCAAAAAGAGGCTCTATGCAAAATGGATGGTTCTGTTCAAAATTCCTAGCACCTGAAGAAGGCCGGAGTGTACAAGAGCCGAAATGTTGTACAAATCGCAACAGAGATAAGGACAATAGTCTGAATAATGTAAATACCGTAAATATGAAACAGTTTCATTTTTTAAAATCTTCTGATGATAATAACTTGTGGAGACTTCAGTTGTGTTTGACACAAGGCTGATTTGGGACAGATATTAGAAGAATCAAGAACCTATACTGGCAACAAATCATCCGCATATGGATAAAAAATGAGTTCAGCACATATGCAAAAACAGAAGTGTCAGATAAGGATATCTTCACGTCAAACTTATTCAGCATATGCAGTGAGGCGATTCTGAGAAAATTAGAAGTCTTATTAGGGTTGATTATTATTGGCTGCACTCTTAGTAAGGCATATTGGGATGGCCAAATATGCATCCCAAAAGCTAAGCAAAGTTTTAAGAAACAAAAAAATTTGGATGAAAAGAGAAATGAACTATTATGTAATATCAGTCTCCTTATATGGCAGTGAATACTGGATAATCTCCCCACAAATAAAACTTGAAGCAACAGAAATGTTGTTCTGCAGAAGGATACTGGTTATACCATGGATCATAAATATGAGCAACAACAAAGTTTAAGAGAAAACAGGAACAAAAGGAAAACTTATATTTAGCATCACGAAAAGCTAGTTGAAATTTTTAAGGTACAAAATATGGAAAGAGGACTTTGAAAATCTGATACTAACAGGACAAGTTATGGACAAGAGGGACAGAGGAAAACAATGCATAACCTACTTGGTGAGCTTGAGTAAATTAATGGCAGAACAGGGTTTTGGAAAGATAACAAAAAGACAAGATTTGTTAAGAGTTACAAAGAAGAGGAAATTGTGGAGAGTAATGATCGCCTACTGTTATATAGAAGGAAAGTGTTGATACCAACACATTTGGTCAAACATAGATTTCCAAGCAACAAACATAACCATTGAATGAATTGTGCTGTTGTGATCACATGACCATAAATATTTAGTAGATAAAGCACTCGGACAGAAGTTTGAGTGTGTTGTGCATCATTCCAGTATTGTGCGTCATTGAAAAGATTGTTTCTGAGTGAATTACGTGAGAGAATTATTCCAAGAGCATTATTGCGTATTATTTGAAGGATTCATTTAGTATGTTGACTTTACGTGAAGGTAGTTAGATCCTTGAATTTATTGTTGCTGGTTATAAAAGTGCTCAATACAATAAATATTGTAGAGCATAATATAATTAGTTAAATTTGTTTTTAATTACACTGTGAAACAGAAATTTATATGTTTCGAGATTTCTATCTCATCATCAGGCAATGCTAGATCATTGTTATGAAAATGATTTTCATTTAAATATAAGAAACAATATGTTTGTTATTTATAGATATGGCAAGACAGGAAAATTTATGTGTGCTTTCAATTTAACTAATCAGAGTAGAGATTCATTGAAAAGATTGTTTCTGAGTGAATTACACGAGAGAATTATTCCAAGAGCAATATTGTGTATTATTTGAAGGATTCATTTACTGTTAACTTTACGCGAAGGTAGTTAGATCCTTGAATCTATTGTTGCTGGTTATAAAGGGAAGCCCTATATCTGTTCATGTTTCAGGGTCTCCAAAAATGTAGTTCTGCCAATATGTTTTTTATAGAGATTTTCAACATATTTCCTGTGTTCTATAAATGTTTTAAAGAAAGATTTTATTTTTCTCCTTGTATTGTCTAAAAACTAACAGCTTAACAGACACCATATTGCACACAAGATACTAATATTTAATCAATATCCTTTTAGATTTCAAGTAAATTACAAAATGTATATGACTGACATTTGTTTGTCTGGTTTTGTTTTTGTTAAGTATGAAGAAACATTTTGTCTAATGTCACTAACTTTGAAAAGTGTGCTGAGTAATTCTGTATTCACTTAATATTTTAAAAATCCTTTTCTGTCATTACAGATCCAACAGCAAATGTAAAAAATGTGTCTTTTAGTTTGACAAAGCTTCAGACCATTTTGCATACAGCTGCCAAATTCCTTGTTACTTACAAATTTACAGAAAATAAGCGTATGTAATTATATGCATTTTTAAAATTCTTCTTTTAATATTTTGTATCATTTTTTAATAAACTTTTAATCTTTTTCTTTCAAATTAAATTTATAAAATTACATTTGTTCTAATTTAATTTTGAAAGCTTAAAGATATATAAGTTAAAAAACAAAAATACAAACAAGAAAAAGGTAATATTAAAAATATGTATTTGGACTATGTATGTATGTATATATATATATATATATATATATATATATATATATATATATATAAATCAAATGAAGAGAACCAACAGTTTTACAATTTCAAATTCTTCGACATTTACATTTTTTACAAAAGTGCTCAATACAATAAATATTATAGAGCATAATATAATTAATCAAATTAATTATTTTAATATCTATTTAATTATTATGCTAATAAAACAAATTAATAGATATATGCAAGTTAAACATTTATTTTTTTAAGAATTTTTTTATCCATATTCTAATTTTGCATTGTTTACATATGATATTTATTTCGTTACGTTTATTTAATAGATTTTTATTCACATCGACACAAACAGCATGGGTCATTTAAAGACTTATATACTCTAGCTGTTTTTTAAAATTTCCATTTTAGTGTGGGTCTTATATATATAGTAAAATTTTCCATTTTAATGTGGGTATCTTATATATATATATATATATTATATATATATATATAGAGAGAGAGAGAGATGTCCAGTCTGTAAACGGTGAGGATAATCCAACAAGATCAACTTAATATAAAATATTAAGTGTTATATTTATATAGAGAGCTCAGTGGATGTTATCCAGAGCAATATGATATTTATAAAGGAAAACGCAACATATCATTTAAATTGGTTATAATTTAAAATTCATTTCAATGAGCTAAATTAGCTCATTTCATCAGACCACACAATATTCCTTCCATTTGGTACAAAAAAATTTTGCCGGAATAAGCATTTCCTATAACTGAAGAGAAAGATAAATAAATAACAAATAAGAAAAAAGAAAAAAGAGTCAGGACACAGGCATTGGCGTCATATCAGTTGGAGGTTTTCAGACCAGTCCTGAAGATGTTGACCAATATATAATGGGAAAATGATATATGCATTTTAATATATAAATATCAATTTTTGAAAGATCTATGGAAAATGTAAATTGTTTCAACCTTTCGGACTTCATCAGACTAAAGTGATGTTTACATTGATACAATTACATGTTTAAGAAACAGAGGAGATGCTGAGAATGTAATTTTTTTCTTAAATATGCTTTGCACATTTTGTCCAGCTGATTTCATTTAGTTTCTTTTCCTTTTTGTTTATGTTTTTAACATTTTTGGATGTGCGCCGTGGTGCAGTGGATATCAGCACAGAACGAGAAATCGGGGACCCGAGTTCGAATTCCAGTCAGATTCCTTGCATTCAGTTATGCGCAAATACCCTTGGGAAAGGAAATAATAGGACAGATTAGGTTCTGTAGCCTTGGTCAGCAACCAGTCTACCACAAAAAGCAATGGCAACCTACTGCGAGATAATCTTCTGCCCAGTCAGTCATGTCACTTTCGAGACATGATCGCCCAAGCGTGTATCATGTATGGCACTTAACTGACTGACTTTTAACACTTTTGCTGTTTTATATCCTACATCATAATAATAAAAGATCTGCCAAGAAAGGGGAAAGGTTGTAAGAATCAGATCACAAATATATTGTGAAGGATCTGGCAATTAAAGCACTTACTATATATTTTCCTCTCAGTGAATTGCTTTTTTTTCTGTTAAGTTTTTCTTTATTGTTTTATAAATAGTTGTAAAAAAATTTTATATCAACTAAGATAAATTCTTTTCAGTTGTAGTTGCGATAGATTTGATGGGTAGAATAATATATTTTGATTTGTTGGGTTTGTCAGAAAGGTTCAATATTCTATTTTGAAATAGTTTATACAGAATAAGGTCAAGAATACATGAATCAAATAAGGTAAATATTTCATGTCAAAACCTCACAAATGGTAATGGTAATATTAGCCATTTCTCTGCAAGAAAACATTTGATATATCAAACAGTATTGTTTTTGGTTGAAATTTATAAAATATTTAAAACAATTTTTCAACAAAATAGGTTTTTAAAGTCCAGTAGCTGTTACCCCTCTTTCCAGTATTGATGAGAGGGTGTTCCTTCCTAGCCTTTTATTTGAAGTAGTGTGAAATGTCAACATTTTAATTACAACCACCTCTTGAAGTGGACGCCTTGTACACCATCTGTTGAATCAGTGTTATTAAAAAGCATTTATTAACACATAATTGTTGTAGAGTGACTAACATCCCTGCAGTACTCTCAATGACGGAATAGCCCATGGCCAGAAATGGTCTATTTAAGTGAAGAATAGTAGCATTCAAGGCGTAATATTTGAGTGTTATTCAAGTACTATTTGGACTGATTACTCCAGCGACTATTGTAATTTAAACCCCTCCTCTCTGTGTTGTAAGTTCTGTCTTTGTAACTATTCTACTCTTTTGTATATATCCGTTTGGCACCAGATATTGCCCTGAATAATATGGCAGCATGCTTTCTCTGTGTATCATATCCCCCTTCAGCAATACAACAATAATTTAACAGAATTCCTAAGGAAAATTCTAGTTGATAACACAATTTTTTTTTAATAACATGACCATTGACATCTTAATGTTAGAGAAGCCCTATTGATTAAACAGATACCCAAAGTATCAATCTGACACGGTTCAGTAGCAGAAATGGCTTGTTAAGTATTTTCCAAAGATAGAAGTGACCTCATGTTAAGCAAGCCATGCATGGCATTGACTGCTCCAAACAGTCACACTTTCATAAGAATGTTCACACAGTAAAAACGACTGGAGAATGGATATACCTAATAAAACACCCCAAAGAATGGTTAAGCATTATCCAAAAGCTTTTGGAACAATAAAAACTACTTTTTGGAACAATAAAAACTACGACAATTTTTATATTTTAAGTCCTGGAAAAAGGAAAAATTTTAGAATGCTAGGAAAACTCAATAAAAGATTGATTAAATCATCTTTGTCAGCCATATTCAATGAAAGATGCTTAAAAGAGAGGTTGCTGCCCATTTATATATATATATATATATATATATATATATATATAAAATTTGTGTATGTACATATGGGTGTGTATATTAATATGTATATGTGTCTGTATACTTGTCTATTTGTCCATGTGTGGATGTTTGTAAGTTTGTATATCTGCGTTCATGTCCTCTCCTCATTTAATATTTGAATAACTTTAAAATAATCTAAATCTAATGATTTGTTAAACCTAGAATTTAAAATTTGCAATAAAAATAAAGTGAATCTAATAATCGATTAATAATACTGATCTCAATTTAATCAAATATTAATATTAATGCTGCAAAAATTGCTTTTAAAGTCTGTTCTCGTATTCATCAAATTAAAAATTACTTTATTTTGATTGGTCCACACTATCTATGTAACAGTGCCACCTTGATTAAGGGGGTTGGGCTAGTTTTTAAACTTTTTAAAACTTTTCAACTTGAAATAAACTTCATCCCTTGATAAGACACAAGTAGTGTCAAAACAAAATAGCTACTTTTGTAGTGATACTATAACATATTTATGTTATGATTTCTCAATAAATATTATATATATATATATTTATATGCATGCACTAAAAACATCTTTCAATTATTTATTAAATACTTTAAATCATGTGTGTGTGGATATTCAATGTAAAAGTCCTCAGCTATATCAGATAAGTATGCGTTTGTTATCTTGGGGAAAACATAACTAAATATCTCATTATGATTTCAAGATTTGATAATGTTAAAGAGTCAAAAAAATCCTTATATTGATCATTCAAAATGAAACAAGAAAACACTTAAAATATTATTTTCCAATTTTTTTTTTTTACTAATAATAGGCTCAGTCTTTCTAAGGTAAATCAAGCAAAATTCAAAAGATAATATATTCACATAATCAAAAGTTGAGAACAAAATCATTTTAAACATTATTTTATTACAGATTTGTTGGAGGAAACTGAGATGTTACTGCAGTTTGAAGAAAAAGCAATTGTGAGAGCTCTCTGGAAGTTTTGGCTGCCACTTCTGAAAGAGACTGAAATTTCTTTAGCCAGGAAACTCATGGACCATATATGGCCAGAAGCAATTCAGGAAGCAAACAGTACTCATTCTTCTACAATGTCAGTTCATGAAGACATAACTGTGCCAGGTAATTTGCAATTCTCTGTTAGGAATGCAATTATGGCAGTAGAATATTGTTTATCTTGTTGCTAATCAATGAATTTCTTCTATTTATTTAATATATATATATATATATAAAGGAAAACTCAACACATCATTTAAACTGGTTATAAATTATAATTCATTTCAATGAGCTTAATTAGCTCATTTCATCAGACCACACAATATTCCTTCCATTTGCTACAAAAAATTTTGCCGGAATAAGCATTTTATTTAACTGAAGAGAAAAATAAAAAATTTTAAAAAATTATAATTTATATCAAGTTGATCTTGTTGGATTATCCTCACTGTTTACGGACTGGACATCTATACCTATATATATATATATATATATATATATATATATATATATAGGTATAGTTTTGTGTTGTGATGTAATGGATATTGACTTGGAATGAGAAATCGGAGAGCCAATTTTGAATTCATTTCATTCACTTGTGCTGAATTATCCTTGGGAAAGATATTAATCCATCTCTTCTGCCTCCAAATATGGCTCGAATAAAAGACAGATTAGGTTCTATAGTTTTTATAAAAATTGTACCTAAGGTAGATGAGTTGTCTCTCCCTATTAACTCCACTCTCTAGAGGGCATCTTCATTAGAGTCCTCTTTTACCTGGTATCTTAAAAACTGTTGGGAATCTTGGAAACTGTTCTACCTCAGAAAGTAATGGCAACTTACTGCAGAAAAATTTTCTGCCTAGTCAGTCATGTTCTTTTTGAGACATGTTTGCCCATGCATTTATCATGTATGGCAATTAACTGACTATATATATATATATATATATATATATATATAATTCCAAGTGAAGAGGACTCAAGGTTTTTTTTATATTTTGAGTACTCTGGCATTTATTTTATTATCAACAGTGCTCAATATAATGAGTATTATAGAGCTTAATATAATATAATTATATGGTTATGTCAATTTTACATTGCGACATGGAAATTTCTATGTTTTGAGATTAATTCTCATCTTCAGGCAATGTTGGTGTTGTGCAGATGATTTACATTTAAATGACAAATACTTTCGGTTTACTGTGAATGCATGTGGGTGTTTGTTTTGTGTGTGTTTGTGGCTAATCAGAATGGAGATTCACTTTGGGGTTTGACCCCGAAGAATTTCTGTGCTAATCAACTTTTTCCTCCTTTTTTTCTTTTTTCTTTGACCCTATTCTTCTCTTGTCCATTTTCCTTTGCATTTATCTGATCTTATCATTTTCCCTTCAATTTTATTACATTTGATGTGATATTCCTTTTTAGTAGTAGTACCAATCTCCTCTCTCGTCCCCTTTAGTCTATTTGTTAAAGAAAAGATTTTTTCCAAAAAAATCCCGAACTGCTATTTTTTCGCTCCACCTATCAATTTGCTGTGAAGTTTATTATCCTGATACAAAGAGGGGGGAATTATGAAAAAAAATGATGATGAGAAATAATCTTGAAACATAGAAATTTCCATGTCACAATGTAAAAATTGACATAACCATATAATTATATTATATATATATATATATATATAAAATTCAATTTCAATTTGACAGGTAAACTTAATACCTAACTCATCATTGAAAATAAATCATTTTGGGGAAATAAATTTGTTTTTGTAAAAAATCAGAAGTGAGTGTAGAGAAAAAGAAAAAATATATGCCAAAGAAAAAGCATGACAGATTCTTGTTTTGGGAAGTTAAATTATATGGCTAATAAAAAATGAAGCAACTATTTTAAGAAATTTTAATTTTAGATTAATTATTAAGAAATTAAATTAATATCTATGATGGCATTAATACCAGAATAAATATATTAATTCTCACTTAACTAAGTTGAAAATCAAACATGAAATTTTAAATAAAATAGATTTAAGAAAGAGCAGTTATTTAATTACACTGCTACTAAGAATGGATAAAATGACTATTTAAAGGAATTTTAATTTTAGATTAAATATTAGTTGAATTCATTGCATTCACTTACATGCAAATATCCTTGGGAAAGGTATTAATTCATATCGTCTCTCCAGTTATGGATTAACTAACAGGAGAGACTGAATTCTTTAGCCTGGGCTGGCAACCAATCTACTATAAAAAGCAATGGCAACCTACTGCAGGATAATCTTCTACCCAGTCTGTCATGTCTCTTTCGAGATATGATCGCTCAAGTGTGTATTACATCTGGCACTTAACTGACTGACTGATTAGGAAATTAAATTAAATTTAAACCTATGACAGTATAAATCCCAAAACAAACAGGTCAAATATCACTTACATAAAGAATAAACTATAGAATAGAAGGAAAAAGAATTTAAGAATGGGAAGTTATAATATAATTTAGTTATGTAGAATGAATTCAGCAATTATACTAAGATTGAAAGGGGCGTAATGTGTCTTTTCATTTTGGAAGTTGCAATCCAAATTTGTTTTTTTTGTGAATGTCTTTGCGGGGTTTTCAAAAGTGTTTTTAATGTTTTTCATTTTTGTTTAATAGGTGTAAATTTTTAAAAATTATGAATATTTCTGGATTTTTCATACTGTATATTAAAACATATTCTAGAGTCTGTGCAATGTTGCATTACTTTGGGTTTTGTAGTTCATCTAGAGATATTTTTTCTGCTAGTTCAAAGCCTTTGTTTATAAGTGTTGTGGAGTAGCATCATTTGTTTTTAGTTTTATGTAGTTCTTCTCTGTGGGTTTTTTGAGATGTTTGTTGGCCACTATAGTGCAAACCATACACGCTATAGAATAGGAGATTTCAGACAGCTTTTTGGATGATGGCTTTTAAAATGATATAGTTGGGTGTCTGCAGATTTGTGGTAGATATCTGATTCTATGGTTGTTTCTATTTCTAATGAGTATGTCTAAAAATTATTAGAGACAGGCAACGAATTCAGCAATTATACTAAGATTGAAAGGGGCGTAAGACAAGGATGTGTCTTTTCACCAGATCTATTCAACTTATACAGCAAGACTATTCTGAGAACCCTAGAAGTTATGCTAGGATTAATCATCAGAGGCCACAATTTAAACAATATAAGGTACGCAGATGACACAGTGCTGATAGCAGACACAGAAAAGAAACTACAAGACCTCCTACAGAAGGTAACTGAAGAGTGACAAGAAAGGACTACAAATAAACTGCAAGAAAACCAAATGTATGATCATCAGCAAAAAGGGCAACCCAAAATACCAATTACAGATGGGGGACTCCAAAATCAAGCAGGTACAGAAATTTAAATACCTAGGAAGTGTTCTAACAGATGACGGAAAGTGTGACACTGAGATTCAAAGGCAAATTGGCATGGCAAAAGAAGCATTCCAGAAGTTGAGTAAAGTATTAAGAAACAGGACAATTTTACTAGACACAAAGAGGAGGGTACTGGATTGCTATGTGATGTCGGTTCTTCAATATGGCAGCGAATGTTGGACAATATTTTCAAAGATGAAGGAAATGTGGAAAGCCATGATTGCCTATGTCCTGAAAGGACATGGCACATAAAAGAAGCTAATAAGAAGAAATAAAACAAATATTTTAAAGAATTTAAATTTTAGATTAATTATTAGAAAATTAAATTTAAATCTATGACAGAATTAATACTAAAACAAATGCTAGAACTAGAAGGAATATGTTTTTAAGAAAGGGAGGTTATATTATAATAAAATTTAAGAAGTTAATCAGAAAAAAGCAACAACTATTTAAAATAATTTTAGATTAGTCATTGTGAAGTTTGAATCGAAACTTAAATTTATGATGACATTTGCTTATCTTTTCTAAGGTTTAAAAGCACATTTTGCTTAGGATATTTTAATATTTTAAAATTTTTGACTAAACATAGATTGTATCTATCAAAGGTTATTGGGGGTGTGGGCCAAACTCTCATTGTGTACACTGGAGGAAATTAAGAATAATAATTTTATCAAAAACAAAACATTATAGACATAAGAATATCTGTTAAAAGAAATGATAGAATTACAGATACCAACATTTATATCATTACTTTTGATGCACCAGAACTACTACAGGAAATAAAAATTGGCTATACAGTTTCCAAAGTAGAAACATATATTCTAAACCTACTAAGATGATTAAACTGTCAAACATTTGGATATAGTAAGAATAAATATACAACAAAGTTGGAACATGAAAAATGTTGGGAGAACGATCCTAAGAGATCAGAGATCACATGCCTAAATTAAACCAAATGCCCTAATTGTAAAAAGAATCATATGCCAACTTGCAGGGATTACAAAATCTGGAAAAAAGAAAAAAGATGCATTAAAATTAAACGCACAAAAATAATTCTCTATTCATAAGTAACAAAAAGCATTGAAAAAAAATTCCAATACCTCATAACATGCAAAAGTTACCCAGTTAACATCAAGCTATACCTACAAAAAACAAGAACTAAAATTTTTAATTCAAGAATTAAAAGAACATATTGATATTAAATCCTATTGGAATCGACCCATATCACTGAATCCAAATTATCCACAAATTTCACTGACAACAACTTCTCAGTAACAAAACAATCAAAATTTCTCAAATTAAAAATTCCACAAACAAGGAAACTGACAGAACAAAAACCAATCAAATCTCAATATAAAACAAAATCAAAATCCAAAACACAGAATTAAAAGCAAATAAACATAATCCAAAAAACAAAATGAAAAAACAAACTTTATGGAAAGTATGAAATATATGGATATAGATAACCAAAAACATAGTCATCCTCAAGATAAACTCACTAAAATAAAATAATTTCTACTCAAAAGGACAAACGAAGCACAAGCATCATATAGAAATTATCACAGAGTTGCCAACTGGGTGCCCCGGGATTGGATGAAAAACAACCAATCACGAGTTACCTTTTTAGATTTTCAACAAACTCCACATGTGAGCGGATTTTACAAACTCCCTTCCTCTTTTGCTTGTTGGGACCTTACAGACAAGACATCCCCCATCTACCCTCCGTCATCTAGACCCAGGATATATGAAGGAATTTGACAGCAACTGAAGCACAAATGGTAGGTTGCTTTTGTTAGTTCTACCTCCCCTGGCCTAGGCAGAAACTAAGTGTTACTCCCCCACAGCTTACAAGTCCATGGTGCTGGGAATATGTCTTTTGAAGATATAAAATGAAACTTTAGCTTGCAGTCTTCAATTTAAAAAAACCCAAGACTTGCCGTTTTTCATTCATGGAATATTTTCTTGCCTGGAATATACATGAATCCAGTCCATTTGAATCTGGAGTTCTAAAATGGCTTCTCCAGACACAGGACTATCTCCATATGATATGTAACACCCTTTCTTTTTGTTTCTCTTTACACTCTGCTTTGCTGTGTAGATATATATGAAATATTATTCTCTGCATGGAACATGTGCATATATGTATATAAGTTTCTTTGAGAACAACACATGTTTGTTGTTCTTTTTCCTTTCAGCCATTTTGTTTCGTTTGTGAATTATGATGTTATTATATTATAAATACAATAATACCCATAATAGAAGAAATACAAATGAGTAAATAGATCTTCCTTCCCTAATTCTACCTCATTATAAAAACATTGCATTGATTGGTATCTCTAGCTTTCCAAAAATAAAGATTTTAAATATAAAAATAATTTGTAATTGTTAACTGGTTAAGAAATGCTGATCGCAATGATTTTTTCACATATTGTTTCAAGTTTTGATTTATCAGTTCACAAGAAGGTCACTATAACTTAAGATTTTCTATATTGTCAGTTATAAAATATTGATTTCAAGATTTGTTTGCCATACTTAATTTAACTTCTACTTGTCTTTCTTTTAGATCCTTCAGCCAATAGTGACAAAATGGCCTCCACTAAAAATTCCAGCATACATCCAAGGGCAGATAACTCTTACTGTAATCTTGACATCTTGATTAAGGCTGCTGTTGAAGACCTGAAACTTGGTGCATCCTCTTCCTTCCTTGCCAAAATCAAGCAACTTTATTTTTTGAGTCAGACACACTCAATGGTAGAGAATTTTATTATTTGTTCAAGTGAATTTACTTTCAGGATAAATGTGGAGGATTTAATTTACAAAAACATTCAATGTAAATAGATATTAAATAATTCCACTCAATACAAATCCCAGGGGCCACTCAAGGTACAGAGTTGTTTTTGTTGAGGAATCAAAGCAACAGGACTTCTTGAGTCAGAAACATCATACCAAAACAGGCAGCCCAGAGGGAGAATTTTACTTATAGCAGCATGAGAGAACAAATGCCAGTGTTTAAAAAAAAAAAAAAAAAAAAAAGAATTCAATAGTTGATGAGATAGTTTTTTGTATTGCCAAGGAAGTATGAGCAGAGGGTCTCTTTGTGGGCAAGGGATGCAATTTTTTTTTTTACTTCAATAAAGCAAGACAATAATGTGACTAAGACACTGGGGGTGGATTACAAGGAGTAAAAACAATGAAAAGTATTTAGTGAGGAGATGTAAGAACAAGACAAGATTCAGGAAGACAAAAAATGGCAATTAAGATTTCTAATAAATTTTTCATGTTTTTAGATGGCAGGGAAGCAAGAAATTGGAAGGGAGTTCGACAAGTGCAAGAAAAGAAACTATTGGAATAGAACAGCTAGTTACATGTAGCTAGTTTGACAGTAAAACAAGGAGATCTAGTTGTCATTCTAATAGCATGTTTAAATTCATTCAGTCAAGGCACTATAAAGAATAGCTCATCAGAACAATTACCATGAAAATACTTGGAGAAAAGCCTCATCATGTCAGTGAGAAAGTGACCGAATTCAAGATGCCTGGTAATTACTAATAGCATGTTTAAATTTATTCAGTGAAGGCACTATAAAGAATAGCTAATTGATACATAAAACAGTTGAAACCTAACCTGAACAAAATTAAGTTCAAAATCTCCACACACATTCTCAAATGCCTATAATAGATAACGAAGTGATTGGTTATCCCAATGGCTTTCCATACTTAATACTTCTCGCCCTCACTCCCGTGTGGTCATGTGAGATGCCACAAGCTGTAGTGCAATTTTCACTTCCAGCATGCATGCACGTGTTCACCAATTCTCCACACAAAATAGATGACTACTTCTATCATTCGTCCATGAACTGGCCATTACAACCAACACTATTGCCATCTTTGATAATGGCTGATGTAAGCCGAAAGCTCAGAAAGGATTAAATAAAAACGTACCAATATTGTGATTTTCTTTCCTCTTTCAACGATAATGCTACTAAGCATCTGATTTTTTTCTTCTTTTATACTTACAGGTTTTGGTAGTGGGCCCCCCCTGGATGTGGAAAAAGTATATGTATTGATACTTATGTAGGCATATTGAAACAGAAAGGTTTTGTGACAGTCGTGGAAAATCTGTTTTTGAAAGCACAAGAAAGTTATGAGCTCATGGGATACACAGACCTGGAAACTAAGTATTTCCTTTTCATTTTCTGTTCATTGAAAAGCTTGTCACCATTATTTTCAGTAAAATGTATGATTTTTTTGTTTTTCTTTATTTGCAGCCTGACATGTACAGTTATAGTTTGTGAATTAAACTATACAGCACATACATTATAAAATAGTATGTGGCCCTAATTGGGTGCTTTAATATACTGGCTTTATGTCAGCTTGATCCTAGCTTAGTAATATGAAGTTAGAATAATTGCTGAGAACTTTATTATTTTTGCCTTCTATTAAGATGAGTTAAACTCAGAAAAAACGTCTCTCTCTCTCTCTCTCTCTCGCTCACACTCACATACACACAAATATGTGAAAGGATGACCCTTGTTGTAACCCAAGTTTCACACGATATTCAGATAACTTGACTGAAGAGCATGTGCAACTCAGGTTATGACAAGAACTACCTTTTAATGAGATTATCATTAAATGTTATTTGGTCAGTCTAGGCAATATAGGCTTCAAGAACTTTACTTCACAGAATAAGTAAGTTTGCCTTTAAGCCATTTTCTTTTACTTTCTTCCATATTGTCACTTTTGTTTAAGACTTTATCTGGATAAATCTTCCAAACGTTCTATTTCTAGTTTCTCTTATTTTACAACTACTTCATGAATGAAAACTTTTTGAATCGACAAGTAAGACTCAGTAGAATCCCTTACTATAAATTTTATCTTTTTTTTTTTTTTTTTACTTTATTAATATTTTTTTATAGAAACATGTCCTCGTAACAGTATATACATTCAAGAAATATATACTCTTTTCACTTTGAAATGATTTTTATAATTACTATTATCTATCAGGACAATGGAAAAACTTGTTCATCACAAAATCCTTTTTTTATTATCTAAGATTTGCTATGACTTCTTGAGAAAAACAAAGGAATGGTTTTCTATTGTCCTTTTGATATTTTTTAATTCAGATTTTTTTTTCTTAGATTGGTTACCATTAATGGTTAAGAGCCCAGTTTACTCTGCTATTTAACTCATCGGTAGTATGAGAGAAGAAACTGATTCATGACTTTGCTAAGTGTATTAGTCCAATTTGAATGCAACTGACTTTATTGGAACTTGAACTATACAAGTTAATTCTATTTTCTGCACCTATAACCTTTATACTACCTACACATTGCCACCAAAAGATAGCTTTGTTTATATATATTGAGATGTTTCATTGAACTATATGATAGATTAGTGTTGTGAAAGTGAAAATGAGTAACCTGGAAGACAGAACCTTCTTGTTGTTGTTACAGTAGTAGAAGTTAATTCTTTCTCCACTTTGGCACTCCAAGAATCAAACAAAAGAAGACATTGGGTATGGGTAAATAAATGTGTAATTTATCTAAATATTTACAAAATTAGTAACTTTTATTTGCTGTTGCTAAGGAGAGAAAAGGGGAAATGGTCATTGGTGTTAACTGTCATCATTGGTGGCCTTTCTCTCTCAGCACATTGGTGTTGGCATCAAACACTGATCTCTGTTGTCTTTCTCTCTCAGTGTGCTGGTGTTGACATCAAATGCTGGTCTGTCTGAATTTGAATATTTATGTATGTATATATATATATATATATATATATATATAGACCAGTCACATGAAATTAAGGTTTTTGTTTTTTTGAGGAGTATCTCAAACTGGTCATAATATATTGTTTCAGTTTATTTTATTTAAAGCAAATATATGCATAAAGCCAACACACAAAAGACCTTTTTACAGTCTTTTTTGGGTCATTGAACGGTTAATATCCAGTATGTGTAGAAAATATAAGAGGCATGACAATTAGTGGTTGATTTTAATGTTTTAATTATTAATCATTGTTATTGTTTTTGCTTATTTTTATTTAGAGAATGGGTTCAAGGTTTACTGCCATATATTCTTGAGAGTATTTGCAAAAAAAAGAATGCAGAGGATAAAGCAAAGAATTCTATAAAATCTCTCATTAGGCTTGATGGAAAGGTAATGGTTTGCTATTTTTAATATTTTAAAACAAGGAAATACCTATTATAGGCATTGCTATTAATAAAATCATTTTATTAAAAAAATGAAAAGCCTACTATAGATTCTGCTCAATAAATTATATGAAGCAAATTTTCTTGTTCATTTATCAAAGTACATTATTTGACATAATTGTAGGCATTCTGGCTTTATTGTAGCCATGGATTGGACCAAAACAGGCGCTTTTCCAGAATGAAGCAGTGCATAGCATCCTCTAAGTTTGGTACCAAAGACAACTAGTGCCTCTGTAAAAGTGTGCTTAACAAGAGTAAGTCCTCAATATGCCCACTAATCAACGAGTTTGAGGTCCTCACCTCCTCAGCGGACAAGGCTGAATGCTTTGCCCGTAGATTCTCGACCAATTCGAGTCTGGATTCGTCTGGAATCCATACACCCGATTTCCCATCTAGAACTGAGGCCCAATTGAATGATGTCCACATCACGCCCTTGCTGATTTCTAGCATAATCTCAAAACTGGACCCTCACAAAGCGAGTGGTGGGTATGGAATCCCAATCATAGTCTTGAAGAATTGTGCCCCTGAACTCTCCTCTATCCTTTCTAAGCTTTACAACCTCTGCCTATCTTCCTCCTGCTTTCCTGCCTGTTGGAAGTCTTCTTCTGGGGTTCCAATATTCAAGAACACTGGTGAACCCTCGGACCCCACAAATTACTGCCCCATCAGCCTTCTTCCAATCTTCGGCAAAGTGTTTGAAGCCATTATCAATGCTGAGGTCGTTCAGCATCTCACAGCCCACGGGCTCCTCTCAGACAAACAGTATGGCTTCCGCTTCACCAGGTCTACTGCTGATATGCTAACGACCATCACCGAGTATATATACCAGGCTCTCGACAAGAATGGTGAAGCCCGAACCGTCGCCTTGGATATCTCTAAAGCATTCGACAGAGTATGGCATGCCGGCCTTCTGCGGAAACTGCAAAGCTATGGCATAACTGGACTTTTGTTGGACTTAATCCACTCATTCCTCTCTAACCGCACACTGAAGGTGGTATTAAACAGACATGCCTCCCAGAACTACCCTACAAACGTGGGTGTCCCCCAAGGCTCTATCCTAGGTCCTACGCTCTTTCTAATCTGCATCAATGATCTCCCCAATGCCATAAGATAACAAGTAGGCATGTACGCCGATGATACCACAGTTTACACTTGCCTCAATCAAAAATCTGGTGTTGATGACAAGGCAAACCTTGCTGCCAAGCTTGAGAAGGACCTCCAATCTGTGGTGGATTGGGGTAAGAAATGGCTCGTAAAATTCAATTCTTCCAAAATGAAGCTGCTGTCAATTAACCACCACAGACAACCGCACCTCCCTCCCATTAGTATGGAACAGGCTTGCCTCCCAGAGAGTAAAACACTACGTCTGCTTGGCCTGACACTCTCAGCGGACCTCAAGTGGAATGACTACGTTGAATCCATTGCTAAATCCGCTGCTATGAAAGTCGGCTCTCTGTGCAGGGCCCGGAAATTCTTTCAGTCTGAATCTATCCTGCACTTATATAAATCTACCATCCGCCAGTGTATTGAGTACTGCTGCCACATCTGGCCGGGTGCTCCTGCTATTCTCCTCGGCGTTCTTGACAAAATACAGCAAAGAATCTGTAATGTGATTGATACCGACTTGTCTGACTGCCTGCAGTCACTCTCCCACCGGCATGACGTGGCTTCCCTGTGCCTCTTCTATAAATACTTTCATGGCTTCTGCTCTGATGAACTTAAATCACTGGTGCCCCCTAGATGTGAATTTGCACGAGATACTAGATTGGCAACTAGGTCCCACCCTTTTACAGTGAATCCGATGAAATGTAACCACAATTTCTACTCCAACAGCTTCTTTTCTTGCACTTCCCACCAGTGGAATTCCCTTCCACATGCTTGCTTCCCCGACGGCTACAACCTCCAGGAGTTTAAATGTAGGGTGAATAGACACCTCCTAACACACTAACTCACACCCACTCTCTCCAACTCTCTCCCTATGTACATCCTAACTCGTCTATAACCCTCCTGACATTTTCTATACCCAATCGCTCTATGTAACCCCCTGCGCTATAGTGGCAGTGGAATGCCTTGCTTGTGGTGATACGATTAAAAAAAAAAAATATCGAAAGTATTTTTCTTTTACCAACCATTACTTAAAGGTTTATTTCAAATTCCCCTCAAAAGACTCCACTCTGCTTTTAATTTTCATCTTATGACATCATTAGACCAAAGTATCAGAATTGTCTTATAACACAACCAGGATTCATCAGTTCAAATGTTTTATTTATGTTTTAAGATATTCTTGCTTTACATATGTGAATTCAGTTTTGGCAAATTTGCTATCTATTTTCTCTCACCTGCCTCATTCATTCAGCCACCTTAGATATTTTGAAGTTGATATCATTATAAAAATACAACACCTGACAATCTTCTGGGTTAACTGAATGGCTATGGTGTCACAGGACAAATATTTGGCTTAATCCAATTGTTCTTCTGAAATTGTGTAAATTGATGGTCATGTTGAATGGGCACACTTCCAGATCATTTCATACTAATACAGGGTGCCTCTAAGACACAATTGGATGCTGGAAGTGAAAGAGAATGAAAATACTTTAGAAGAAAACAGAAATCCAATCCTAAACAAGAAACAAAAGATACACCTCTACTCCTGTTCATAAGATTGTATCATGAGCTCTGCATCAAGTTTAATATGTGCTTAATTTTTTTTTTAATCAATTGACCCAAGCAAGATGATAATGTGTTGTAGAGTAGTTTTTGCACTGAAGGTTATAATTGTGCTATGTTGGTTGCTAATCAACTTAACACACCCAAATTGTTAGGAACTTGGTAATGTTCCACTGTAAGCTGGCTCCTTAGAATTCAGCTAATTGCCAACTAATATCAACTGCCTAGTAGTTCTACTGAACTCCAATAGAACTCTAAAGAACTATCTAGAACTCATAAAAACTCCTAAGAACTTCCCAAGAACTTCTCATGTTAACATCGTGTTAACTCTTATTAATATAGGAGGAAGAGTCCATTATCTGAGGAATAGGTGTGTTTCACCATAACATAATGCCACTAAGATACAATGAGCTGCTGGAAGCAAAAGTGAATGAGAAAGCTTTAGAAAGAAACAGAAATCTAATCCTATGCAGGAAACAAGCGATAAACCTCTCCTACTGTTCAAGATACTGGGATGGAGTGTGAACAGGATAATAGGCAAAACTATCTACTCATATTGATGGGAGAAAAATAAATTAAAATAGTAATGAGGCTTTTAGAATTTAGGTGGAGATGTTAGAAGTATAGTTCTTAGAAATTCAATACTAAACAAAAAACAAGGGATAAACTTTTACTCCTGTTCAAAATACCTGGGAGGAAGTTGAAATGGATGATATTTGAGTCCCCTTGAATTAATATGCAAACAGGCTGTTTTATTTTATTGTGAGATAGATCATCCTTAGCAAAGATAAATAAACAAAATTAATAATAATGATAGCAATAATTATAAATGATAAAAAAAAGTAATTAGTTAAAGTAAAAATCATGCATATCTGCTGCCTAAAGTGAATCATATTTTGTCTGGTACAAATGGAGATTTTCTTTGTTGGTTACAATCTTTGTTGGTTACAATCTTTGTTGGTTACAATCTTTGTTGGTTACAATCTTTGTTGGTTACAATCTTTGTTGGTTACAATCTTTGTTGGTTACAATCTTTGGAATGACTATTAAAAACCATCACTCATCAAATTCATAGATAAATCCTACAGATGAATGTTGGGATTTCTTCCCAACCAATAAAACATGGACAATTTTAGGTTTGAAATTTTTGTTCCTTTTTACCTTAAAATCAGAAATATCCGAGCACTTGTTGTTAACATTTTGTTTTATTATTGTCTTAAAGTTGCTATGATTTTCATTTTACATATATATAAAGCTTGAACTAAGTTTTTTGTAATTTTCTTCTGGAATCAACTTCTGACAGAATGTTTTCCTTGTCTGAGAAAGATTATTCATAGCTTAGAAAAGGCAATCATTAAAATAAATCAGCTCCAAATTTTTGTCCTTTTTTTTATATTTATGTTGTATAGATATCTATTTGGGCAGCAATCTCTCTCTGTTTTTTTTATAATCATGTAGCCCCAACCAAGGCATTTTACTGCCACTGTTGTGCAGGGAGTTACATAGGAGGAATGTTATGAGAAAGAGTGAGAGGTTGCAGGGGGTGTCAGGAAGAGAGTAGGAGAAGGAAGAGAATACTGATGAGAGTGGGGTGGATGGAGAAAAAAAGCATAGGTTTCATTAAAAATGACAGACAAGGTATTATGGTTAAGTTTTTTATGTCATTTTTCATGTGTTCATTTTTTTTTTTTTTTTTTGAGGACATAAATTATATAAAAATTGTCTAAGTATTTTGTTTAACCGAGCATTTTTGGCTATACTTTTAGCCACTGTTAAGGAGAGATGTTATTTTATGTCTAACCGAATGTATGTAGTGTTGTGTATATTTGTAGAATAGTGTGTATGTGTTATGTATTGAACACAGTAAGCAAGTTGTTAGTGTGTTCGTAGTTTAAATTGAGTGTTGGGTTATAATTAAATTAATCATCTATTATACGAAATTTAAAATGGCTAACCTCATTGTCAAAAATAACATTTCACTCGTAAGATCAAAACTACAGTGAATATTATTTACAAATGTGCATGTCCTTCAAAGAACTGTGTTCTTGATGGTGGGCTTTGACTTCCAAACATTTATTTGTATACCAAACTAGTAAATGGGCAATGTTGGTCAAAGTGTTCAATGAGGTTGCTGCACATGCATTTACAATTTCTTGTCCAAGGGCAACCAGTGTAGTCAGTTTTCTGTGAGACACAGAATCTTTTAGAACTTGTTGATGTTACTGCCTTGTGGGTAATGCTAACCCTGTGGAGAAAATATTATAATAAAACATGTTATCACAATTTGATTTGTTTTTTTTTTTGTTTTTTTTTTAATCAAATCACCCCAAGCAAGGCAGTAACGCCACTGATGTGCAGGGGGCTACATAAGATTGAAGAGATTGGAAAAGAGAAAGCCGGAAACTGCATCCTAAACAGGAAACAAGGGATGAGCCTCTTCACCTGTTCAATGGATGTGGGTGGAGTGTGAACTGGGCAATAGTTTAGTCTATCTACTCCAATTGAAAAAAAAAAACAAAGTGAGAAGGTTAGAAAAGAGAAAACCGGAAACCGCATCCTAAACAGGAAACAAGGGATGAGCCTCTTCACCTGTTCAATAGATGTGGGTGGAGTGTGAACCGGGCAATAGTTTAGTCTATCTATGAAGATGTAGGGAGCTGGTTGGCCTTGTGTTAGACTTAACCGAACTTCCTACAGCTTACAAGTTTTATGCAGAACTATTAATAGAAGGTTGGTTGTCGGCAGTTTGGAATATGTGGAATTGTGTGGAATAACTTAAGAAGAATAAAATATACATTTTTTTTTTTAAATTTTATCACCTGGAGCAAGGCGGTAATGCCACTGATGTGCAAGGGACTACATAAGTGTAAAAAGATTAATTAGAAAAGAGTGAAGAGGAAGACAAACCAGTTAGAAAGGAGCAATAGAAGGATGAGATTACAGGTGTGATGACAGTTTCAAAGGTGGAGAGAAAGGAAAGGATATATGGAGTGGGGAAAAAACTAGTCAAGTGGTTAATAGAAAATAGAAATTTGTTAAAAATGAGGAATAACAAGAATTTGTAGAAATTAATGTTCAATAAGAAAGTTAAGGGAATCAAGAGTTCATACAAAATGTTTGTAGTAGTAATTGTTGAAAGAGATAAGGAGAAAGAGAACAAGGTGTGATCTGACCTTATCTCCG
This sequence comes from Ascarosepion bandense, assembly GCA_037127315.1. NCBI lineage: Eukaryota > Metazoa > Mollusca > Cephalopoda > Sepiida > Sepiidae > Ascarosepion > Ascarosepion bandense. Next base: position 10,369,741 of record JBBBDQ010000256.1, read on the forward strand.
GGTCAATTTGAAGTTGGTTACATTTTTAGATGTTCATCTCCCAGCTCCCATCTGTCTCTGTGATTGACACTGACTGGGACCTTTTATAGTATTCAGATTTTCACACTTGCTCGTGAAGTCCTCAAGTCTTGCAAATCACTCCTATTGGTCAAAAACCATTTAAACACTTACATGTGAAATCTGGTTTCTACAAGCACATGGTTAATCCTTTTTCTATTTGGGAAAAACCAGGATTTCTTTGTTGTGAATTTTTGTAAAAGTGAAAAAGAGAGTTGATTTTAATTTTTTACTTATCCCTACATAACTACAAAAGACAATTTCTTCATTTCTTGGAGTGTGTATGTTTTTTTTTTTTTTTTGGTTTTTTTTTTTTTTGCAGACTCTCTCGCTCTCTCTCTCTCTCTCTCTATATATATATATATATATATATATATATATATATTGGAGTAGATAGATCTATCTATTGCCCGGTTCACACTCCACTCACGTCTATTGAACAGGTGTAGAGGCTCATCCCTTGTTCCCTGCTTAGGATGTGGTTTCCGGCTTTCTCTTTTCCAATCTTTTCACTTTTCCTCATTTTTTATTTATTTATTTTTTTTTTTCAATTGGAGTAGATACACTGAACTATTGCCCGGTTCACACTCCACCCACATCTATTGAACAGGTTAAGAGGCTCATCCCTTGTTCCCTGTTTAGGATATGGCTTCTGGCTTTCTCTTTTCCAATCTTTTCACTATTACGTAGCCCCCTGCACATCAGTGGTGTTACCACCTTGCTCGGGGTGATACGATTAAAAATATATATATATTTATGTATTTAGGCAGCAAATTTTCTTTTAAACATTTAGGATCTGTAGTTTGCTTTTGTTGTTTTTTTGGTGTAGGATAATTAAAATTAATAATATATTATATAAAATACAATACTACTAATTTAATATCCGTAATAACTCCTCCCCACTAACTAATGTTTATGTAAAACCAACATTATATATCAATTCAAATGTCCCTTGGGAGAATGTATATCTAACAAAAAATAAACAAATATATATGTTGGATTTAAAACAACTACATTAACAAGACATCTTACATTACATATCTGACCATTTGTCCCTTTCTAGACATTTACCACAACATTCCTGTCTACATTCACTATGAAAAGATAATGGTCGAGGCAGTATTCATTAAAAAACTTAAGCTGTCAATTATTACAATTAGCTCTGAATACTGTAGTAATGTTCTAAAATGTTTATAGAAAGAACAGTTTTCATGTTTTAACATGTGCATGACTATGATATTGCAACATAAAAACAATTCCATTTTGGATAATTTTCACATTCTCATTAGCACTAAGCAATTTATCAACTGTTATAATTGAAGCAAGAAGAAAATTTACAGTAATTTTTAGCAACACAGTTTTGTGTTTAGTTTTTGTTACCATAACTCACACTGCTGAAGATGATCTCGGAAGAAGATTGAAAGTACGTGGGAACATTGAGAAATGAATAATAAAATCATCTGTCAAAGTTACAGCTCATTTCTTACATATATCAATATGTGAAAGATTATTCATGGGTATGAACAGATTTTATTAAAAATAAGCAGACACAATGTTTGCAATTTATTTAATCTGATATGTACACTTTTGTAGTATTTTTCCCTGTTTTTTCTTCTTCTAATGTATTTTATTTACATCTTGTATTTGCTACAGGCTGATGTCAAACAGATCCAAGTTCTTCAGGAGCTTCTGACTGATATTGAAATGGCAGAACTTGGAAATTGTGAGAGAGTTTTCCCTAACAACCTCAGTTTTTTTTGGGAGGTAAAAGTTATTGACTCTGTACCCATTTTGGTATCAGCAAACACTTATTTTTTTAGATCATAAAAGTTCTTATTAAAAAAAATGTATCTCTTGATAGGAATTGAACCTACATTCAGTTTATTCTGAGAAACAACCTTTTAGCTAGACATGCTGTTACCAATTCCCTCATTGTGATTCTTCATGTGCAATTCATTTTGAGAGTATTAATTTATTTTATAAGACTTTTACTGATCTGGGAAAGTAGCCATAACTTTCACTGATTGTCAATAAACAGATACCAACTCAAACACATGTACGGACTATAATAATAATAACAGTATAACAAATATTGTTGCATTGAATAACTCCTTTAATTACTCTTGGAAATATATACATGATATATATATTCACATATCATGTGACTTTTGAAGGCCTAATTTTAAAGCTAATTTTAAGAAGTTCATATGATGCACCACTCTTAAAATTATCTTCAAAATTAGGTCTACAAAAGTCACATGATATATGAGTATATACAGTATGTTTTTCTCTCGGATATATTTGTATGTATTCGTAACCGCATCTCTGAGTGTATATATATATATATATATATATATATATATATACACACACATATATATTGTTATTACTATAAACATTTTAATCTTTATAACATCAACAAAATATATATATAAATAAATATACATATTCTATTATAAAGTTTATAGTAATAACAATATACATTTAATTATTTTAAGTTTAGATTTGATAGTCAAGTGTTATTAGTAATTATGAGGTAAGCAGATTTTAGCTTTCTATAATATGTAAGTTTTACATATTTGCTGAGATCAACAGATGAAATATATTGTTTGTCATGTCATGAAGCAAATTCATCTTGTTTATAATTTCCATGCATCTGATTGCAGTGAAAGATATTAATGTTTTGTTGTACTATAGTTTTAGTGTTGGTGCTATTTAACTTTTGCAGGAATTTGGTTATCAGTAATGCAGCTTGTAAAAAATATTTGCAAATTTTAAAAACTTAACAAAAATTTACAAGATTTTCCTTAAATAAATGTGAGTAAAAATATTTGAATAATAGTAAATAGTTTTGGAGCTTATTTAACAACAAAATTTAAATCAGAATATGTCTGATTCTATTTTCAAACTTAAAAAAAAATACAGTTCTGATTAAAAGAGGAAGAAATTGAAAATGTATTGAAAGTGCACTGATTTCAGTATCTTAAATGGTAAATTACTTTTACTTTTTAATAATTAAAAAGAATAACAACACAAATAAAAGCAATAAGAGGCTAAAAATTAAAATGAGGCTAAAATTAAAATTTGGGTGAATTGAATGCTAAACATTTAAACCATTTACCCTATTTAGCGGATGTGCGTTGTAGTACAGTGGATATCGGCTTGGAACGAGAAACCGGGGAACCGAGTTCGAATTCCAGTTGAATCCATTGTATTCACTTACGCACAAATACCCTTGGGAAAGGTATTAATCCATCTCTTCCTTCCAGTTATGGGTTAAATAGCAGGACAGATTGGGTTCTATAGCCTTGGTCGGCAACCAGTCTACCGCAGAAAGCAATGGCAACCTACTGCGGGATAATCTTCTGCCCAGTCAGTCATGTCTCTTTCGAGACATGATCGCCCAAGCGTGTATCACGTATGGCACTTAACTGACTGACCCTATTTACATCATTTGGACTGTTGTCATATTCACAACATTTCAGCCATTGTACATTCCTCTTCAGATAATAAAAGTAGGAATTTCAAACCAACTCTTTAGTCTACAGGGGTAGATTGTTCTAATTCCATGTGTGATGTCTTTTGGATATCTCAGTTAATTCCTTTTAGTACTTCAAATTTCCAAGTTTTTGTTCTCCCTGCTGTGGACAGTTATTGAACTCCCAGCTCTTTTAGTCAAGTAACTTTTTGGATTACTTCAGCCAATGCTTTTACCCATTATGTCAAGTGTTCAAAATTCTCACTTAAAACACCTGAAGAATGTTGGTGCATACAACAGCCGAAACATGAAGATGGCAATAAAGCTGAGGACAACTTTGTTAATAGTGTTTTTAGTTACAATAACTAATCTTAAGAATATAAACAGATAAAATTTTTAATTTTCAAATGTGTGCTCATATCTTTTAACATTCTGTTGTAAACTTTAATCAACATAGTATTTGTCTATATTTCTGATATGAGGTAGTATTTCCAGTATTAACATTATTTGGACTATTGTCCTCATCTTTGTTGCCATTTGTACAATGGAGTGCCAGCGAAAATCATTAGGTGATCATGTCTCAAAAAAGACATGACTGACTGGACAGAAAATTATCCCGCACTAGGTTGCTATTGCTTTCTGCAGTAGATTGGTTGCCAATCAAGTCTATAGAACCCAATCTGTCTTATTATTTAACACATAAATGGAAGGAAGAGACAGATTAATACCTTCCCCCAGGGTATTTGCGTGTAAGTGAATGCAAGGAATTCAACAGGAATTTGAACTCGGCTCCCTGATTTGTCATTCTGAGTCGATATCCACTGCACCACAATGCACATCCATTAGTCTAGTACTGTGGTTAAATTTCTGCTGTTTAGGTAACAAGAAGGAAATTTTACCAAAACAGTTACAATGAAAATATTTATAGAAGAGGCAGAGGGAAGCTCTATTATTGCAGTGGCTTAAGCTGAGATGTCAGTCCAGGACTGATAATATTGTAGATTCTTTTTTGGATTTTGTCAAGAATCTCTAGACGCATAGAAGCACCAAGCTAGATGTGACAGCAATATTCAATGCACTGATGAATGTAGACTTATGATTGTGCAAGATAGATTCTGGCAAGAAAAATTGTCACAGTGGACCAACTTTCCACGCTAGAGAAATAGCAATTAATTCAATCATACAACTTCTTGCCAATAAAACATTTTGACCAAGATAATGCAATGAATTGTTTTAATAGAAGGTAAAAACATTCTTTTAGATAAGCAGTTTCATTTTAGAGGTATTAAAACATTCTTAGTATGTAGGATTGATTCTGTAAATATGTATATATAATATTGTCTATGTCTCAGTGGTATAAAAGTCTCTCTGAGAACCAAACATTTGTCACTTTTTTCTTTCAGCCAATTTGTGTCAGATTTCGTAAGATTCTGATTGCACAGAAAATCCGAGCTATACCTATACCTTTTCATTAGCCAATAAAAAAGCATATACATTTATGCAATCAATAATAAAAAAAAACTTTTTTCATAAGACAATTAGTTCACTAAACTTTACCATGTGTTGACGTTTTCAAAAACAAAATAATACAACCTCTTATTCATTGGCCAATCAAGAGCAAGGAAAAAAAATCGTAAGAGTTGATCTGATTCTATTCTCCACAGGGCTTACAGCCATATCACGTTGAATACACCGGTTCTCGCTCAATCACCGAAGTTAAGCAACCTTGAGGCTGGTCAGTACTTAGATGGGTGACCGCTTGGAAATACCAGGTGCGGTAAGTGTTTAGTGACAAATGTGCGTTGTGGTGCAGTGGATATTGGCTCAGAAAGAGAAATTGGCAGCCGAGTTCAAATTCCAGTTGAATATCCTGCATTCACTTAAGCACTGGTACCCTTGGGAAAGGTATTAATTTGTCCCTTCTCGTCAGTTAAATAACAGGGTAGGACTCTGCCCTTAAAAAAACAAAAAAAACAAATCCCAATGAATCTTGATACTAGAAAAAAAAAGTATTACTAGACACAAAAACTTAAAAAAAGAACAACAATAAAGTGTTGAAAGAAAAAAAAAGGTATTACCAGCAATAAATAAATAAAATTTAGGTGGCAATAAATGACTTGCTGAGGTTGATATGCCATAAAACAACTAACAAACCGACATAATTTTCTGTGGAAAAGTTATGTTTTATAATCCTGGAAATAAACTTACAGCAGAGGTTCTGAAATTAGTGCACTTTCAATGGATTTTCACCTTGAACATTAGGATAGAAGCAACAAAGATTCAGAAACTTCCTTCATATATTTAAAAGAATTTCATAAAGACATCTGGTAAGGAATCAAATATTGAGTGTATCTTGAAAATAAAGTTGGTTTTTATTATGAGATTACTTCAGAGATTTTCAAATAAGTACAACAATGTTCAGTATGAGCGTAGCTGTACATTCCTACATTTCAAGATATCTAAATCAAGAAATAAGATGTAAATCAATAGGTTTTATTTATCTTTAATGTCTAACCTGCTGCAAGTAATGTTAATTTTACTGATTCCCACAGCTAGAAGACATGGACAATCTAACTCCAAGCTTTGTGGGCCAAGTTGGAATTTTCCAGATGAACTCTTCAGATTTGGGCTGGCAAGTCTTGTGGAAAATGTGGCTTGGCAGCCAACCAGAAAAGTGTCAAGAAAATCTTCAATTACTTGGGGAAAAATACCTGCCCCATTTAATGCATTGTTGCCAGGGTCATGGCAAGTTCAGCCCTGGGCCAATGGAAATGAACAACACTCTTGCTTCTTGCAAATGGATAGTGAAGCAGACATCAGATAATGCAATCCATACTTTATGTTCATACTGGAAGGTAATGGCATGATCTTTTTCATTTGATTTGACTTAATATTTAGTTGCATAATACTCGTAAAATATAACTAGATTATTTACATTCAGTGACACATCTATCCAGGAACATTGTAGTAACTGTGCCTTCTACTGAAGAGCATTGTAGTAACTGTGCACTCTTTCTGGAAACATTGGAATAACTGAACTTTTTCCAGGGACATTGCAGTAACTGTACACTCTTTTCAGGAATGTTGCAGCAACTGTGCATTCTGTCCAGGAACATTGTAATTTAAAGAAGTGCTTAGAAAAAAAAAATTAATATTTAGTCATTTGATCTGATTTTACACTGTGGATTTTTCAAAACCCTATCAAATTAACAAATTTTATCTTTGTTAAATATATAACTATTTGATATCATCATTTTATTTTGTGCAATTTTGAGTTATATGGATTTAGGTTGCATTGGCTTCTGCATTCATGATAAATTAGTCTAGAGTTAAATACTTAAGTTGAAAGGTTAAAATTTTGTAATGATTGTCATGTTGATTATTTTAATTCATCTAAAATTTTAGCAATTAAAAAAGAAAAATTTAACCAGTTAAACTTTTTGAATGATTTTGTTAAAGTAACTGTTGTTTTTATTTTTATACAATCACAACAGAAAAAATAAATTTTAAATGCAAAATTTAATCCATTCAGGCTTTGAAAAATTCTGTTAATCCAAAGAGTTTTGAGGATTATGAACATTGCTTCAGTTTTTCTTGTGTCTGGGCATTTGCTGGCTGTTTGATGCGAGATTATCGCAAAATTTTTGACTCTTGGTGGAGGGAGATATTTTCAGAAAACCAACACTTCCCAGACAGTGGAACGGTGAGTTTAATATTCCAAATATTATCTCAGTTTATTCTTATTTATCTATCTGTAGATTTGTTATCTATCCAAGTTTGATTTTATCTAAGAAAGTTCTTTATCAATCTATCCAAGACTGCTCTCTGAATGTCTGACTGTCCAAGAATCTTCCTGTGTATGTGTACCATGTGCAACCAAAAAAAGCTATTTAATGTGTTGTTTCAAAATTTCCTCTTATTCTTTTGTATTTTATTTATGAGAAAATATTTTTTATTATTGTGCTCGTAAAAACTTCCTAAAAAGTTATTCAACAAATGGGGTAAGAAATGGCTTGTGAATTTCAATGCTTCCAAAATGAAGCTGCTATCTATTAACCACCACAGACAATCGCTCATACCCCCATTAGCATGGATTAGTCTAAACTCCCTGAAAGTAAAACACTGCACCTCCTCGGGTTAACTCTCACAACAGACCTCAAGTGGAATGACTATATAGAATCCAGAGCTAAATCTGATGCTAAAAATGTCAGTTCTCTGTGCAGAGCCAGGAAGCAGAGCCAGCATATTTACAAATCTACCATCCATCCGTGCATTGAATGCTGCTGCCATAACTGGTTGAGAGCTCCTGCTATCCACCTAGGTGTCCTTGACAAAATCCAACGGAGAATCTGTAATGTGATCGATCTCGACTTGGCAGCTCGGATACAGTCACTTTCTCACCAGCGCAATTTGACTTCCCTGTGCCTCTTCTACAAATACTTTCATGGCTTCTGCTCAGATGAACTTAGCTCACTGGTACCTTCATACATGAATTTGCTCAAGCCACAAGATTAGCAACTAGATCTCACCCTTTTACTGTGAAAACAATAAAATGTAAGCGCAAATTCTACTCCAGCAGCTTCTTCTCTCGCAATTCCCACCTGTGGAATTCACTTCCGTTTACTTGCTTTCCCAACAGCTACAATCTTCAAGAATTTAAATTTAATAGTCATCTCCTATCTCACTAACTTGCATCCTCTCTCTCATGCTTCTTTTCTTTGTGCACTCCGCTCTCGTCAGTATTCTCATCCTTCTCCTACCCTCTTCCTGACACCCCCTGTAACCTGTCACTCTTTCTCATAACTTATCTCCTATGTAACCCCTGCTCAACAGTTGCAGTAAAATGCCTTGCTTGGGGCGACAAGATTATAAAAAAAAAAAAAACCACTGAAATATATCCGTTAAAATTATTAAAGAACAAAACAAAACAATCTTCTCAGATAATTGACTCTGCATTTTTCATCCTCTGTATTATCTATCCCATAATCCATCCTCTTTATTTCTATCTATCTATATATCCAGTTTGATATAATTATATCTCTCTAATTAGATATCTCTGTGTATGCATTAAGCATCTATTGACAAATTTTTAATCCTGAGTTATGTTGGTTCTATTTTTACAAAAACATTGGCATGTTCTCTTGGTTTATTTATGTCAAATTTATTCTTATTTCTATGTGTGTCTGTAAGCATTTACTTTGTTTATAATGAGGCTGTTGGAGAAAGTTAATGTTTCTTTGATTCAGCCTTGTGTCAAACATAACTAAACTCCCTACAGCTTACAGATTTATCCAGAAGTATCATCATCAGAATTATCAGAAGGTTGGTAGCAGGTAGGAATGTGTGAATTTAGTGTGGAAGAGTAAAAATATATTCATGTTAAAATAGAAATTTATTAAAAGAATAGAATAACAAGAATAGGTTGTAGTTAATGTTCAATGAGAATGTTAAGGTTATCAAGAGTTGTAGAAAATGTTCGTGGTAGTAATTGATTGGAATGAGTTTATGCATACATACGTATGTATGTATGTATGTATTAGCGTTTGTTCGATAGGAATTTCTTTGAATGGAGAAGAAGAAGTAAAAGGAATTAGCACACGAGAAAGAAGAAAGAGGACAATGTGCGACGTGACCTTTTATATCCGCGTTGACTTTAAATTCTTTCTTGCTACATTTTAGTTGTTTTGTCTTGCTGCTCCCATCTGACTGATGCTGACCAGAGCCTTTTATAGTGTTTAGATTTTTTCACACTGGATCACAAAGTTCTTTTTTGGTTTTGCAAATTGCTTCCATTGGTCAGAATATCAATTTAACATTATTTTTTTTTTTTTAATCATATCACCCCGAGCAAGGCGATAATGCCACTGATGTGCAGGGGGCTATGTAAGAGTAAAAAGATTGGAAAAGAGAAAGCCGGAAACCACATCCTAAACAGGGAACAAGGGATGAGCCTCTTCACCTGTTCAATAGACGTGGGTGGAGTGTGAACCGGACGATAGTTTAGCCTATCTACTCCAATTGGAAAAAAAAAACCAAGTAAAGAGTGAAAAGATTGGAAAAGAGAAAACCGGAAACCGCATCCTAAGCAGCTACTAGCAAAATCTGGTTTCAACTTTTTCTTTAAGCACATGGTCAATCCTTTTTCTATTTAGGGAAAAACCAGGATTTTCACACGTCATTGCGAATTTTTGTAAAGTTGAAGGTTGATTTTAATTTTTAATTTCCTATCTACTACAATAACATGTAAATATTGGTCATTTATATTTGAGTTTATCAGTATTTACTTGGTAGGTAACAGCTTTTGGAGCAGTAGTTTTAATCTTCTGCGTTGTTTTTAATTAAAGTATTTTAGGCTCTGCCAACAGGGTAACAGAAATCATTTTTGAAAATTAATTTACATTATTCTCTATTCTTCTTCTCATCTGCTATGTTGCTTCAGGGTGTATGAATGACAGCTCACCAAAACTTTCTGTCCTTTGTAGCTCTTAATACATTTGTTTGTTGCCTCTGCTAAGCCTTTCCCTGTAAACTTGTTACGTATGTTTCCTTTGTCTCTCTTGCCTTCATTATGTCCTATGAATATCATATTTTCCAAGTCCTCTTATGAGCCCTAGAAATTTCAACTGTCTCTTCCTGATGTCAAGTATAAGTTTATTCTCTTTAATTTTTTCTTCCCAATTATACATCTCCAGCATAATATAAACACAAAATCAAGTTACTGTAAAGCCAAATTTAAATTTAACTCAATATAACCTCATGTCAAAAAAAACTGGTTTGGAAAATATAATACTGGGCTTATATAACCCGTTTGAGGTTGATAGGCCAAACAAAACAAACAAATTTTATTTCTATCAATATTGACCTTTTCAATTGATAAATTAACGTGCTCAATTATGTCCCTGCCAGTTGTTGTACCTTTCATATGGGATAAGTTCAACATTCTTTTAATTATATTAAAATTGACATAAATTCCTCAAATCAAATGATGAAAATGACTAAGTGTGCAGCATCACTTTGATTGGTACTTTTGTCCAGTGCTAAACTAATAAACACATTTAGCAGACCTTATATAACACTTTTTAGTTTGATAAACCATTGTTATCTCCAATTTGGAATTGGCATGTTGGGTTCACTCTTTTGCTAACGACCACTTTCTTGCATTTGATGTTTAGTCCTTTCCTTTGGGGCTTCCTTTCCATGTTTGCTACCAATCATGTGTCATCTACATATTTTATGTTAAGATTGTGGCTACCATTAATGAATCTTAATATGGTTTTTAATTCTTTCAGAATTGCCTCATTGTACAGGTTGAATAAGTCTGGTGAGAAGACACATCCTTGTCACTTTGCAGTTTCAATAGTTTTTCATTTGTGTTTCTGTTAAAAAAATCTGAAAACTGAGTCAATAATTAAAAAGATTGTAAGATTATGGATTATGGATTGTAAGATTATGGATAAACAGATTATTTTTAAAGAATTGGCAATAGAAAAATTAAAAGTTAGTTTCAGATTATAATTTTCTTTGTTATCAATAATATATTGATGTAATATTATTATCAAATCAAACCATGTAATAATTGTTAAAATGTACTTATATATTTCCTGTACTATCTGTAGTGGGAAGGGAGATAAATCAACTCAAGTTAGTAAATTTATGAGTGATTAATTCACTGTCATTTTACTTATCTATACAAATAAAATATTTGTATTCATTTAGACAAAATTAGTTCCAAGCAAAATTAAATGTTTAATTAATCAGGTTCTTTTACATTTTATAGATTGCAGTCTTATTTGTTCAAGCCTTTCATGTGAGACAGTCAGATACCTTTGTCTGTAATCATTTTGCTTCAACTTAGTCTTGAAGTAGGCTTTGTTATTGCCATTTTGTCATACTGTTGCTAATCTTTTTCTTTTCTGAGATATTTCTATTTCATTGTTATATTAAATACATACAATTCTTCACATAAAAAGTGATTTCCGATAATGACATGATTAATCTTTTGATCATAGATACTATTTAATGTCAAAAAAATATACAATAAGTCAATTCTCACATAATGATCTAATGTGGATTAAACATATCAGGGTTCTGAATAATCAGTTTGATTTTGACTGTATCGTAAAAAGCAATTAGAGGTAGTTTATGTATTTTCAAAAAATATTTAATGCTAATTTTATCATTTTGGAAAATTAGATTTTAAATAAGATAAGGAATGGATTTTGATGATAATCTGTTTGTACTGCTCTCTTATATATGTCTGTCAATCTATGAGAAATCTGAGCTTTTATGCTTTTACCAAAAGAATTTTGATCCAAGAAATTGGATCGAATCACTTTATTGAATTTTGTTATCAAAATCTTTCTTGTTTATTTCTGGGTTTTTTTGTTTCTGATGGTGTTGATTTTTTTTCGCTCATTGTATTCATTTCTTCACTTTATATTTATTTTTTTTCATTCATTGTACTCCTTCGCTTCTCTTTCTCTTTATTTTTTTCATTCATTGTACTTCTTTGCTTCTTCACTTTCTCTTTATTTTTTCATTCAGTGTACTTCTTCACTTTTCTTTCTCTTTTTTCATTCATTGTATTTCTTCTCTTTTCTATTTCTCATTATTTTTTTTACTCATTGTACTTTTTCACTGTCTCTTTATTTTTTCATTCATTGTACTTCTTCCTCTTTATTTTTTCATTCATTGTACTTTTTTCTTTTTTTATTCATTGTACTTCTTCAATTCTTCTCTTTCTCTTTATTCTTTTCATTCATTGTATTTCTTCATTTCTTCTCTTTTTCTTATTTTTTTCATTCATTGTAGTTCTTCAATTCTTCTTTCTCTTTATTTTTTTTTCATTCATTGTACTTCACTTCTTTTTCTCTTTTTTTCTTTCAGCCATATTGTTTATGTTTGCATTTTTTTCCTTTTTTTTTGAATTCTCTACCTATTCTTAGGAATTATCCTTTTTTCTTCTTTTTAACTGTTACTGTCTCTTTAACCTTTTACTATTTTCTTCTTGCTCAAATTACGTTTTTTCATTTTTCTTTTTCGTTTCTATTTTCTTTTTCGTTTCTATTTTCTTTTTCGTTTCTATTTTCTTTTTCCCTTCTATTTTCTTTTTCCCTTCTATTTTCTTTTTCCCTTCTATTTTCTTTTTTTTTTTTTTTTTTTTCATTCATTTAATTCTCTTGGTGTTTTTTGTTACGTTCTCTTTTTCTATCTTTTAATTCATTCTTGGATTTTTTTCCCCCTTTTCCCTTTCTTTCTGACTTGCTGTCTTTTTCTTCCCAGTCATACTTTGTCTTTTTCCTTCCAGGTATTTGATTTCAGGCTGGAATGCTCTGAGGTTTTGAAGTTTGTTCCTTGGACACATCAGTTGAGTGGACACCAGTTTATCTTGCAAAAAAAGAGCAGTGACCTTATACCCACTGAAAAAACTGAGGTGAGTACTTCAATGCACTTAGACCTTGAAAATTATAACATCCAGTTTCATAAATATTTTTTTATATTTTACAATAATCAGTCTGTATATATGTGCATGTTTCTGTATGAACCCATGTTTATATCTTCCTCTAACACCAAAAGATGCTACAAAAACAAAACATTCAATCTAAAAACTAGTCATGTTCTTTAATAGTCTTAATAGATCAAAACTTTCTTTTAGATGTCGTGCCTGCAGCTAAAACTATTTAGAAATATCAAAACTGTCAACTGTATACAACTGCTGTCTCAGATCAATAGCTTTGATTGAATGAATCCTGTAGGCCATAAAGACCATTCTTCTTCAGATCTCCTGGACTGATGCCCCAAACTCACTAACAAAGAACTATAAAAAATAACAGAAACCCCATCACAACTTTCAACAGCAGTAACAACTAAAATGGATAGCAAAATTAATTTGAAGAGAAAATAATGGCATAATAATAATGATGAGGTTCAGCACTACTTAAAAAAAAAAAAGTTAGGTAGGAAGCCCCAAAAATACGAGAAAGAGCAGTTACCGAAGTTGAGAAACATATTTTTCTGAAAAATTGTTTTAATAGAAATGTTATATACTCTTGTTGAATCTGAACAAAATGTTGAGGAACATGTATATTTAAAAATATGATCTTATATTTTCATTCATCGTTGGTAATGCTTGCGTACAGCAGGAGAGCAGCTGGAGAGAGTCGTGCACACAAAAAGGCTGCTGAGAGTCAGAAGTCAGTAAAAGTTCTCTTTGACTCTTGCCAAAAATTTTAGACTTTATATAGTCTTAAAACTCTCATGTGTTTTTGCTTTTTGGAGTTGTCACTTGATTGACATCATCTATGGCAAAATATGTCTGTCAAACACAATTGTTCTTGCTTGAATTTTGTCTATGTCTGAATATATCTCCTTTGTTGACCTCACTCACAGCTGGATGTACCTGTTAATTATCTCTGATGTTCAACGTAATATACTACAGAAAGTTTTTATAGATTTCAATCAATATTAGTGCTGGCTGCTTCGTCAATGAATACCAAATGTTTCAACTAATAATATTACCACATACCACTCAATGTGTTCTTATTTAATTAAGCATACTAACTTGATATTAGCTTGAAAGAATATGCTTTAAAATGCTTGTCTTAGTTATGAATGTTTTTATCATTTTATTTTATTTAAAAATTTGAAGTTACCACTGATGATATTTGTTCATCATATGAACTTGAGATATTGGAGGACAGCTAATATTACCATGACTATCTCAAGAAAATCTCTCTCTTATTTTTAATGTATGAGGGATTAAGTTTTAGAACTGAAAAGCCAGACTATCCATATATATGATTTGATTATAATGGTGATACCTTGTATAGAAGCAGCTACACTTTTTGAAACAACTGATGAAAAAGAAATGGTACACACTGTGACACAAAATCTTCAAACAGCTTTCCTTCAATTTGAATTCAGAATTGTCTTTCTCTTAGACTGATTACCAACCAGAGTTAAAGAGCCCAGTCTGCCCTGCTATATATATATATATATATATATATATATATATATATAGTAACTGTAATAAATATGTGAAAAATAAATCCGTGGAAAGTAATCCAACTAGATCCTAGTAATATAAAATATTAAAAATCATCCACAAAAAGAGCTCAATGTATTTAAATACAGAGCAACTATTTATTAAATGATGAAATTCAAAATCAATTCATATGGGGAATAGCAATTTTAGCAGATGAAATATATATAGAATAGAATTATGATGGTGCTTAGTACCAAAATTGCTGATTTTCCAGTAGTTTACTTATAGGGAGGCATTTTTGGTGCTCAGCTATTTTTTGTTGTTGTCATAAAGTGCTTGATATCAACATAAAGCATTGATAGTATTAATGTGGGGAGGTTTTTCACTTAACTGTGCTGTTTCAGTCATATTGATTTTAATATTTCCTGAAGGCATTACTATGATGTCTTCACTCTTTAGGAGTCCTGCTTATCTGCTGCTGCTTCCAAATGTTTTCTGACACTTATATGAACTTTGGTGAAATTTGATATTTTTGTGAGTGATTATTTTTTTTTTTTTTTTTTTTTTTTTTTACCTTGCTGAATTTGTATTTTTTAAATGGTGTAGGTAGTTAAGTTTTTTAATTAAATTTTATTGCTTAGTTGATCTATGGTTTATTTCTGGAATGGTACAGGAGGCTAATTGCTTTTTTTATAGCTTTTTAAGTGGCTCAGGTGGTTAATTGTTTTTTTATTGCTTTTTAAATGGTATAGAGTTTGTAAATGGTTAGTTGCTTTTTATTGCTTCTCTTTATATACATATATAAACAAACACATCTGTGTGTGCAGGTCAGTAGCACAGATATACATGCTAATCCATTCTCTAACTAAAGGTTTGTTTAAATTTGTTGCATGGTACTTGCTTAGAGAATCTATTAGACATTTCTACCAAGTTTTTCTTCCATTTGTAGCAATTGTCTTACCTGCTTGGTCTATTGATTGATGTCCAAATGCCTGCAATGCTCATTGGTACCAATGGTTGTGGGAAGACACATATACTCTCTGAGAAACTGCAGTGTCTCAGTTCTGGGGAAATGGCTGAAACCAGATCATTACTCATACATGCTAACAGGTAATTTAAAATCAGAAAAAATATTATATTTGAATTTTAATATATAATGATTAACTTCGTGATGGGGAAAATTATAATGTATTCTTTTGACATGACATATCTTTACAATTTATTTCATATTCTCACTATTAGAAAAAAAATTGTCAAACCATAGAATCTCTTATTTAATTAAAACATTAATAAAATTTTGAGTACTTAACTGTTATGTGTATGGCAGCGAATGCTGAACCATCTCTTCAGAGATGGAGAAGAGACTTGAAGCAACAGAAATGTGGTTCTACAGAAGGCTGCTGAGGATACTATAATGTGAACATGTAAGCAACAACTAAGTTTTGGAGAGAATAGAAACAAAAAGGAAACTTATACTAAACATCAGGAAGAAGCAGTTGAAATTTCTGGGACACCTAATGAGGAAGAAGAGCTTAGAAAATCTGATACTCACAGGGCAGAAATAGGGACAGCAAAAGCAGTGCATGACATCCTTAAGGAGCTTGAGAAAATGAATGAAAGAACAGGGTTTGGAAGAAATAACAGACAAACTTAAGAGCTACAAGGGACAGGAAGTTGTAGAGAGTCATGATCACCTACGTCCTGAAGGAACATGACACATAAAAGAAGAATAGAATAGAATTTCCCTTTGCATTATCTTCTTTCATATACTATGTCCCTTCAGAACATGGATGACCATGACTCTCCACAACTTCTTATCCTTTGTAGCTTTAAGAAAGTTTAGTGTTTTTGCTGTCTCTTCAAATCACTTTGCTGTAAATTATTTACACAAGCTTGTCAGATAGGTTACTTGAGGTTTCCCTTTCGACTTAACTATATTCTGTGAGTCTCAAATTCTTCATGCCCTTTTTTCTCATTATTTTTATGAGAAATTTCAAATTTCACTTTCTGATTCTAAGTATAAGTGTTTTTTTTTTTTTGTTTCTATTTTTCTTAAGACTTCCTCATTGTTCACATGTTCAGTTCATGGTATTCTCAGCATCATTCTGTAGAACCACATTCCTGTTGTTTCATCCACTTCCCATCTTGTATGGAGATTGTCCAGCAATCACTACCATAAAAAATGATTGATGTAAAATATAGTGTTGCTTACTTTTCTTTCTTACTAATGAAAAGTCCATATTTGTTAATATTTTGTGGCTTATGACCACATCATGTTAAAACACTGGTTAAGAAATGTCAAGCTTGATCAATACCTAGATGGGTGACTGCTTGAAAATATCAACTGCTGTAAGCTTGGATGTATGGTTAGTGTAATAAAGAATGGCTCAGAATTGATAACAGGAAAGCCAAGTTCTAATTCTTGTTGAGTTTGTTATATTCCCTTTATACACAAATACACTTGAGAAAAGTATAACTTCATCTCTTCTCTCTCCAGCTATGGGTTAATTAATAAAACTTGTATTGCTAAAACAATTTCTCTCTCTCTCTCTCTCTCTCTCAAATCAACTTTAATACAGGATATTAAAACCATAGAATTTGATATGCCTCTAAACAAAAAACCTGACCAACTTAATATTTGCTTAGCTTTTGGAAGGTACCTTCCGTATGTACTTTAAAAGTCACTTCAATAAGTTCATTTACATTCTGTTTTTATGTCTTTTATGACAGGTTCACAACAGCCAAGTTTCTTCAGCAAAAGTTATCTGAGCATACTGAATGGAAATATGGAAGCATCTACATGCCGAAAGGTGGTAAAAGACTTTTCTGCTGTATAGATGACATCAACTACTCAAACGTTGGTATTTCTTTTACAACTTCTTCTACCTTTCAAAATTTCCCAAGTAATCATAGTTTTTGTTCACATTGTTTGGACTGTTGTCCTCATCTTTATTGTCATATTCACAACCTTTAGGACATTGTATGCTCCAACCTTTTTCAGGTGACATGAAGTTTGAATCAAACCTTCTATTTTGATAGCTGAGGTAGATTGTTCTCATTTCATGAGCCATGCCACTTCTGAATGTCTTAGTTATCTCCATTTAATTCCACTCTTCATGGAAAGTGCAATGCAGAGTTCTGAAGATGAATCAGCATGGCAAAGGAGGCATTCCAGAAGCTGAGTAGTGTATTAAGAGACAAGAAAATTTTGCTAGAAACAAAGAAAAGAATACTGGATTTCTATGTGTTTTTCAAAAAAGTAAACAAGCTTATTATTCTACAATTATTGGCCAGAATAAGTTGTGATTCATGTCATTGTGCCTTAAAAAAAACATTGCAGCTATTTTAATTACCCAAATAAACAGCAACAGCTCTGATTTACAAATAACTGAAGTTTGTTCAAGTGTAACACATCCAACAATTAATTTGTGTAAAGTAAAGGAATTTTTTTATTTGTTAAAAAATCTTAGAGAAAAAAAATAGTTCAAACAAATGTTTGAGATGACAATTTATACGGGCACACAACAAAGACAGACAACATGAGCTAATTTTAATAACAAATGATGAATTTTATTTTTAATGCGCAAAACTGAAAGCAGCTTAAATTTTTTTATACCACAAATCGCCATAGTTCGAGACTGTCACAACTTAGGGACTTACTATATTAGACTAAGACCTTACTTGTTTGACATACTTTTTCTTTGATGATATCAGAACATTTTTCTTTGGTTTTTACGTTTTATATAATCATTTCACTTCAAGCAAGGCTGGACTACCACTAGTGTGCAAGGGGTTACAGTGAGAGAAAAAACAAGGTTCAGGGGGTGTTGAAGAAAGGATAAGAGATGCATGAGAATCAAGGAGATAGAAGATGGCAACTGATGTTGCATTTAAACTTTTAGAGATTGTAGCAATAAGGGAAGCAAGCAAGCAAAAAAGAGTTTCACAAAAGGGTAGCGTGAGAAAAGAAACAGAGTAGAAGAGATGGTTATATTTAACTATTTCAGTGGTAAAAGGGTGGGACCTTGATGCCAGTCTAGTAGCACATGTAAATACATATGGTTAGGAAAACAAGGGAAAAGGCTTGTTAGAGCCATTACCATGAAAATACTTGTATAAAAGACAAAGGGAAGCTCCATTTTGTTGTGAGAAATTGAAGAAATTATATTGTAGATCCTTCTTTTGATTTTGTTGAGAACCTCAAGATAAATAGCAGGAGCACCTGACCAGATATAGCAACAGTATTTAATACACAGACAATTGGTAGATTTATAAATGTGCAAAATGGAATCTGACAAAAAAACTTTCTGGCCTGACACAGTGACTTTAATTCTGAATTATTAAATTCTGATTCTAAATTATTCAATTATGATTAGCAGTCAATATAAGATGAAATATAATTTTTTTTTTAAATTACATATTTACGGTTGAATCGCCAGCTGAATATTATAGGTACATAGCCGTTTTTCTGGCACCATTTGTACCATAATCCCTCTTGGTTATCCATTTTGCTAGACTAACATAAGTCATAAAATACCAATTCAATAATGCACCTCTCACCTACTAATTATGCATCTTTACCATTCTTATCCTCACTTCCCATAAATAATTTCTGTTATGTATCTAAATAGAGTAAAATACGTCTGGTTGCAAAACAGATTCAGACAACTCGACATTGAAGAATAATGACAATTCTTTGCAAGAAATATACACATAAAATATTTGTCTTTGGCGTTTTGAACAATGAAGGCAATGATAAAGTGGAAGATGAAAGAAGTTCATAGAAGAGTTCATACAAGTTAATGCAGTTTACAGCAATATATCAATGAACGTAGTTCAAGGAGTTCATACAAGCGATTATATAGTAATATAACAACAGAACGATACACTTAGGTTTGAAGCATTGTGGTAGCGTGTCAAAAATCTGTTGATAGCAGCAGCATGAATCTCCCTTAGCAGGTGAAGGAGCAAGACTGCCTGATTGTCATTTCATCCCCTTTTTATGTCTTCGGAGTGGCTCAATGAGCAGTCCTTTTTGTTCCACGGAGATTTTGCGATTGGCCGCTAAACTGATTCAGCGGTCATGCCTCAGTGATCAAATAGATGGAAGTGATGCATGGAGCCACTTGCGTGGTGGTGCGTTTTGTCATTCAAGACTGAAACTCCTGAAGATCACTTCCGTTTATCAAGGCAGGGTACGATCTTACTTTTTGTTTGAGAATGTAACATTTCCATACTAAAAAGCAAAATGGGCATACTCAAGAGATATTTATCATTGTTTCAATACAGTCAGTTAAGTGTCATATGTGATACACGTTTCTGACTAGGCAGAAGATTTTTCCATAAGTTGCCATTACTTTCTGTTTGAAAATTAAAATTGACTGTTTGAGAATTAAAATATTATTAAATGTAAATCATATTTGAATTGAATATTTAAATGAATCTGGTAATCACATGAAATAAAATGCTTGCTTGTAATTTTTTTTTAATTAAAAAAGATACTAAACCATCAGTTAACAGAATATCGCTGTGTCAGTATTAAGTTTTTTCCTAAATAAGGCTCAATTATTTCTGCAGGAAATGTGATATATATTTAAGAGTTTTTTAAATTTTCAATGTTTATTTACATCATCTACACAGCATACATATTAGCCTCATCAACTTTTATGTCTTTAAATTGTCTGATGGATAGGGTTTTTAGTCAGTCATCATGATTTAAAAAGTAACTATCCTTTACATATGAAAAATTTATAATTCTTGTACACTTTTCATAAAGAAACTAGTTATTTATTTTAAAACTTTATATGAAATCAAATGATTAAGTCATCTTTTTAATGTGCTAATCTTGTAGCAATATCAATGTCAGTTGATATTTTGTTAATAGAAAATATCTGAAAAGTGTTTCAGAAATTGTTTTGAGAGTTACTACCTTGTCAAAGAAGGGTAGCTTAATGAAGTGAACTTCCCAAGAACCAGGTCAAACAATCCTGACAAAGGTCATTTAGTGTAGCCAGTGTCCTGAAAGCAAAAAATAAGAGAATGACAGATATAGAGACTGCTTGTCATTATGCAAATCAAGACATGCCTGTTAGACAGTTTGCCCTCTCAACATGCCTAACCTTACTCTTGCTCATTTACAGGAGAAGTTACAACCAGAATAAAATTTGCCCACTGCTACAATTTTTGTGGGTAACTATCTGAAAGCCTTTGACTGGAAGAAACAGCACCCTGAGAAGGAACATGGTGTCTGGTCTGAGCTGCAACACTAAAGACTTTATTTGATATTTGTGAGGAAATGAAACAATTCTAATAAATGAGAAAATAAAGAATAAAAAAATTAATTAATTTTCCCCATGATTCAAGAAAACAACATTAAAGGGTTTTTCATCACATGTGCAATTCTATGACCCTACTTTTGGAGACAACAGTCTTTCTCTTTTCACTTTCCAGCAAGATATTAAGGGCATGTTTTCAGCAACCATACTTATGAAGTAGTGATTCGACCATCCCAACTCGGTACAAGGCTAACTTGAACTCAACCATCTTTACCCATTCTTATCCTCACTTCCCATAAATAATTTTTGGACTAAAAAAGAAAAAATGGGCATACTCAAGAGATATTTAATATTGTTTCAATACAGTCAGTTAAGTGCCATATGTGATACATGCTTAAACGATCATGACTGACTAGGCAAAAGATTTTTCCATAGTAGGTTGCCATTTCAATCTGTAGCTGACTGGTTGCCAACCAAGGCTATATAACCCAATCTGTCCTGCTATTTAATTCATAACTGGAGAGAGAAATGATGGATTAATATCTTTCCCAAGGGTATTTGCATGTAAGTGAATGCAATGAATTCACCTGGAATTTGAACTCTGCTCTCTGATTTCTCATTCCGAACAGATATTTATTGCACTTCAATTGAAAAGAATAAACATCTTTAGCAGAAACACAAAATTTTGTTTCTTTTTTATGCTTCTGTCATTTTTGTTTATATATTGAACACACACCTTCACCTAAAAAAATACACACAAAACTAACAAGCTTGTAAACTCCACACAATTTCTAAACTGAAATTTGAAATTAAAGCTTTAAATAATATTTAACTCATCAGAATCAAAAGAAATACAAACTTTACTTAGTTTTTTTCTCACTATCTTTGGTCATATTTTTGAAAATCTTATTGTTTCAATAATAAACAGTTCTAGATGTTTTTGCCTTTTATGTTATTTTTAGGCAGATGCTTATCGTGATCAATCAGCAGTTGAGTTAGTCCGTCAACACATGGACCTGGGAGGTTTCTACAACTATAAAAGCAAAAAATGGCAAACCATGAAGGATGTTGTTTACATGTCAACCCTGAATCCAAATCCAACTGCAGATGTTCCCATGTTAAATCCACGTCTTCTCAGGCATTTTGCTCTGCTTGTCTCTCCATATCCAGAGTAAGTTACTGTTCCTTTTATGGGTTTATATATTTTCAGTGAAAAATAATACTTTCATCTGTCAGTCTGTCTATTCTTATGTTTGTATCTATTTTATTTTTAATCATTTCACTCCAAGTGAAATAATAAAGCCATTCAGGTAAATTTTCGTTTTAGGTCCTGAAAGCTTTTCCCCCTTCAAATTTATCCAAAATATCATCATTTCTGTGCAAATGTATACGCTGAACTCAAATCAACAA
Source organism: Ascarosepion bandense (assembly GCA_037127315.1). NCBI lineage: Eukaryota > Metazoa > Mollusca > Cephalopoda > Sepiida > Sepiidae > Ascarosepion > Ascarosepion bandense. The sequence continues at coordinate 10,391,945 of JBBBDQ010000256.1, forward strand.
TTAGTTATTGAAGAAACCTACCTTTTTTGATCTGAACGTTCAGAAAAAATCAAACTACATTTTGTCTCCTGTAACTCTAATGCAGTCATGTAATTAACTGCTGAATGTCTTTTGGCGTAGAACAACAAATTTTGGTCTATTTTCAGCTGATTTACTTCCTTTACTGAAACTTCCACCTATTTACTTCCTGTAATGAAAGTAATACACGATTGTATTTTTATGCGTATTACTTTCATTGCAGGAAGTAAATAGATGGAAGTTTCAGTAAAAGAAGTAAATCAGCTGAAATTTGTTGCCTACACAGAAAGTCATTCTGCAGTTAATTACATGACTTTGTGAGAATTACGGGAAATAAAAAGTGAGAGATGTAGTTCGTTCTTTTATGGACATTCAGATCAAAAAAGATAGGTTTCTTCAATAACTAATTGTTGATTTGAGTTCAGCACATACATTTGCACAGAAATAATGCTATTTTGGATAAATATTATTAAGAAGAGAGAACATTAATAAAAATAGGAACAAAGAAGACAAAAGATGAGGTTAGATATTGCATTTTAATTTTTGAAGATCAAAGTTGATGGGAGAGCAAGAAACCAGAAGAGAGTTCCACAAGTAAGAAGTGTGAGAGAAAAAACCTATTGGAATCGCACTTAGTTACATTTAGGAATTTCAACTCTAAAATGATGAGACTTAACTGCCAGTGTAGTACTCTAGTAAATTTACAAGTTGTATAATGGCATGATAAATTGAAGGGGTGTGTTCAAATTCCAGTTGGGTTCATTACATCCACGTACATGCAAATAACATTGGGAAAGGTATGATTCTATCTTTTTCCCCCCGCCTATAAGGTAAATTGCATGATTGTATCTGAAAAAAAAATCAGTATATTCTTTAAAAACTTAAGCAGTATTCCACTCACTAAAAAGAATCATTCTCATAATCTCAAATCTTTTGGCTTCAAATAATCCACTAATGGTTGACAAGTCATTAAAAAAACAAATCAGTTTAGTGTACATATGTTTATCTATTAATACTTCTCTCTCTGTTTTTCATATCTATCAGAATATGTGTGTATATATATATATATATATATATATAGTAAAGTTTTGTAATTTGCTTGAAGCAATGTGTAAAATAGTTGTATGTGTTACGTCTTGAAGGCTGTGACAATGCATTGAATGAAATAAAGGAAGGTCAGGAGGTGTTTGTTTGACCTGTTTATTATTATGATATTTCGAGCCTATAATCTCATCATCAGAATGGCAGAGAAGTCCTCAGAATGACCTTACTTTTTAGCTGCCCATCTATGAATGGCTGGCTTTATAGACTGCTGCTGTATGTGTGTGCATGTATGTGTGTGTGTGCGAGTGTGTATCTGTGTGTGTTCTAGTTGTTTTTTTTTGTTTTTTTTTTATTTTATGGTCTTATGGTGTGTGTGTGTGTGTGAGTGTATGTGTGTGTATTCAAGTTGGGGTTTTATTGGTCTGATGGAATCAGTTCGTAGGATCTGGGAGTTGATGTGACTTTGACTGGGTCAAAGAATATCAGTTTCATTGCTGTTGTCTTATCTATCTGATTTATTTGGTGGTGTTTACTCACTGTGTGTACTGTAATTGAATCTACTTTATTTTGTATATATATCTCTGTGTGTGTGTGTGTGTGTTCTGTCCTGGTAGTGGTTTGTTATGAGCACCTCTGCTACTACAGCCCGGGAGTGGGGATAAAATGTGTTAGTGTGGTTATTGTAACTATTTTTTTTTCCTGTGTTTATAGGCTATGTGTAGTATTGTAATTAAATCTACCTTATTTTATTTATGTGTGTGTGTGCTTTAGCCTGGTTGGCGGTTTGTTATAAGGGAGGAAGAAGTGTGTGTGTGTGGTTATTGTTAGTGATTGTGTGTGTGTGACCTTTGCTGTTGTGTTAAGTGCATGTTGCGTGTGTCTTGGTGTTGTCTATACTGTTATGTAATCTAGGTTTAATTCTTGGTGACTATTAATTGGAGGTTGTAATTTAGATATAATTAGGGACTCTTTAATGCATAGGTTACCTATGTTGTGTTCCTTAGCCAAGATATTAACAGTTATGGTTTTGTCCTTATTTTTGCATTTTTTAAATGTTTTTGGAATGACGATGCTTGCATGTGTAAATGTTCTTTTATCCTAATGTGTAGATGTCTTGGAGTGCTGCCAACATAGAATGTGTCGCATTTGAACATTGCATGCAGTATACAACATATACCTGATGGCATATACCGGTGACTGCAATAGGGCAGTTGGTTAGTGTGTATGCGGTGTTGCTGTTTGTTCTGTGGTTGGGGTTGAGATGTCTGCGAAGAGTGGGGCCGTAGTGTGCCAGCTGTATGTCTAATCCCTCTCTGTGGATAGCTCGACATATTTTTGATGTTATGTATTTGCTGAAGTGTGGCAACCTCAGGAAGCAGGTGTCAGATAGGGTATGGCGCCTTGGGCCCCTCCTACTCTTCCATTCTAGGCAATCCACAAAGGAATGTGGGTAACCGTTAGTCACCAGTGTTTTCTTGAAGAGTACAGTGTGGGTGTTAACGTGTTCACCTTTGTTGCATTTCTTTCGGATACATGTGAGTTTGTTATTGATGTAGCCAGTCTTAGCGCTGAGAGGGAGGGCTGATCGGTAGTGGACAAACATATCCCTGCTGGCAGGCGTTTTGTAGAAATCGGTGTGGACTTCACCTCTAACTGATATTTTAAACTTGAAGTCCAGCAGTGATAGGTGTCCACTGGCATCGGGGTGCTCGATCGTGAAATTAATTTTACCGTCCATTCTGTTGAACGTCGCTGCCATTCTGCTGGCCTTGTCGCGTGAAGAAGTAAGAATGAGTATATCATCAATATATCTCATAAAGAAGGCGTATGAATGGCAGGTGCTAAGTGCGCGACGCTCCAGTTGGTTCATATATGTGACGGCAAGTAGTCCCGATAGGCTGGACCCCATTGGAAGGCCAGTGGTCTGTTTGTAGGTGTGTTCTTGGAATGTGAAGTAGGTGTTGTCTACTATAGTTCTCAGGAGCAAGCGTATGTCATTCAACTTGAATACATGCACATACACACTCACTCACACACACACATACACCATTAGACCATAAAATAATAAAAACCCAACTAGAACACACACAGATACACACTCACATGCACACATACATACACGCACACATGTAAAGCAGCAGTCGATAAAGCCAGCCATTCATAGATGGGCAGCTAAAAAGCACAGTCATTCTGAGGATTTCTCTGCCATTCTGATGATGAGATTATAGGCTCGAAATATCATAATAAACAGGTCATACAAACACCTCCCGACCTTCCTTTATTTCATTCAACGCATTATGACAGCCTTCAAGACATAACACACACACACACATATATATATATATATATATATATATATATATAAGAACATTCATTGCATAATTAAACAGTTATAAATCCAGAATCTATTTCAGCAATGTAAAGAAAAATTTCTCCATTTGCCTTGTTCTGACTGTTGATGAATAAGTTATATATTATTGAGTTATGATAATGATTAGCACCAAGATTGTTGATTTTCAGTAGATTTACTTAAAAAAATATTTTTGCAAGCAAGTTTTTTTGGTTTTTTTTTTGTAAAGTGCTTGATATCAGGGTGGATATAGAATGCTGATAGTTTTAGTGCAAAGAGTTTGTCACTTTAACTGAGCAGTTTCATGCCAACTTCAAAGTTTTGTGAGGACACTCTGATGATGCCTTCACTCATCGGTGCTGGCTTTCTTGATGAAGAAGGAATTATAATGGCATCCTCATGAAACTTTTTAGTCGGCATGAACCTGCTCAGTTAAAGTGAAAAATTTTTTGCACTAAAACTAATATATATATGTTTTTTTATATAATTTTTCTTTTCATATAAAAATTATAAAAAATGATAGAAATTGTCCAAATGTTTTATTTCTCTAAGTGCTTTTGGCTGTAATGTTGGCCATTAGTAAGGATGAATTTTATTTTACTTTTAACTAAATATATGAATTATTTTATGTATGTATGAAGAATTATAGGATTTTTTTTTTTTTTAAACATGGCTAGCACATTATAGCCATGTTCATGAGTGCTGGCTTTTTTTAAATTAATAATACTTCCATTTTTTTAACCTCTTTTTACATGTAGATGATGCTGTTATATTTGTATTATCAACATGTAGTATTGTTGTGAACTGGACAATGTGTTACCATCTGTTGTAGCTCGAACATCATGGTAGTAATTTGAAAGTGGAGTCACCATTATAAAGTAGACCGGTTGTCCAATCCACTACATTTATAATAAAAATAACTCAGAGAACAATGTAACAAGAATAACAACAATGTATTAAACATAGTTACAGGATTGATTAATTTGTGCATGCAAGATATAGTAGAGAAAGTTCTCTCTTGGATGTTGAAGAAAATGTATCAATGTTCATACTGGAAAAGTTCCTGAAAAAAAAAGAAAATGTGATGTTTGTACTGATCAGTAGTTGAATATAATTATATATGTAGTGAAGTATGCTTGTAAGAGAGAGAGAGAGAAACATTTTTGGTGTAACTAATTGCTGAATGCAATTAATACAGTATGTGAGTTGGAAAGGAACTAATGGATTTTTTTATGAACATGCAATTTTCAATATTAGAAGTTTGAATGTTTTCATCCATGATTGTCAAAAAAAAGCAGCATATCATGATGCTAAAAGGGATCAAATTTAATAAAAACAAAGTTTTGTCATCAAAATGTTTATGCTATTATCAAGAGGAAAGATCAAATTTTGTTATTATTTTAAAATTTTTTAATCCTTTCTAACATGTTTGAAATTTCAGTTAAAATTTTTTTTTTTCATCAGCGATTCACGCTATGGCAACTATTACGAAAATGGAATCGCTCAAGTAAAATGATCTTGGAGCGAGTAAATTTTCCCTCATTCTTGACCGCTGATCGAGTGATTTCTTTTTCAAATCTCAAAGGCTGCTTATGACTGTCTGTGCTCTGAGTTTTATGTAATTGCATTCACTCTGAGAAGGCTTGATGATAAATTCAGTGGTAAATTACCATCATATTAAATGTTACTGTAAATGTCTCTCTAGTGATATTTTAAATATAAAGATTATCATTTTCAATGTAAATTAAGAGAAGTTAATTTATATGATCAATTACATAATTCATGTTTTTTTAGTCTTCAGGAACTAAAAACACTGTTCAGAGGTATTTTGAGCCAAAACCGGTTCCCTGCTAAACAATTGTCTCATGGTGGTATAATTAAAAATGGTAATCAAAATGTAAGTGTTTACTGTTTTTACTTGTAAATTATTTTTTGTGAAATGAAGGAGTATTAAATGAATGATTGATCACTTTGTGAACAGATAAATAGCATGTTTTTTTTCCAAATGTAAAAAATAAAAAAACAAGTTTAGTATCATTGATGCTCTGATGAGATCTGATAGCTCAAGCCATGTCCACTAAGCCCACTGCTATCAAATTCCTGTGAGAAAAGTTCACCTTGGAGGACATTCGCCATTAAAGGATGAAAACGAAACAATTTTTTTATGGGTTCTAATTTTATTGATCAATATTTGGAAATTTTTGGATTTCATTGAGAATGAACAAAAGTTAAGTGAAGACAAAATTGAATGTGGTACATTGCTGTGGAAACACTGAAAAATTAAAGGATGGAAAGCCTCTGTGGGACAAATTCAAGTACTTATTCTGAATTACAACAAAAATTGTTGTTTTTTTTTTTGTTTGTTTGTTTTTTTTCTTCCTTCCTATAATCATTTTACTCCAAGCAAGGCAGGACTGCCACTGGTGTGCAGGGGGTTACAGATAGAGAAAAAAAAATGAGAATTCCAAAGAAAGGATAAAAGGTGGATGAAATTAGGGAGATGGATGGGATTTAGAGAGATGGAAGATGACAGTTGTCATTGCATTTAAACTTTTGAAGATCATAGCTATCAGGGAAGCAAGTATACAGATGAGAAGTGCAAGAAAAGAAACTGATAAAGTAGAAGTAATGGTTACATTTGTCTATTTTGATGATAAAAGGGTGAGACCTTGATGCCAATCTAGTAACACAAGTAAATTAATGCGGCCGAGGCACCAGGGAAGAATCTAGTTAGAGTAGAAGCCATGAAAATATTTGTAGAAAAGACAAAGCGAATCTCTGACTACATGAAAGAGATAGTGTATAATATCAGGAAATAGAAATCCATGTTTAAATTATTGAATTAATTAAATTAAAACATCAGTATTTACTTTTACCTTACGTTTAAAAATGATTTAGATACATTGATCAATAAGATTAAAGCCTTTAATATTTGTCTATATTTCTGAGATGAGGTATTGTAATTATTTACATTATTCTTGTCACATGACCCAGTGGATAAAAGCATTGGTTAGATCCAGTGACCTGACCCAAAATGTTCTAAGTTCAATAACTGACTATAGCAGTGGCAAAATAAACTTATCCAGTTGAGTTAAGGAGGATAAGATATTCAGAAGTAGTATGACTCATGGAATGAGAAAAATCTACCCAGTGATCAAAAGAAAGGGTTCGGTTTGAAATTCCTACTGCCAAAAACGTTGGGGATATGACAAAGATGAGAACAACAGTCCGAATAATGTAAATAATATGATGTGGTGATATGGAGCATAGTGAGGGACCGAATGTTCACAATCTCACAACCAAAAAGTAAATGACCAAAAGTCATTGATGCGCAGCCAGATTCACGCAGATGTTCCTGTTGAAAAATAAAAACTAATTAAATATTAAATTCCAGTTCGCAAGCCTATGCTAATTTTATTTATCAACCAATGGGAAGCCCAGAATCAAATACAAGTGTGAATCCCCAAATGATCTACTGCGATCCAAAAAGAAGATATAAAAAGCCAAGACAGACAGACAGACAGGCTCAAGAAAGATGAATGTAATTAGTATCTCCTTTGACCAAGTCAAATGGCTTACTATGCTCATCATCTTCACCTCTTCTTTCTTTCTTTCCTGTCTCAAAACTACTCACTGACCAAAGGAGCAAATATTTCAAAGACTTTCCTTACTTACAATGTGCCCACATTCCTAAGTATTAATTCTCTTTTCAGCATTTTATTGCCATGAACATTTTAACATCTGTTGGACCTATACTTCAAGTATTACTTTAATTGTAAAAACCTTAATTGATATGTGTATATATAAAATGTTATTTTTCAACTCAACTTGCTTTTCTTGACTTATAATCTTTGTATGACTTATAGTGGGCTATCTACAGCGAGGCCAAATTCCGTTAATCTGCAACAATATACAACTACCCTTCACTAGAACAGACTCCCACTATAAACTGGAAGAGAATAGATAACCCGCTATAATGTAAATAAAATTAGAGCCAATTAAAACTTGTTTAATTTTCACCCTTTTACAGTAGACTTTCCCCATGCTGATTTGATGACAGGGAACCTTTCTGTAGTGAATTGTTGATGAAGACCTTACTTGTAAAAAAAATTAAGCATCTACTTAATGCAAACAAATTGTTGTAATAAAAGACTTTAAATGAAATTTTATAATTTCCTTTTTTTATTTATTAATGTAAAAGTTCTCAGCATTTTCCCAAGAAAATATTTAATCTAAACAAATTCTAAACATCAATTGTTCATTTGTGTAAATATTTTCCTTGACTTTCAGTTACCTTATATCATCATAAAAGAGCCATTTCTGGTTTGGTTCAATAAAAATTTGGTGGAAATTTTTTTATATTTTAAACATGTTGAGACTATCGATCAAAGAAGGAGTGATGGTGACGCATGAAGAATAAGCAACATTTGAAAAAAATTCTTTTCCAAGATCCACCAAATATTCAAATTAGGAGTTCAAAACCATTTGGACCAGTTTCATTATGTTAATAGATGACTTACATGAGCAATTCACTAAAGAAAAGTTATCTTTTTTCTTTTTTTTTCAAACAAATTGTGATGAGAGATGAAAAGTGTGTACTTTACAGTAATATAGATCAAAAGAAATTGGAGAAAAAGTAAAATAAACCAGCACCATTTGTTCCAAAGACTTATATTCAAAGAAAGTGATGTTGTCTATATAGAAAGAGATTTTTCTTCTGTGAGTTCCATCCCTAGAAGAATGATTGCTTTGAATAAGTGCTTCTTCCAGTTAAATCAAATGAAGACAGCAATAAAGACAGCGATGAAAAATGTTTTAAATAAGCTATTAAAGACACAATAGTCTATCAGTACAACTTTTGCTAACCCCTTAAGGCTTGAAACCCCAAAATGAACCCACAATTTTTGCATGATGACAGTCCATGAGTGTCTGAATGTGCCCACAATTGAGTTGCACTGCATTCCGATACACAGCAACAACATTCATCACCTGATCATTTAGAAATGTTGGATATATATATACAACTTTTTGTAAATGTACATATTTGTGCATTGTTCTCAGAATGAGAAAACAGAGCTGAGTTTGAATTCAAGTTGCATTCATTGCATTCACTTATATGCAAATACCCTTGAAAAAGGTATTAATACATCTCTTCCACCTCCAAATAGCAGAAAAAATTGGGTTCTATAAACTCAGTTAGCAACCAGTCTACTGCAGAAAGAAATGGCAACCTACTGCATGAAAATCTTCTGCCTTGTCAGTCATAGATCAAAAGGAACATAATCATCCAAGCGTTTATCACATATGGCACTTAACTGACTGACATTTTATAAAATTGTAGATTTCCAAAGCCTGGTGTTGCATAACATAGGAGGCTTGAAGTGAACAAAACAAGTTCTAGATTTAAAAATTCAAATGTGAAACACTAATTCATTGATTTTTGTTAAAAATAAACAAATTTTCTCAAATTATTTAGCGCACACAAAACTCACAAAATTTCACACCTAGATAGGAAATGTTTTTTGTCTAATATAAAAATTAGGAAACATCTAAAGACAAAATAGAAAGGCCAGAATCACATCCAGAATTGTATTCCCAAATGACCTCCATAAACGAAATAAAAGACAGAGCAAAATTGTCTGTCACCAGAGAGAAATTTAGACAAGTGTAATTAACACGTCCCTCCACAAACATCAAGCGATGGTTATCATTATTGTATCTATCTTTCTCTCTCTCACCTCCTTCCTTTTCACCATTTACCCTGAGCAAATACTTCAAAGACAATCCTACCCAACAATAGATGCTCATACATACATACATTCCTGCCTCAGTCAGTTAAAGTGCCATTCGTGATACACGCTTGGGCGATCATGTCTCGAAAGAGACACGACAGACTGGGCAGAAGATTATCCTGCAGTAGGTTGCCATTGCTTTCTGCAGTAGACTGGTTGCCAACCAAGGCTATAGAACCCAATCTGTCCTGCTATTTAACCCATAACTGGAAGGAAGAGACGGATTAATACCTTTCCCAAGGGTATTTGCGCGTAAGTGAATACAATGGATTCAACTGGAATTCGAACTCGGCTCCCCAGTTTCTCGTTCCGAGCCGATATCCACTGTACCACAATGCACATCCTGCCTACATGCATATAAACTCACTGTTGCAAGTTACTACTATGAACTCTTGATACCCTTAACTTCTCAATAATGTTTTCTCTATCAATTCATATTATTCTTTTCCATTAATAAATTTCTATTTAAGCATACAAAAAGTATACTTTTATTCTTCCACAAACACACATTCCAATCTGATAACCTTCTGATAATTCTGGAATAGAACTTTAAGTTGTAAGGAAGTAGCAAGGCCGATTCAATAAACATTAACCATCTTTGAAAAATTGAGTTTCAGGCTAAATCTGCTATCATTCAAAACAGAAATTAATCTTTCATATAAAAATCAACTTGTAATATTTGATTTTTAATGGTCTTTGTGATATGTCAATTTAATTGCACTATCATCATATATTCAGATTTTTTAACAGTTTGTATCAGGATTCCAGGGATTTAACAATTAAAATCTTTTAAGGATTAAGGTTAACTAGGCAAAAATTGTTGAAGCTTTGCTAAGATCTTGTTCAATTGTGTCTTTTGGTTTAACATTTATTTTAATTATTACAGAATTCTCTTAAAAAAATGTTGGCTCCTTTGAAATTCTGAAAAATGAACTTTTTGTTCAGAATTACAAAAAATATTTTGAAGGATGGAATGATGTCAGAATATATTCTTTTGTGTTCAATGTCCCTGCAGAATGTTGGCGAATGTGGCTCTCCATAACCTCCTATCTTTTGAAGCTATTAGTAAAATTTTGTTTTTCTTATCTTTCCTAAGCTCTATTCTGTCAGCCATTTATACAATCATGTTGGGCAGGTTATGCATTGTTTTCTTCTGTCCTTGACTTCAGTATGTCCTGTGAGTGTCAGATTATCTAAGCCTTCTTTCCTCATTATTTACCTTAGAAAATTCTCTAAAACTTTTGTTGCTGTTCACATGCTCAGTCTAATGTATTCTCATCATCTTTCTGTAGAACCATATTTCTGTTGCTTCAAATCTCTATTTCATCCTGTGAGGAGATTGTCCAGCATTTGCTGCCATAGAACAGCATATTATACAGAGTGCCCATAAAGTTTGTGTGCTCTTTAAAAAATTTATAACTTTATTTTTCTTTGTGATAGAAATAATCTGTAAGAAATGTTATAAAGTTTAATGTTTCAACAAGATGGAGCTCCTTGTCACTTTGCTCTGCATGTTAGACAGTTTCTAAATCAGGAATTTTCTAACAGAAGGATCAGAAGGGGTGAACCATTTTATTTGCCTCCACATTTGTCAGATTTGACTCCATTATATTTTGTTTTATGGGGACATTTAAAAACAATTGTGTATGCAACCAAACTTAGTTCCTTAAAAGATTTGAAAGCTAAAATAACTAATGGGATTTCAGGCATTACTGTAAATCAGTTGGCAAATGTTTTCCATGAACTGCAAAATCGTATTACCCTTTGCATTGCTAATGATTGAGGACATGTGGAAACTTAAATAAAATTTCAATAAAACCTTAAAAAAATATAGATTTACTTTTTTCTAATCCTTTTTACAAATTATTTCTATTGCAAATACAAATAAAGTTATAAATTTTTAAAAGTGGACACAAACTTTATGGACACCCTGTATAACAGTTCAATACTTCTTTTGTTTCTAACAAAGTTTTTTTTTTTGTTTCTTAATACTTTACCTAGCTTTTAGAAAGCATCTTTCCCTCCCCTAATATGCCTTCAGATTTTGGTGTTGCACTCATTTGATCTTGATATCTCTTATTTGTAATTTGTATGTTTGACTGAAATTAGTACAACAAAATTGCTAAAAACAAATAAAACTAATGTAAACAAAAATATATGAACTGTTCAGTGATTAAACCTTTGGCTCAATATTCATAAGAAATGATGAGGATTCAGCCCATAGGTGTTATCCCAAGTAAAAGTCTCCAAAGTCTGCTAACTAGAACAGTACACAATAAAGTAGTAACTAGCAAGTTAGATTTGCAGACCATTTAAAAGAAATTGACTGTAGTCAGAATCCTTGAGTCGATGTGAATGATCCTTTCCTGAGTTGATGGTATTTACTTTGCCAGGGCTAAATACAATTTTGAATTCAATTTTCTTTCTCCTAGATTGGTTGCCACCCGAGGCTATAGGACTCACTCTGTTTTACTATTTACCTAGAACTAGGGGAAAAGAGTTGTCTTTATATCTTTTCCCAAAGGTATTATCATATACGTTGTGATGCATTGGATATCAGCTCGGAACGAGAAATCGGGGAGCCGAGTTCGAATTCCAGCTGAATTCATTGCCTTCACTTACGTGCAAATACCCTTGGGAAAAGTATCAATCTGTCTATTCCTTTCAGTTATGGGTTAAATAACAGGACAGATTGGGTTCTATAGCCTTGGTCAACAACCAGTCTATCACAGAAAGCAATGGCAACCTGCTGCCCAGTCAGTTGTGTCTCTTTCGAGACATGATCACCCAAATGTGTATCACGTATGGCACTTAACTGATTATCATGTAAGGGAATAGAATGAACCCCTACTGAAATTCAGTCTCAGCCACAATCCATTACTTTACCGTACATCATTACAACAGGAGTAAGTCTGATTCTTACGAGTTGCCCTACACTTATAATTTTATGCTATAGTAAGTTAAATTTAGTTAATAGGTATATATATATAGATGCTGAATTAAAGTGTTGAATATCATTCTTGTTTCACATGCTATGTTCTTTTAGGATGTAGGCAATGAAATTATTTTTGTTGAGAATATTCGAGGCAACAAAGACGTGGTTCTACAGAAGAAAGCTTAGAATAAGATAAAGTATGCTAGCAATGATGAAACCTTAAGGAAAACAAAAACTAAAATGGACACTTTGAATTAAAAAGAGACAATTAAAGCAATTTGAAACTCACAGGAAATAGTGAAGGTGGGATAGATCGAGATAAACAGCAAGTAATCTACCTAACTAGGTTGTGTAAATGGATGACAAATCAGAGAGTGGAAACAGTAGTGTGCAGAAGAAATCCACCTAACTTCAAAAAAAAGCTGACTGTGTAAACCTGCCAATGTCACTGGCACGGTGATATAAAGAAAAGCCAGAGCACACTCATCCCATTGATTATATAAAGTCAGCAGTGAACAAGTATCAGTAAGTTAAGTGCCATATATGATACATGCTTTGGAAATCATGTCTCTCCACAACTTCATCATCTAAACAACTGCTGATGCTTTTAGTTAAGTGTCATATGTGGTACACATTTGAGACATGACTGAGTAGGCAGAAGATTATCATGCAGTGGGTTGCCATTTCTTTCTGCAGTAGACTGGTTACCAACCAAGGCTATAAAACCCAATCTTTGCTGCTTTTCAATCATGATAACAACAGTCATTAAATTGCCATACATGATACAAGCTTGGGAGATTATGTCTCTTTCAATCGATGAATGATTGGGCAGGATATTTTTTTACATTAGGTTGTCACTTGTTTCTGCAGTTGACTGGTTGCCAACCAAGGCTGTAGAACTCAATCTATTCTGCTATGCAACTCATAGCTCATGGAAGAAGAGATGGGTTCATACCTTTTCTAAGTGTATTTGCGTTTAAGTGAATGCAACAAATTCAACCATAATTACAAAGGACAGGAAGTTATGGAGAGCCATGATCGCCCCTGCACAGCAAAGAAGTAGTATCAGTTACTTCTTTGCTATTCCTTTTGTCCCTGTTCTGACATTGATTCACTCAAATTCATTAATTAGATAACTCAGTTATCCCCTGCTTCTATTATGCTTAGTATGTCATGTGAGTGTTAAATTCTCTAAGTCTTCTTTCCTCATGATATATCTAGCTATTATATTTTTTGTTACCTGCATGGTATTCTTAGCATTTGTTGGTAGACCTATATCTGTTCTTTCAAGTCTCTTCTCTATCTGTATGCTCCATTCATTGTCATAGACGAGAGTAGATGTTACATAGCAGTTCAGCACTATTCTTTGTGAAGGACTTTTTCTAACAAAGTTTTCCTGTCTCTTGTTACATTGCTTATTTTATGAAAGGCATTTTTTTTTTAGTACCTATGTGCCATTGGATCTCCATGTAAAATTTTCTGTTATCTCCTACCCAGGTGGTTGAAGCGTTTTGCTTGATTTTAACATCCCCAATGTGTATTTGACACCTTCGGCTGTCTCTTTTTCTAACAATCATATGATCTATTATCTTACAGTTAATAGTTGTGCTTTTCTACTTGCTTTCCTTTATTGCCTTATCGAATACTGTTTTTGGTTTTCTTTCTGAGTCTTCCATCAACACAGTCTCATTTGCAGATCTTATGCTGTTAATGCTTTGCCATTAATAAGATCTGAATATCATTAACATGAGTAATTAAATATTTTTCTATGCTTTGATATGTAATTTTATCAATATTTTCTTTCCTAGAATGAAGAAGACATCCAGAAATTACTTGAAACAATAATTCATTGCACAGTACAATTGCATTTAAAGCTACAGACAATGTTTTTACCAACGCCACGACGGGCACATTACATCTTCACATTGAATGGAATAAAATCAGTTTTTCAGTGAGTAAGAATTTTTTTTTTTTACTTTTAATAAACATTAAATAAATAATATTCTTACAGGCTAAAAAAAAAATGAAAATCCCAAAGAAAACTATTATCTTACATGATCCCTGTAGTTGGCAGTGAATGCTGGACAATTTTCTCACAGATTTTGAAGAGACTTGCAGACATAATTATGTGGTTCTATAAAAGGATACTGAGATTATTATGAATCAAATATGTGAGCAATGAGCGTGTTCTAAAGAAAATGGAAACAAAAAAGATATTTAGATGTAGAATTAGAAAGAGATAGTTGAAATTTCTAGGGTACTTAATGAGGAAAGAAGGCTTCGAAAATTAGCACTCACAGGACATTAAAAGCAAGAAGGACAAAAGGAAACAGCAAGTCAGTCAGTGAAGTGTCATACGTGATACACTTGGGCAATCATGTCTCAAAAGAGATATGACTGACTGGGCAGAAGATTATCCCACAGTAGGTTGCCATTACATTCTGCGGGAGACTGGTTGCTAGCCAAGGCTATAGAACCCAATCTGTCCTGTTATTTAACCCATAACTGGAGGGAAGAGACAGATTAATACCTTTCCCAAGGAATATCCACTGTAATTCGAACTCGACTCCTCAATTTCTCATTCCGAATTAATATCCACTGCACTACAATGCACATCCTAACAGCAAGTAACCTTCCTAAACAAGCTTGTGTAAATGAATAGCAGAACAGAGTGGGAAGAATAGTAGGAATACAAACTTTGCTAAAAGCTACAAAAGACAGGACGTTGAAGAGAGCCATGATCACCTAAGTCATTAAAGGACATGGCATATAAAAATAGTAGTAGATGTCTGTGTGCAAAGTTATTCACTCGAGTGTCATTAAACTGGAAAACTTTATTCATGAGGCAATGTTGAAAACTTCTCAGCTCAACTAAGACACAAATAAGGGAAAAGATTTCATATTCAGATATTTGGAAATATATTACAATAAGACTTTTTCTGCACCAGCTGCAGTCATAAGTGCATTATTTTAAATCTGTTGTTAATAAAGAACAAAAGTAATTTGCAAATTGTTTTCATTTTGTTTTTTGTTTTACAATAATTTTTATTTGATACAAGGCCAAAGAACCACTGGGGGTAGTGGGCTACAGAGTAAGAGGCACCACCCCAAGTAAAAGCTACCAAGTCTTTAGGGGCCGTTAGAAGTGACAAAAGACATTGGAGAGAAGTGAAAACCAAATCTTGAGTAGGAAACAAGGGATAAACCTCTAATTCTGTTTAAAAGACTGGGGAGGAGCATGAACTGGGTGCTAAACAGACCTATCTACTTCTATTGAGGAAACAAAATGTTAATGAATACAAGGTAGACAAAATAGCACTACCTAAGAAGCCAGGAGCAAGAGTGAGAAGCAGAATCAAGCCAGAGATAGGACAAGAACAGTGTGGTTTCGTTAAAGACATGGGAACAAGGAATGGCATATTTATGATTAGGATGCTCTCCGAAGGGGCAATACAAATGAAGAAGGACTTATACCTGTGCTTTATTGATTATGCGAAGGAGTTTGACAAAATACACCACAAAGAACTGATGGAAATACTCGGCAGCCTGGACATAATTGAGAAAGACTTACGAGTAATAAAGAATATTTACTGGCAGCAAACCACTTGCATATGAACAGGTAATGAATTGAGTAGATATACAAAGATAGAAAGGG
The DNA here is from genome assembly GCA_037127315.1 of Ascarosepion bandense. Taxonomy (NCBI): domain Eukaryota; kingdom Metazoa; phylum Mollusca; class Cephalopoda; order Sepiida; family Sepiidae; genus Ascarosepion; species Ascarosepion bandense. Next base: position 10,407,739 of record JBBBDQ010000256.1, read on the forward strand.
GTGTAAGACAGATGTGTCTTTTCACTGTTTTAAATTAATGTATTGGACATCGTAAGAATTCTTTCTTTGTTCTGCATTCACTCGGGTATATATATAGATATATATATATATATATATATACGCTAAAAAGTCTGCCTCCTTCCACCGACCGCCTATAGCTCATAGGCAGAATCGCCGACTGACGCCAATTCGGTTGGGTTTCAATCCTGGGTTAAAAAAGCAATTGGAGTCTAACTGTAACTGATGAGCTGTGATACAGCCAAACAGATCTGTCTGCGGATGACTATATATATATATGTGTGTGTGTGTTTTTCGGATAAACATTTATAAGCATATTATATTTTGAAGCCCTGTCAAGTACAGTGCTAAATTTTATTAAAATTAGAGAAAGGGTTCTTTAGCTAGGGCCTGTTTTTTTTTATGCATTTTTAATTGAAAATTAAGCATTTGTTTTTCAATACACATTCTTATATCACTCTACATATATCAACAAACACTTACATATTATGTTCCAACTATTATTTCTATGAAAAATAATAAACATTCATAATATATTATAGCAACATTATTAAATTTAAATATAGTTAACATATATTTGTACAATTCACTACACAACATTAGAACTTATTTTTATAAACAAATATTTTAGATATTTGGCAACTAATTTGTTAAGTGGAGAGGCTATATGTTTGTCATTGTAAACAATCATTCCTACGTTCAAAAGAAAATTTCTTCTCCTTCTACCAGATTAAGTGATATTCACAGAATCACTATGTGACTTGATAAAACTATCAAATTTATTTCAATAAGATCTTAATAATTTTAATATGTTGAAAGTCTTGCTTTTTTTCCTGTTCTGTGTATCTTCTTCTTCTATGTGCCTTGTCCCTTCAGGACGTAGGCGATCATGGCCTTCCACTTTTCCCTATCCCTGGTGGCTCTGAGCACACCTTCTCCTGTTACACCATGCAATCCTCGTTCCGTCATCCACCTGATTAGGTCCTTCATATATGTTATCCGTTCCTTTCCATTTTCTCTTTTTCCCTCTATCTGGCCTGTTAATATCAGATTCTCCAAGCCCTCCTTCCTCATTGCATGTCCCAGGAACTTCAGCTGTCTCTTCCTGATGCTCAGTATTAATTTCCTTTTTGTTTCCATCATTTCCAAGATATCATCATTGCTCACATGCTTGATCCATGATATTTGCAGCATCCTTCTGTAGAACCACATTTCAGTTGCTTCAAGTTTTTCCTTCATTTTTGATGGTACTGTCCAGCATTCACTGCCATATTGAAGGACGGACATCACGTAGCAATCCAGTACTCTCTTCCTTGTTTCTATCAAAATTGTCCTGTGTCTTAATACCTTACTCAACTTCTGGAATGCTTCCTTCGCCATGCTAATTTGCTTTTGGTTTTCTGTATTGCACTTTCTGTCTTCTGTTATAACGCTTCCCAGATATTTAAATTTTTTTACCTGCTTGATTCTGGTATCCCCGACCTGTATTTGGCATTTAATTTTTTGTTTTCCGTCAGCAATTCATGCTATGTTTACGTAAGGCGAATATTAAGAAAATGGAGTCTGTCAAGTAAAATGATCTTAGAGCAAGTAAATTTTCCCTCATTCTTGACCACTGGCCTTTTTTTTTTTTTTCCATTTTTTTTTTTTTAAATCTCAAAGCTGTATGTATATATATATATATATATATATATATATATATATATACACTTAGTTTTTGGTCCTAATAGGATTAGACCAGTACACATTTGTATTAAAAGGTGTTCTATACAATTATATTGTAGAACTTTTGAATATTTTTCATTTATAATTGAGTTATTTTGCTACCTTGAAATGAAAGAACAGAAATTATGACAAAATGCATCCACACTAAGAAATACCTATTAGGTTCATACAAACATGGATGAAAACGTCATAATTCATTTGAATTTAAACAATGCACATTCATAAATTCTCTGCCATATGAACATTCAAATAAAACACTGCTACAAGAGTGTTCTTAAAAAGAAAAACGGTTAAAGGTAAAATCAGTTATGAAAAATTGCCTGAAGAAACCACTTGTGGTGGAAACCAAGGTAGCGAATTAACTCGTTTATAAATGAAATATATATATATATATTGTTGTAATAAAATATCCTACACTTCTTTACCCTTTGTGGACTAATACAGGAAACAATATATAGTGAGCACTGCATTTACTAGAATCTTACTTTGGTGATTAGTTATGTTTTACTAATCTTTGTTTATCCACTTATTCTACTCTCTATTGCAATAACCCTTTCTTCTTTCCATCTATTATCATGTTGGTTATTCTTTCCCCTTGAGTAACAGCCTTGTATATTGTAATCCTTTTCAAGGCTTATATATATATATATTTTTTTTCCATTTGTAAATGAGTTATTACAAGACCTAAGTTTCTACCATAAGTGGTGTCTTCAGGCGATTTTCAATATTTGATTTTACCATTTTATTTGAGAACGCTCATGTAACGGTGTTTTTTTTTTTTTAAATTGCATGTTCAAAAATTCCCCATTTTGTGAGCCTTCTTAAAAAAAAATTAGGTAAATGGTAAAATCAGTTATTGCAAATTGCCTGAAGACACCATTTATTTGTTCAATGTTGTTTTTTCTCAGCTGAGGTATGTATAGTATTTCAAACCCGGCCCATGTTATGTTCTAGAGGCAAGGATGCTCTCCCTCCCCAAATTAATTCCATTATTTAGAAATATAATTGTAGTTGCATAGCTGACTACATAGAGAGAACTACTCAACATTTGGACATGAGAATTAAGCAATGTGTCCACACTAAGATCAGGAACCACAACTTACCCCAGAATAGACTCATCTCAGATACTTATGGTTCTGCCATTTGCAAGCACTCATTAAATAATAGAAAGTGTGCTGTTAATTTTAGTGCTGACTGGTTCACTGTTGTGTCCCAGTCACACTCTTTGTGCTATCTCAAGGTGCTAGAGGCTTTATATATTGGGTCCCACAACCTTTCCTGTGCAAACAGCATGAATTATTGGGGCTCACTATAATTAGCCTCTGACTCTTTGTATTCATATTTTTTTCTTCTCATTTTTCATTACACACTTCTGTTTTTAATTCTAGTTTAAATCTCCCATAGAGGCCTGATGAGCGGGAGTGAAACTGGTTGCTTTAAAGATTTCAGTCATAATCATTGTTTTTATATTGACTCTTTCAATGATATCTTGATAATGGACAGTGAGGTGACATCCATCATCATATAATAATATAGTTGTTGAATGATGAGAAAACAATGTTTAAAACAGCAAAAGAATTAAACAAAGAAAATAGAATATGGAAAAAATAAACTACAATATTGGCAAGATAAGAACAAGTACAGTGTTTAGGCCACATATGATGGCTCATCATCATCATCCTGCGGCCTCGGCCGAGATAGAACTCATTACACCCTTCCAGTATTCCCTATTAGCTCATATTTTGGTGAGTAAAATAATAGTTTGCTTTGAAGTGGATATAACTAATGTATTCTTTTACACACTGTATTTTTTGTTTGAATCTTGATATAATTTTTTCCAGAAATTTGTGTTTGTCCATTCAACCTGACAGTGAACCTGAAGAGGTTCTTCAGCTTTGGCATCATGAGTGTTCTTGGGAGTTTCAACAGAAAATGATAAATGAAGTTGACCTTCACAGATATCATGTAGCATTCAAGGCAGCTGTACGAAAAGTATTTACCAAAAAAGCTCATGTAAGTGTGTTTCAATGGTTTCTTGATAAATTCTACTTACAGCTCAATATAAAACAATATGAAAAAAAAGAAATTGGACATAAATAGAATTTATCTAACACTTATTTTAACTGGAATACAAAAGTTTTCAGATTTTAAAAGATTCAAAATAAATATTAAATGCCTTATGTTTTCTTCCCTGATAGTTACTTAAGAATCTGCTATGCATTATTGATTTCATTGCCCACAATCTATCAATATCTAAATCTAAACTTATTTATAAATGGAACTTTATCTGTGTGTGTCTGTGCATGTGTGTTTCCATTACCTATAGACTCCAAAACGGCTGAACCAATTTTCTTGAGAATTTACCCAGTTGTACTATAAGTGTCTGCAAGTGTTCTTAGCTAGGTTTTGTGTTGAGGTACCCCTGATAAATATCAAAAATCGATAATCAAAAAAATCGGGTTTTAGAAAGAGTGGTCCGATTTTAATCAAATTTTGATGCACTCATAGACAAAGACATAAGAAACGATATTCAGAAGTTTCAAGGTTGCAGTTCTTACAATAGTGTAGAAAATCGATTTTATATATATATATATATATATATATATATATATATATATATATATAAGGCAAGATGTTTGTGTGTGTCTTTATCTGTCTGTATGTCCTTTATACAAATCCACAATTTTTATCCGATTTTCACCAAATTCACCCAAATATTCTTTAGGCTGAGTCTGAGCTCCAGGACCATGGATTAGTTCTAAAGCTTTAATTACACCTGAGCAAAGCCGGGCTATACTGCTAGTTGATTATATTCAAACCGTTCTGTGTGCGTACCCATATGTGTATAAATATATATATTAATAAAAAAAGAGAGAGAGAGAGAGAGAATTAAGGTTGAAAAGTTTATCACTTAGCTGAGCAGTGTTATTTCAGTTAAGCTAACTTCAAATTTTTGTGAAGGTATATATTGTCTTCACTCTTCAAGGTTTTATTCTGGGCTTTTTTATTTTTGCTTATTCTGCTGAAAAAACAAAAAACCTGACATTAATTCCTTTAAAGCTCCATTCTTATCTTGATATTGATCAGTTTATAACAAAAAAATCTGGTTGCCTAAAATGCCTTTCTACCATATTTGGCACTGAGCATCATTAAAATCTAACATATATATATATATATATATATATATATATATATATATATATATATATACTAGCAGGAAAGCCTGGCATTGCTCAGGTGTAATGAAAGCTTTAAAACTAATCCATGGTCCTGGAGCTCAGACTCTTTGGACGTTGACATGAAAGACTAAAAAGCAAGAGTTGTTTCCAGTTAAAGCAAAACTGTAGGCTGAAAGAAAAATGAATGGATGTAAGTCAAATTTTGATTTCCTGGTATCGATATCAAATAAGTTTTTTGTCGTAAACTGAATTTTGAAGGCTAAATAAGTCCTCTGAGTAAATTGTATCATGGCTGAGACTAAGAACTACAATTATACCTACTTAGAGCCAAACCCGAAGCAAAAACTAAAATAAAAAATACAAACATACAGGCAAATAAGCAGACACACACACAAACATCTTGGCTTTTATATGTATATATTATCAATTTTCTGCACTATTGTAAGAACTGCAACCTTGAAACTTCTGAATATCGTTTCTTATGTCTTTGTCTATGAGTGTATCAAACTTTATTAAAATTGGACCACACCTTCTATAACCTGATTTTTTTCGATAATCAATTTTCGATATTTATCTGGGGTACCTCAACACAAAACCTAGCTAAGAACATTCACAGATGCTCATAGTACAATTGTGTAAATTTTCAAGAAAATTGGTTCAGCCATTTCGGAGTCTATAGGTAATGGACACACACAGACAAAATTCCATTTATAAATAAGTTTATATATACATATATAAAACATTATTATAGTGTATAACTTGTATTTAAAACAAATGTCTTATTTATTAAACAGTGTGTGTTACATCTACTGGCCTGTGCTTTCAAGAAATCTTACTAACGAAAAATGCATTCCCCAGCAGGGATTGAATCTGTGACCAACTTTGTGACTGATAGAAAGCTTTTGAGAAAATAATCAGAGTTAAGAGATCATATTTTTCTTAAAACTAGAAAATAGATCATTACTATTTTGTGATGTCTCCATGGCTGTGTGGTAGAGCATACTACTTCAAACAGTGGTTTAACCTACAAAAATCTTTAGTTTGAAATAATAAAAATGTTGAATTTAAAATAAACCTATTAATTTGCACACACATATAAAACTTGCCATTGCACACAGGAAACCCTTCTTCCATCTTTATTAGAGTGATGTGTCCAACTATAATAGGCACCTTTTTGCTGCTCTCATAGTAAGTGTTAAGCTGTTGTTTGCTAATAGTTTGAAGCATCATATAGCAGTCCACAAATTCAGCTCCAGAGAATACTTGTGGCTCTGCAAATGTGTGTTAAACAGCAAACTCTCCTTTAATCAATAAATTTGAGGCCCTCACAGCTGTAGTGAACAAGGCCAAATGCTTTGCTAGCAGATTCTCCTCCAACTTCACATTCAACTTGTCTGGGGTACCGACACCCAACTTGCCACCTAGAAATGAGGCTCAACTGAGTGACATATACATAACCACTCATACTGGTCTCTAACATAATTTCAAAGCTTGACCCCCATAAGGTGAGCAGAGCTGATGGCATCCTCATCGTTGTCCTGAAGAACTGTGTCCCTGAATTCTCCCATCCTCTCAAAACTCTACAACTACTGCCTCTCTGCTTCTTGTTTGCTGGAAGTCTTTCTCTGTGGTTTCTGTCTTGAAAACTCTGGAGAACCCTCAGACCCCTCTAATTATCACTCTATCAGCTTCATACCAATTTTGGCAAAGTATTTGGAGCTATTATCAATGCTGAAGTGGTTCAACAACTTAGAGCCCACAGCCTATTCCCCGACAAAAAGTATGGCTTCCACTTTGCTAGGCCTACCACTGATATGCTAATGACTATCAACGACTGCATATACCAAGATCTCAACAAGAACAGTGAAGCTCGAGCTGTTGGCCAAGATATCTTCAAAGCATTTGACAGTTTGGAATGCTGGCCTTCTGTGCTAGCTACTGGGCTATGGTATAGCTGGCGCTTGTTTGATTTAATTCAATCATTCCTATCAAATTGCGTAATGAAGATGGTATTGAATGGGCATACTTCCAGATGCTATCATAGAAATGTGGGTGTCTCTCAAGGATTTATCATAGGTCCTACACTTTTTCCTGATCCTTATCAACTGGAAGTACTTGAATATTTGTAAAAAAAATAATAATAAAATAGCTAAACTAATAACAACAGAATTTTTTAAGAAATTCCTCAACAAATTACACTCTTAAATTTAAAAAATATAAAATCATTATGGAACAAGAACTTACATTCACTTCAAATAATAAAGAATATAATATTCTCTTTACTATGACAGAGCAAAAAGACTCTATAAACAAAAGTAAATCTCCGCAACTGGATCTGATAAAATTAATTATCAGTTTAAAAAGACCTGCCAGAAAAAATTCTTTTAATACTTCTACATATTTTCAATGATGTATGGCTTTCAGAGCAATTTCCAAAATTGTTGCTGATGTCTGTCATCATTCCAATTCCTCAACCTGGCAAAGATTATTCCAACCCAAAAAACTGCTAATCCATCTCATTAACAAATTGTATTTGAAAGACTATACAGTTAATGGTCAGTTAGTTAAGTGCCATACGTGATACACGCTTGGGCGATCATGTCTCGACAAAGACATGACTGACTGGGCAGAAGATTATCCTGAAGTAGGTTGCCATTGCTTTCTGTGGTAGACTGGTTGCCAGCCAAGGCTATAGAACCCAATCTGTCCTGTTATTTAACCCATAACTGGAAGGAATAGGTAAATTAATACCTTTCCCAAGGGTATTTGCGTGTAAGTGAATTCAGCTAGAATTCAAACTCAGCTCCCCGATTTCTCATTCTGAGCCGATATCCAATGCACCACAACGCACATCCACAGTTAATGGTAAATGCCCTAATAATGTGGTACATGAAGAGAAATAATCTCTTATCTGGCTTTCAAAGTGGATTCCAGAAAAGCCAAGGAACTTATGATCAACTTGTATGGCTAGAATTTTTTTACTTGCCATGTCTTTGTTTGAGATCATCATGCAGTATCAATATTCTTCGATTTTGAAAAAGCCTATGATACCACATGGAAGTATGGTATCCTAAAAGTCATGCACAAGATGGGAATAAAAGAAGGAATGCCTATATTCATCCAAAACTTCCTATCAAACTGAACATTCAAAGTCTGAAATAGAAACATCCGACACACAAGCATAAAGGAGGAGTACCTCAAGGCAGCATTCTGTTAGTTACATTATTTTTTTCTCAAAATAGGCAGTATTACTAAAAGCATCAATACAGGAATTGAAAAAAATCCCTGTATGTAAAGGATCTCTCAATATCATACCAAAAATAACTTCCCTTGATAGATATGTACAAACGTGTTTAAACAAAATGAAAAAAAATGGACAAATGAAAATGGATTCTGCTTCTCCAAAACAAAAACTATTTCTATACATTTCTGCATAAAACAAGCCTACTGCCTCAATCCAGAATTAAAATTAAATGGACACTTAATTCCTATAATCTAACAAATAAAATATCTAAGAATCAGAAAAGACAGCAAATTTGACTTCAAGGCACACATTGATCACCTTAAACAAAAATGCCAAAAGGCTTTAAAGCTTCTAAAAGTAATATCAAAACTCAATTAGAGTGCCAAGTAAAAAGTAATGCTCAGAATATATAGGCTATGTCAACCTATAAATGATTATTTACAATGCCACATGTCAGTCTTATTTTACAAATAATACACAGTCAAGAACTGAAATTAAATTTTGGACCTTTGGACATCACCCATGCAAAGCCTCTATAAAAAAAACAATGAATCACCTATATTTTTGAAATGGGAAATTTACCCCGCCAATGTGCACTAAAACTACAACCTAACCCAAATAATTTCACATACTAAAAAACATAAACTTCAATATATTTGATTCTACAAAAATAAACTAACAACCATCACTTCACTTGGACTTTGAATTAATGAATCTTGAGAAATTTTTTTTTTTAAATGATCATTTCACCCCAAGCAAAGCAATACTGCCACTGGTGTGCAGGGGGTTACATAAGAGAAGAGTGATGAGAAAGAGGAACAAATTACAGGGGTGTCAGAGTATGAGTAAGAAAAGGATGAAAACACTGGTATGAAGAGAGCTGCAAGTGAGTAAAGGAAGAAGAATATGATACAATTAATTTTGATTAAACAAAGATCTTTTTTGCCTAACACAAGTCACAATAAACAAGGTAGCTTTATGGATAATCTCCATGTTAGAGATTTTTGGGTAATTTTGTATACTGATGAGCCAGCAATAGACTGACTCATTTTGTAGTTCACCAATAGAAAGGTTAACCAATCAAAAGGCTCAAAATATTCAATACGATGTGTATAAAAGGCAGCCATATTTTCCCGAGTATTTGCGACCTAATCCAATTCAGTAGAGTGTCTGACTCGTAAGTGTTAATCTTTGATGTTGTTTCATTAAACAGATTACATACTGCACTGTATTCTATATCCATAAACTATGGTGAACATGGTCAACACTTCAAACCTTGCATAGACCTAATATTGACACACAACAAAAAAAAAAAAGAAACAATCAACAAAATTATATATGATGCGTTAAGAGACAAATATTGTGACTATAAACTATTCTACACATATGGATAAAAAAGTTGTAGCAGCCACAAACTGACAAATTCATAAACAAATCAGACTACCAAATAATTTTATCTATACAGCTGAACTACAAGCCATTAAAATAAAACTTAAAATTATAAAAAAATTCAGGATATAGGAAGTTTATAGGATATAGGAAGTTTATAGGATATAGGAAGTTTATAGGATATAGGAAGTTTATAGGATATAGGAAGTTTATAGGATATAGGAAGTTTATAATATTCTCAGACTCCTTATCTAGTTTAACAGCAATTAAAGAAATGAATACAAATCATCCCTATATTCAAGAAATCCTAGAAAAATGCCACTTGCCCTGAATTCCTAGCCACATAGGCATTAAAGGGAAATCATGAAGCTGACACACTGGCAAAAAAGACATCAAAAATGTAAATAATCAAAATCAAACTCCCATATAAAATTTAAAAAAAAAAATTCCCTAATACATAAAAAACAATGGCAAGCAATTTAGAACATGTTCCAAAACAATAAGCTATATGAATGTCAGCCAACAATATGAAAGTATATATTATAATATTGACTCATTGGCTAAATGTAGTCAAGACAGTGCTCAACAAAATAATAATTGGACACATTCACCTCAGTTCCACACACAAGTTTAAGGCAGAAATTATACCTCAGTGTACCTATCGCAACCAATTTCTCACTATCAAACATAGTTGAGAGAATGCAAGAAACACCAAAAAATACATAGCTTTGACTAAAGACCTTTTCAGAAGAATAAATATTACCATCAATACATTTTTGAAGAAAATTGAAGGAAAAATATTGCCACCAATATATTTTTTATAAATATATAACAGCAATACATATGAATCTTTTGTAAAAATCTTGACAGCATTGAACAACCCAATGAGGTTGATATGCAATAAAACAAAACAACCAAACTTCTGTTAGTGGTAGATGACTAAGGTGAGTTATTACCCTTGGTACACTAGAGACCGAGTCAGTTTTTTTTGGCATATTAGATGTCATGGCCAACTCATACATTTGTTAATTCAGAATAATGAAAGAAATATATTTTAAAGTATTAATCAGCAAACCCACATTGACTTAAATCTAGAAACCTTTTCGAATAATGAGAATCACTCTTTCTAACAATTATATTCATGTAATATTTTGTTGTCTCTTTTATTGTTCAAATTAATAAAGTAGCATTATTTTTCACTTCATTTTATTTCTCTTAGTGTCTTGTATTTGTATTTTTGGGAGCTCTATGAGATATAAAGTTATTATTGATAAGATCTTTTGCTTAAAACAGTTTTTAAAGATATTAAGCTTCTGATGAATACTGTTATCTCATGAGATATAAAGTTATTATTGATAAGATCTTTTGCTTAAAACAGTTTTTAAAGATATTAAGCTTCTGATGAATACTGTTATCTCACTTTATCACTTTCTAGTCTTCATGGGAGTTTCTTATCTAGCCATTTGTTTAAAGCTGTGTAAAACATCAATGTCTTGATTATATCATTACCAGAAGTATAGCCGGTGTTGCTCGGGTGTAATGAAAGCTTTAAAACTAATCCATGGTCCTGGAGCTCAGACTCTTTGGACGTTGACATGAAAGAGTAAAAAACAATAGTTGTTTCCAGTTAAAGTGAAATCATTATCGATTTTTGATATTTATCGGGGGTACCTTGACACAAAACCTAGCTAAGAATACTCCCAGACACTTATAGTAGAACTGTGTAATTTTTTTCAAGAAAATTGGTTCAGCTGTTTTGGAGTCTATAGGTAACAGACACACATACACAGAGTTCCATTTATAAATAAGTTTTGATTTTCTATTCTAGTTATATGTGATATCTATTTTAGCTGTTGCAATTTTTTAAGGGATGTAGTTTTTGTTATTTGATAAAGTTCTTTGTTATTATGTAGCATCAATTTATAAGAACTGATGAAGGTTTGTCTTCTTTAAAGCCTCGAGTAGTCATTCACTTGAAGGCATTTTTAATCATTGATCTAAGAAAATGTCTGTATATAGTTCAGACATTTCTTAACAAGTTGGTTACTGTTTCAGATATCCACATGAGAGTCTAGATTTGCTGATGCTATTTAAGGAGATGACTTGAGTTTTTAGATTAGTATTTTGTTTCTGAACAAAACTACCTTTTTACAGGTTATTCAATGTTTTGCTTCCTTTTTTTGGGACGGGTTTGACATACTTCAGGATTTATTGATCATATATTTATATCTTTGAAAAAATGATCGATAAATCCTGATGTCTGTTTAAAATCTCACCAGAACGAAGAAAATGTTTAGAAAAATACTTAACAAAAGCCTTCTTTTAGTTTTTAATATTAGTCAAGTGCAATATGTGATACACACTTGGGTGATCATGTCTTAAAAAACATGACTGACTGGGCAGAATATTTTCCTGCAGTAGGTTGCTATTATTTTTTGGTGACTAGTTGCAAACTAAGGCTGTAGAACCCAATTTGTCCTGTTATTTAATCCATAGCTGGAAGGAAAAGAGATGGATTAATACCTTTCCTAAGAGTATTTGAACATAAGTGAATGCAACAAATTCAAACTTGGCTCTAATTCCAGTTTGAAAATTTTTTTTTTTTAATCATTTCACCCCAAGCAAAGCATTCCACTGCCACTATTGCACAGGGGGTTACATAGGGGAAGGTGATGAGAAAGAGTGGTTAGATATAAGAAATGTCAGAAAGAGAGTGATAGACGGGTAATGATATAGATGGGAAGAGTGTTTGAGAGAATGGATGCGAGTTAGTGTGTTAGGAGGTGTCTATTGACCTTACATTTAAACTCCTGGAGATTGTAGCTGTTGGGGAAGCAAGTATGGAGAAGGGAATTCCACAGGCAGGAAGTGCAAGAAAAAAGCTGTTGGAGTAGAAACTGCAGTTACATTTTATCAGTTTCACTGTAAAATGGTGGGACCTAGCTGCTAATCTAGTATCTCTTGCAAAGTCGTACCTAGGGGGCACCAGTGATCTAAGTTCATCAGAGCAGAAGCTGTGAAAGTATTTATAGAAGAGGCAGAGGCAAGCCACATTACACCGGTGAGAGAGTGACTGCAGCCGGTCTGCCAAGTTGATATCAATCACATTACAGATTTTCCGTTGTATTTTGTCAAGAACCCCCAAAAAATTACCATATATGCTGGTGTACAAAGTGACTGGGCAAACAAGATGGCTCCCACATTTTCAAATCAAGTATGTTTTAAACTATATTTACCATACAAGACAACCCCACCCAATCATGTTGTATTGAATTTATTAAATAAATTCAGTAAATATATACTTTCTCTTCACTCATATTCTAATGAAAAAATATTGAGGAGATATTATCAATTAACTACCTACAATACCTTTTGAGTAGGTGCTGTGTTTTCAATAGCCTGAATGACTTTTTCCCCCCGCTAACCATTCACTCATTTTACTGTTCTGGAATGCAATCTTTAAATAGCTTGTTGAGACACACATCCAGTTGTATTTAATCACCAAACAAAAGAAGTGACATATTGTTATTTAAGTATCACAATGTTTAGTGTGTGACGATGATTTTGAATTTCCCTCTTGAAGAATATGCATTATATTGTTGCCATGCAATCATACCACATATTATATAAGGTAAGAATACTTTTATTACTTTATTCTTATAATAATGGGAATTATATTGTTTCAGTATAAAATATTTGCTTGTTAAAAGTCTGGGGTTAGTCTACCATGGAAAATCTCCCATGCTAGCAACTTATAAACCACAAAATTTAAGAATCACATTTTATGCCTGAAGTATAGGATGGCCCTCTGTTTTGTAGAGAAATTTTTAAGGTTAAAAGTTTGCCTTGTATGCTGACAATGATGCAGATACATCAAAATAATGAATGACATTTTTCTGCTCATAGATTGCTTTGCTGGCAGAAAATCTTGATGTGTTTAGCAATATTGTGGAAACAGAAAGTGGACGAATCACAACCAGCACACTCTCCAATCAACGGAGTCTGTGTGAACAACCTGAGGGACCTGACACGGACTATTACCAGCCAACCAAAAATCTTGATTCACTTCGACAACTGCTGAACAAGGCTATTGAAGAAAACAACAAAAATGGTCCTTTCTTGAAAATTCCTTTATATAAGGTAAGAATTAGTTGGCTTTCAAGATGGTGCTGAACATAGTAAGCACATTGTTGCTGTGTTTATAGTTGATATAATTAAGTGTTGGATGTTTCTTTTTTGTCAATAATAATTCTATTATTTTTAACTATTTTTGCATGTGGATGATGCTATAATATTTGTGTTATCAACAAGTATGTTACAGATATAGTTTGGTAGGTCTCTGTGTATTTAAATGAAATCAAATTGAACACTGATCTTAGAGGTGTTTGTTTAACAGATACGTTGATAACACAAATATAGTATGCTTGTTGATAACACAAATATTGTAGCATCTTTGTCGATGATAACAAAAGTAGCGTGGCATCTTTGTCGATGATAACAAAAGTAGCGTGGGCATCTTTGTCGATGATAACAAAAGTAGCGTGGCATTCTTGTCGATGATAACAAAAGTAGCGTGGCAACCTTGTCGATGATAACAAAAGTAGCGTGGCAACCTTGCCGATGATAACAAAAGTAGCGTGGCAACCTTGTCGATGATAACAAAGTAGCGTGGCAACCTTGTCGATGATAACAAAAGTAGCGTGGAGAACCTTGTCGATGATAACAAAAGTAGCGTGGCATCTTTGTCGATGATAAATAAAGTAGCGTGGCATCTTTGTCGATGATAACAAAAGTAGCGTGGCATCTTTGTCGATGATAACAAAAGTAGCGTGGCATCTTTGTCGATGATAACAAAAGTAGCGTGGCATCTTGTCGATGATAACAAAAGTAGCGTGCAACCTTGTCGATGATAACAAAAGTAGCGTGGTAACCTTGTCGATGATAACAAAGGTAGCGTGGCAACCTTGTCGATGATAACAAAAGTAGCGTGGCAACCTTGTCGATGATAACAAAAGAAGCGTGGCAACCTTGTCGATGATAACAAAAGTAGCAGCATGGCATCTTTGTCGATGATAACAAAAGTAGCGTGGCATCTTTGTCGATGATAACAAAAGTAGCGTGGCATCTTTGTCGATGATAACAAAAGTAGCGGCAGGCATCTTTGTCGATGATAACAAAAGTAGCGTGGCAACCTTGTCATTGATAACAAAAGTAGCGTGGCATCTTTGTCGATGATAACAAAAGTAGCGTGGCATCTTTGTCGATGATAACAAAAGTAGCGTGGCATCTTTGTCGATGATAACAAAAGTAGCGTGGCATCTTTGTCGATGATAACAAAAGTAGCGTGGCATCTTTGTCGATGATAACAAAAGTAGCGTGGCATCTTTGTCGATGATAACAAAAGTAGCGTGGCAACCTTGTCGATGATAACAAAAGTAGCGTGGCAACCTTGTCGATGATAACAAAAGTAGCGTGGCAACCTTGTCGATGATAACAAAGGTAGCGTGGCAACCTTGTCGATGATAACAAAAAGTAGCGTGGCAACCTTGTCGATGATAACAAAAGTAGCGTGGCAACCTTGTCGATGATAACAAAAGTAGCGTGGCATCTTTGTCGATGATAACAAAAGTAGCGTGGCAACCTTGTCGATGATAACAAAAGTAGCGTGGCATCTTTGTCGATGATAACAAAAGTAGCGTGGCAACCTTGTCGATGATAACAAAAGTAGCGTGGGCAACCTTGTCGATGATAACAAAAGTAGCGTGGCAACCTTGTCGATGATAACAAAAGTAGCGTGGCAACCTTGTCGATGATAACAAAAGTAGCGTGGCAACCTTGTCGATGATAACAAAAGTAGCGTGGCAACCTTGTCGATGATAAAAGTAGCGTGGCAACCTTGTCGATGATAACAAAAGTAGCGTGGCAACCTTGTCGATGATAACAAAAGTAGCGTGGCAACCTTGTCGATGATAACAAAAAGTAGCGTGGCAACCTTGTCGATGATAACAAAAGTAGCGTGGCAACCTTGTCGATGATAACAAAAGTAGCGTGGCAACCTTGTCGATGATAACAAAAGTAGCGTGGCAACCTTGTCGATGATAACAAAAGTAGCGTGGCAACCTTGTCGATGATAACAAAAGTAGCGTGGCAACCTTGTCGATGATAACAAAAGTAGCGTGGCAACCTTGTCG
This sequence comes from Ascarosepion bandense, assembly GCA_037127315.1. Lineage (NCBI taxonomy): Eukaryota > Metazoa > Mollusca > Cephalopoda > Sepiida > Sepiidae > Ascarosepion > Ascarosepion bandense. The sequence goes on from JBBBDQ010000256.1 coordinate 10,423,485, forward strand.
ATGATAACAAAAGTAGCGTGGCAACCTTGTCGATGATAACAAAAGTAGCGTGGCAACCTTGTCGATGATAACAAAAGTAGCGTGGCAACCTTGTCGATGATAACAAAAGTAGCGTGGCAACCTTGTCGATGATAACAAAAGTAGCGTGGCAACCTTTGTCGATGATAACAAAAGTAGCGTGGCAACCTTGTCGATGATAACAAAAGTAGCGTGGCAACCTTGTCGATGATAACAAAAGTAGCGTGGCAACCTTGTCGATGATAACAAAGTAGCGTGGCAACCTTGTCGATGATAACAAAAGTAGCGTGCATCTTTGTCGATGATAACAAAAGTAGCGTGGCATCTTTGTCGATGATAACAAAAGTAGCGTGGCAACCTTGTCGATGATAACAAAAGTAGCGTGGCAACCTTGTCGATGATAACAAAAGTAGCGTGGCAACCTTGTCGATGATAACAAAAGTAGCGTGGCAACCTTGTCGATGATAACAAAAGTAGCGTGGCAACCTTGTCGATGATAACAAAAGTAGCGTGGCAACCTTGTCGATGATAACAAAAGTAGCGTGGCAACCTTGTCGATGATAACAAAAGTAGCGTGGCAACCTTGTCGATGATAACAAAAGAAGGCAACCTTGTCGATGATAACAAAAGTAGCGTGGCAACTCTAGTCGATGATAACAAAAGTAGCGTGGCAACCTTGTCGATGATAACAAAAGTAGCGTGGCAACCTTGTCGATGATAACAAAAGTAGCGTGGCAACCTTGTCGATGATAACAAAAGTAGCGTGGCAACCTTGTCGATGATAACAAAAGTAGCGTGGCAACCTTGTCGATGATAACAAAAGTAGCGTGGCAACCTTGTCGATGATAACAAAGTAGCGTGGCAACCTTGTCGATGATAACAAAAGTAGCGTGGCAACCTTGTCGATGATAACAAAAGTAGCGTGGCAACCTTGTCGATGATAACAAAAGTAGCGTGGCAACCTTGTCGATGATAACAAAAGTAGCGTGGCAACCTTGTCGATGATAACAAAAGTAGCGTGGCAACCTTGTCGATGATAACAAAAGTAGCGTGGCAACCTTGTCGATGATAACAAAGTAGCGTGGCAACCTTGTCGATGATAACAAAAGTAGCGTGGCAACCTTGTCGATGATAACAAAAGTAGCGTGGCAACCTTGTCGATGATAAAATATTATCACATCATCCACATGCCAAAAAGGCTAAGAATAATGGAATATAAAACAGACATGAGTCTATACACATACATAAATACTAAACATATTCAGTCACATGTAAAATAAAATCTATCCTTGATAATGGCTAAAAGTATAGCTGAAAGTGCTCAAAAAAACAAAACATTTGGATAATGTTTATATAATTTGTTTTGAAAAGAAAATTGCAAGATCATATAAAAAATTACAAAAAATCTTAGCTATAATACCTTGTCTGTGATTTTTAATGAAACCTGTATGAAAGAGAAACTACTGCCTAAATACACAATATATATATATATATATAT
>JBBBDQ010000256.1:10430000-10767500 GCA_037127315.1 Ascarosepion bandense
CAACCCTTTGCAGGTTATTAAAGTCAGAAAATATTTTTAGATTGTAAGAATATTTTTCAAGATTATGATTTAGTGATAAAAGTGTTACTAATTAACCCATAACTGGGGGAGAAATGGTGGATTCATAAATTTCCCTGTGGTATTTGCACATGTAAATATATAAAAGCCAAGTAGAGTTAGAACTCCCTTCTCCAATAACAATTGTTATCTATTATCCATTACACTACTTGCACTTGCAAGTGTACAGCCCCTCAGTACTGACTAGGTTCAGTGTTGCTTAACTTCAACAATTATTTTTATTCTATTTTTTTTAATCATTCAGCACCAAGCAAAGCAATTTTACTGCCACTGGTGCACAGGGGTTACATAGGAGGAAAATGATGGTCATTTGCAATTTCACTAGGTTTCCTTGGACTAAAAAAACACTGAGGAAAATGTCTTGGGATCTCTGAGGATAAGTGGGTAGCATCCTTAGATTTTTCTGGAAGCCTATAAAACCACTAAGACCAGTTCATCATATTGAAGATGCCAACTGCTGGGAGGATGAAATCCTGAAGCTGCCTGAAAGATGGCAAAAGTGGTAGAACAACAAGGCACATATACACTACCAGCCATAATTATTAGGCTACCCAAGATTTTTAAAAGAAATGTATTTCGTACTAATTTTAGTGGATAATTCTAAATGAAAATAGAATGGTCCTCTTGTTATTATTACTTTGCAAAATTTTACAAGGCAAAGAAGCAAAGATGAACTCATCTGAATCATCCTAAATGTTTTTCATTTTTTTATTAATGAAATTGCAATGAAGGTAATTATAAAATATTTATAAATTAATTTGATGCACATGTTATTGTGCAATATTTGACGCACATGTTATTGTGCAGTATTAGCAAAAGAACCATTCTATTTTCATTTACAATTATTCACTTGGCAATAAATACTAAAAAATAGTATGAAATACATCATTTTTTTAAAACACTAGGGTGGCCTAATAATTATGGCCAGTAGTGTATGGTTGAATAAATCTATAAACAAATATCTAAGTATCTTTAAAACTCACTTTAAAAATGTTATATATTTTCATTCAACTCCAATATTTTGCATTTTATGTCAACTAAAAAGATAATATTTGAATAATTTCTTGGTTGTTCAGAACATATGTGAAGCACAAAGCAGAGATAAATTGTAAATTAATTTTGAGAAATGTTTTCCTTTATTTAAATTTCACAAAAATAGATTGTAAGACTTTTTAAACAAAGATTTTTTTTTTATAAGTTCTTATAATGTGAAATTAAATGAAGGAAAATTTTTTAAAAGTAATTTTCAAAAAATAATACTTCTGTCCAATAATAGTTGCTATATTTGGTGGACAACATTTTTCCTGAAATAGTTGCTATATTCATTTAGTCAGTTAGATAGCTGCCATATATGATACACTCTTGGGTGATCATGTCTCTTTTGAGACATAATTTTCCTGCAGAAAGTTGCCATTAATATCTGCTGTAGACTGGTGGTTAATCAAGGCTATAGAACCCAAGCTGTTCTGCTATTTAACCCATAACTGGAGGGAGAAGAGATAGATAAATACCTTTCCCAAGGATATTTGTGTATAAGTGAATGAAACAAATTTGACTGGAATTAGAACTTGGCAATCAGATTTCTCCTTCAAAGACAATATCCATTACACCATAAAGCTACATTTATTATTCATGCGATTTACATATGAACTAATTTCTTAATATTTACTTTTGTTATCAAAACATTTTGGCTATTGTACCCTCTGCCCTTCATCAGGTTTATATTGATCCAAGTAATGTAGAGGGAATTTTGAAAATGAACTCTTTATTGGCATGGCCAAAGATGCATTTCACAAACTAACCAGAGTACTAAAAAGCAAGAAAATCTCAATAGAAACAAAGAAAAGAGTGTTGGATTGCTATGTGATATCTGTTCTTCTGTATGGAAGTGAATGCTAGACAATCTCATCAAAGATGAAGGAGAGGCTTGAGGCAGCAGAAATGTGGTTTAACAGATGAATACCATGGACGGAACACAAGTGTAATGATGAAGTGTTGGAAAGGATGCAAACGAGAAGAAAACTGATAATAAATATCAAGAAAAGGGAAATGAGGTTCCTGGGACACATAATGAGGAAGGAAGGCCTGGAGAATTTGATACTCCCAGGTCGGATAAATGGAAGAAGAGACAGGGGAAAGCAGCGCAAGATGTACTTGTTAGGTCTGAGCAAATGGTTGATAGAGCAGGGCTTAGAAGAGATACCAAGAAAAGAATTATTGAGAGCGACAAGAGACAGAGGCTAGTAGAAGTCCATGAATGCCTACATCCTGAAGGGACACGGCACATGAAGAAGAAAAGTTTAATCTACAGGAGTAAACTGTTCTCATTCCAATACCCATGTCTAAAGATGTTATTTTTTTTTTTACTACTCAGTAACAATTTCTACTGTTTCAAGTACACTCTTCCTTACCCAAGGATTGAATTCACAATTACTATGTGCACAAAGTTCTGAACCAAAACAGTTTAATCCACTTGGCCATTCTCCTGAAATACTTCTTACATTCATTTGCAGATACAAAAAGAAAAAAAATTAAGATAGCCTTAATGAAAAATTTACTAACTTTGTGAAAAACTTAAATCATTTAATATATATTTAAGATTTCTTAGCATTTAAAACAGCATCTGATTCATATTTAAGTAATTTGGAAGCTGGCTTTTCAGAGTTAAGTTTTTCTTTATTCATATGCTTGATTTTTTTTTTAATCATGTCACCCCCAAGCAAGGTGATACTGCCACTGTTGTGCAGGGTCTACATAAGAGTAAAAGTTTAGGCAAGAGGAGAGTGAAGAGAAAGACAGACCAGTTACAGGGGATGTCAGAGAAAGGGCAAGAGAAGGATGGGAACACAGGTGTGAAGACAGTTGCAAAGTTAGATAGAAAGGAAAAGAACAATATGTACAGGGTGATGGAGTCAAGTGGATAAGAGATGGGTATTGACATTTAAATTCCTGGAGGTTGTTGCCGTCAGGAAAGCAAGTATACGGAAGGGAGTTCCACAGGTGAGATGTGTGAGAAAAGAAGTTGGAGTAGAATTGATGGCTGCATTTGGTTGATCTAACTGTAAACAGGTAGGACCTTGTTGCCAGTTTGGTTGCACGAGTAAATTCTAGTGGCGGGGGCACCAGTGACTTAAGTTTGTCAGAGCAGTAGCCATGAATATATTTGTAGATATACAGGAACTTCAAGTCTCATTTAATTTAGGTTTGGCTTTAGGTATTTGAAATTACTGCTTCAGGTTGTTATTATCTACCAAGATGTGCAAATTTTTTAATCTGATTTACTTCATGCAAGTCATTAAAATCACTAGGACACAAGGAGTAACTAGATGGGAAAGAATTGGAATGCAGAAACATTACTAGAGTTTGAGTTTTGTTTAATGGCATGTCAGTTTTTATGGATTATTTAATGCCAAAAAGGTGGGGTTTCAAGGTATTTTTTTTAATGTTCAGGTGTTGTGGTGCAGTGGATATCAGCTCAGAATGAGAAATTGGGAAAGGTATTAATCCATCTCTTCCCTCCAGTTATGGGTTAAATAGCAGGACAGATTGGGTTCTATAGCCTTGGCTGGCAACCAATTTACTGCAGAAAGCAATGGTAACCTACTGCGGGATAATCTTCTGCTCAGTCAGTCATGTCTTGAACTGACTGTATAGTGAGAAGGTTGATGAAATTATTTTTGTTTTTATTCTTTCTTATTTAAAAAAAAATTGAAAATGTCTTCTAGTTTTGTACACAAAAATGTTTTCCTGAGAATATTTTTTTTTCTTCAAAAATGTGTTATGGTAATTATTTTTTTCTTAAAAAATGTGTGTTTTTCTATAAAAGTCAATTTTTATGTAAATATTTATATAAAAGTGTATTTTTATACTTTCATAGTGTTTTGACCCCAGTTTGGGGGTTAACTATTTGCCCAAAGCTGGGACTCTAACAGGTGCTACCACCCCATGTTAGGGTGGACCTGGGAACAACAGCTTTAAGAGGTGGTTGCATGCTCCTCACAACTTTCCAGTCAGAGGTCTTGCTGCCGGATGGAGTTTACCGTCATGCCCAAGACCAGAAACATTACTAAGCAGCAAGAGCAATAGTAGAGTAATCAAGAAGACTGATACGATTGACAGTTCATTTAAATCTTTGAAAATCAAAGTTAACTGGAAGCATGGGGCTGGAAGAGAGTTTCACAATTGAGAAGTGAGAAAAGAAACTCTTAGCATAGAATTTATGATTGCATCTAGCAAATTCAGATCTAAACTGATGACCTTGTTGCCAATCTAATCCTGCACTTAAATTCATAAAGTCTAGGTACCATAGCAAAGGCCATGTCTGAACACTTATCATATATGCTGTTAAAGGAATCAATTATTTATAGAAAAGGCTTAAGGAAGTAATTTTACAGTGGTTGAAGAGTGACTTAAGCTGAGATTCCAGCTCAGGATCAATGACATTGCATATTCTTTTGATTTTTATAAAAAATATCAAAGTATATAGCAGGATTACCAGAACATAGGTGGCAGCATTTTCTTAGCATAAATGAATGGTAAACTTATAGATATGTAAGATCTATTCCAGGGAAAAGAAAATTGTTAAACATGCCACAATGAACCAATAATCACAGCAGCAGACCAAGCAATGTGCTCAATATAGTCTTTTCGCGTCATGTCAGCCAAGAAGATTAGCCCAAGTAGGCACAATGAGTCACTCTCTTTGAGATTAACATCAGCCATGCTGACAGAAAGCATAAAAGGCTCTTTCGAATAATTAATAAGGGCACAGGAAGTGCAATTCTGAAATCTTCAATTTATATTTTTTTGAACTGCTGACTTTAAAATACTTTCATTCAGTCAGTCAAGTGCCATATGTGATACACACTTTGGGCAATCTTGTCTCAAAAGAGACATGACTATCTGGGCAGAAGATTATCCCGCAGTAGGTATATTTTATCATAACTGAGTCATAAATGATTTCCATTTTCATCTATTAATGTTATTCAATTATAGATTTGCAATTACTTGTTGCCACTTATTAGGGTAGTCAGTTAAGGTTCATACGTGATACATGCTTCGGGCGATCATGTCTCAAAAGACTGGGAAGAAGATTATCCTGCAGTAGGTTGCCATTGCTTTCTGTGGTAGACTGGTTGCCAGCCAAGGCTATAGAACCCAATCTATTCTATTATTTAACCCTAACTGGAAAGAAGAGATGGATTAATACCTTTCCAAAGGGTATTTGTACGTAAATAGATGCAAGAAAATCAACTGGAATTCGAACTCGGCTTCCCGATTTGTCATTCTGAGTCAATATTCACTGCACCACAATGCACATTTTACACTATTTAAAAGAATTACTGATCTCTGGTTTAAAAATGATAGCATAATAATATCATTTTACCTCAGTCGAATTTGTTTGTGTCTTGTAGGTAAGTGTACATTTGCATATCTATAATTGAAGAAAAAGCAGCAATAACTTGGGTTTCTACTACAGAAACTTTATTCCTTCTTTTTTTATGTAGAAACTATAAGGAGAGTTTCTAAAAAATTATAAAATTTTGTTAGAAACAAGCAAAAGATTATTGAACTTTATGTAATATCAATCTCTTATATGGCCGTGAATGTTGGAAAATCTCACAAATGAAAATAAGACTTGAAGCAACAGAAATGATTGTACAGAAAGATAACAATATTAAGAATTTTAGAGAAAATAGAAATAAAAAGGAAACTTACATTTAATAACAGTGAAAGCAGAAACCATATTTTACCAACATGTGAATGTCAATTCTAAAGAAAATAGAATTCATTTCAACAAGGAGATATTTTATATTTTTGTTTTATAAGTAAAAAGAGAAAAATATACAAATATGCATGCAAAAAAAAAGATATTGAAAGTTTGTGTGGGTGACAAACACTTGTGTGTGAATAAAGTCAAGTCAATAAGGAGAAAGATATTCCCATACTCAGTAACAAGGTCTTATGGATGTTGTTACTACAGCATGTTGGTTGGAAAAGAGAGAAAAGAGGATGAAGACAGGAACTGTCACATTTTAATGTATGGAATTTAAGGTAGCATGTTGGTGTATGGTGAGTGCACATCTACATATAAAAAATAAATTGGGTTTCTATTATTCACCATTTATTCTTTTTATTATTTGTAACTTAGAAAAACAAAGTTCTCAATGTCTCTTTTATATGTTTTGTTTGTTTTTCTAGTCCAGTAATAAGTTAGGGTAAGTTATGATAAGCATAGTTGAAATGGTCAAGCTCAAGTGAGCTTTGGGCTGAGTTGGAACAACCAAAATAAAGTTTGTAAATGCCTCATTGGTGGCAGTTGTACAAAATACATTCACACACTATGAAATGGAAAGTGGAAGAGAGTGATTCTGTTCTTTTTGGAAATCGGGTCGTAAAATTGCACAGATTACCAAAACCTTTTCCAGTTCCTATATTGCTAGACATATCTTTAAAAAATATTGTTCATTACTATTATTTTATTCTTCTATATTTCTTAGATGAGGTAGCATTTACAGTATTTACATTATTTGGACTATTGTCCTCATCTTTGTTGCCATTTGTACAACATTTTGGCCATTGTACGCTCCAGCCTTCTTCAGGTGCTAGGAATTTCAAATCAAATCTTTTATTATGATCACTGGGATATATGAATTCCATTTTAATTGAGACTTCCCACAAGGAATAGAGTTCATATACTCCAGTGATCGTAATAAAGAGTTCGATTCAAAATTCCTGGCACCTGAAGAAGGCCGGAGCGCACAACGGCCAAAACGTTGTATAAATGTTGCATAAATGGCAACAATACTGTATTATTTTATTCATTGATTTTATTTAATTTTTCCACAATCTTATAAACTTTGATAATACAAAAACAAAATGTATATTCAACAATTATTACAGGCCATTAATAGTATCACTGCAATTGTATGACTAATGATTTTGTGTGTGTATATATATATATATATATATATATAATGAGCATCTGTATATATTTGCAGGATGAAAAAATTCTTCTGCAGATCCATGAGGAGGATGTTTGCTGTGATGATGTTCTTGTGCTTCTCTTAGAGTTTATCTGCTACGGCCATTTTATAAGCCTAATCAGCTCAGACCAACAGACTAACATCATAAATACAATGCGAGGCGAGGCACATTTTGCAGGACAGGCATGTTCCCCACAGCACGTATGGCAGTATTTCCTTCAGTGAGTTTTGGATTTTGCTTCATATTTCTTTTCAGATTCATTGTCCCCGAGGCTATCCAATGAGGATTATGGTCTTGTTTTGTTAGCCTCAGTCAATTTGGTTTATGAACTCTGCAATGACTAATGAGATAGAATTTTACATGAACTGCTCTATAGGAATTAAATGTGATATATATTTTTTAACCAATAAAATCCCATCAGAAAGTTTGTTTGATAAACAATAGGGCAAATGCCATCAAAATATTTGGCAGGTATAGCTGTAGAGCTATCACATGTTATTTTTAAACCATTTAGAAAAAAAAATAACTCCCTTCACCATTCTCATAAATTTGAGAAAATAATTTCCTGAGCCAGTGTGAAATTACTTTCTAGATAATGAAAACATTGTATTCAAAAAGTTCACATATGTATATGAAATTAGGTTTTGGATCCCCCCTTTCAGATCGGTTTTTATTATTACTAGCAGTATAGCTCGGCGTTGCTCGGGTGTAATGAAAGCTTTAAGACTAATCCATGGTCCTGGAGCTCAGACTCTTTGAACGTTGGCACAAAAGACTAAAAAGTAATAGTTGTTTCCAGTTAAAGCAAAACTGCAGGCTGAAAGAAAAATCAATGGATATAAGTCACATTTTGGTTTCCTGGTATCAATATCAGATTTTCTGCACTATTGCAAGAATTGTAACCTTGAAACTTTTGAATATTGTTTCTTATGTCTTTGTCTATGAGTGTATCAAATTTGATTAAAATCAGACCACTCCTTCTATAACCCGATTTTTTTCGATTTTCGATATTTATCAAAACCTAGCTAAGAACACACGCAGACGCTTATAGTACAACTGTGTAAATTTTCAAGAAAATTGGTTCAGCCATTTTGGAGTCTATAGGTAACGGATACACACACAGACAAAGTTCCATTTATAAATAAGTTTAGATATCTATAAATGAGATCTGAAATTTCAAGGCAGAAAACAATATCACAGACCAGTTTTATCCACATGTGTACACACACTCATCAACCCAATGAAGAGATCAAAGCCAGCTGCTGCATACTAAGCCCTTGTCTGTGAACTCACAAACACATTTTGGCTGACAATCATAAAGTAAGTCCATCCACATTTCACATGACACTACTACTTCTTTGTGTTCTGTCCTCTCAAGATGTAGGGGATCATAGATTTCCACTTTCTTCTATCACTTGTCGCTCTTAATATTTTTCCTCTTGGTATCTCTCCCAAAATCCGCTCTGCCATCTGCTTTTTCAAGCCCATCAAATAGGTCTCTCACTGATTTCCCCCGTATCTCTTTTCCTCTATCCATCCTGTGAGTATAAAGTTCTCCAAGCCCTCCGTCATCATTATGTGTGTCAGAAACCTCAGCAGTCTCTTCCTAATGCCAAGTATGTTTTTTTTTGTTTGCATCCTCTTCAGAAACTAACATGTTCAGCATCTTTTTGTCGAACCATAATTCTGTTGCTTCAAGTCTCTTCTTCATCTCTGAGGAGATTGTCCAGCATTTGCTACCATATAGAAGTACAGATACCACATAACAGTCCAGTACTCTTTTCTTTGTTTCCAATAAATCTTATCTCTCACAACTCGGTTTAGCTTTTGAAATGCATCTTTGGCCATGCCAATTTGCCTTTGGATCTCAATGTTGCATTTTTCATCCTCTGTTAGAATGCCTCTCAGGTATTTGAATTTCTGTATCTATTTGATTTTACTGTCCCTGACTTGTACACTACAAACACTTAATTACACTATAAAACAAACTTCACTGCAAGCAAAACTGAACATTTTATTGACATTGTATATTTCTGAAAAGAATATATATATATATATATTAATAAAATAAAATAAACCCATACAATACTAAAAGGTCACTCTATTTCATCCACTCATAGTAGTCAAATAAAAATTGTCTACCCATTTAAAAGATCTAAGGTCCCACTATGAGATTTACCCAGACGAAACTAAACACTGATCTGTCCAGAACTAAGCCACCATGCCCCATCTCCTAACTCAAATCTGTATCTCCATGGTTACAAACTGTTGATAAGTCAGCTTATACATACTAAATTCCAATCCCCCACAACAATCACCTACATATCACATTCCCAAAAATAACTTGTTTCCACCATTTATTTTCAGTTATACATATCACCCAAAGAATAGCAGTTTCACTCCAAAACATTAAAATTTTTGTATAGTAATACTATGCTTTTATAAACCATTGTAACAACTATTACAATATAGAACTCTACTCTGTATTGAGCAATCTTTATAAAAGTAAATGCTTGAACAGTGGATTTAAAATCTACATGTTCTGTCACTTTCTTATCTATATATATATATATATATTTTATAATCATTTCACCCTAAGCAAGACAATACTGCCACTGGTGTGCAGGGGGTTACTTAAGTTACAGGGAGCATCAGAGAATGAATAAGAGAAGAATGAGAACACTGGTGTGAAGAGAGCTGCATGAGAGTAGAGTAGAAAGGGAGAAGAATATGATACAAGGGTTGTCAGGGAAAGGATGCAAAGGATCAAAGAGATAAAAGATGGCAACTGCTACTGCATTTAAATTCTTGGAGATTGTAGCTATCAAGGAAGCAAGTATACAGAAAATAATTTTGCAGGAAATGTGAGAAAAGAAGCTGTTGGAGTAGAAGTTGCAGTTACATTTAATTGGTTTCACTGTAAAAGGGTTGGGATGTAGTTGCTAGTCTAGTAAATTGAGTAAATTCATGCAGAGGGGTCACCAGGGAGCTAAGCTCATTGAAGCAGAAACCATGAAATTACTTGTATAAGAGATACAGGGAAGCCACATTACATCAGTGAGAAAGTGACTGCAGTTGAGCTACCATGTCGGGAGCAAACTTCATATAGAGATGGAAGTAAATGGTGGTGTTTTCAGCATAGATGCCTACATAGGGTTTCTGATTACATCAGGGAGACCATTGATAAAGATCAAAAAAAGCATAGCACCTAGAATAGAGTCTTGAGGGGCACCCATGATAGTATCTGGAAGCATGCTCATATAAATTTTATTTTAACCGGTGCTCTGTTTCTATTTTACTTTCATAAAATAAACTTTTATGTTTCATTTAAAAAATGTGTTGTTGCTAAATGTTTGTGATCCTGATAGCACACTCAGCAACAGAATCTTGGGTAGACAGATCCTAACAAGTCCTTCAACAGTGAGGACAGGTTGTTTCAGATGGTGGAGTAGGCCTTCGTGGTGGCTGTCTTTCTTTTCAACATCTTTTTCCCTTTAGTTTTGCTGAAAGTTTTGATTTTAAAATTGATGTTCTCTCTTTGACAATGGATTATCTGAGATTTCCAGATGTTTTTGTTACATTTCTTCATGTTTTGCTTCAGAATATCTTTGAATTTTTTCTTTTAACATCTTCTTTTCTGATTTCTTGAAGTTGGGAGTAAAAGATTTATTCTGGTAGATAGGTGTCATTCATTCACATCAGATGTTACTCTGTCAAAGATCTTTTATGAGGTCTTCAATGATGGCCATTTTAGCTTGTTCCAGTCTGCTGATGTCAGTTCTTCCATCTTCCACAACTGATGCTCAAGAAATTTCAAAGATAGCACTGGTTAAATTTTTCAAGGAATTTCAGATGTAATGGATAAGTTGTCCAAGTCTTGGAAGCATGTAGCAAAGTTGAAATCACTACTGATTGTAAACTAACATTTTGATATCTGTTCTGATATCATGATCTTGGAAAACTCTATTTCAATGTTGACCAAAAGCTGATTCTGTACATTTGAGACATTGTTGTATCTCATCTTGAATGTCAATGCTAGAAGATAGATGACTACCAAGATAAGGAAAGTGATCTACATTCTTCAAGACTGTTTCCCTAAGTTGGATCTTTGGTTTTACAATTACGCTACAATAAAATAGATAATGACACGAGTAATTGTGCCAAAACTAGGAAAAACTTTGTATGTCTACTCATTCAGGGTTTGTTTAATTTTAATAGACAATAAACTTTTGTTTTATCATGTTTTCATCTACAGTATTTACATTATTTGGACTATTCTCCTCATCTTTGTTGCCATTTGTACAACGTTTTGGCTGTTGTACGCTTCGGCCTTCTTCAGGTGCTAGGAATTTCGATATTGTCTATATCCAGTGAATATAGACTTGACCCAAAGATTTGTGAGTTTAATACCAGGCTACAGCAGTGGTGAACAAGTAACTTGCAGAGTTAGAGGGAGATAACTCATGACTTTCAATCGAGGTATTACAACGCAAGGGATGAGAATGACATACTCTAGTGATTGTAATAAAGGGTTCGGTTTGAAATTCCTAGCACCTGAAGGACGGAGCGTACAACGGCTGAAACATCATAGAAATGGCAACAAAGATGAGGACAATAGTTCAAATAATGCAGATACTGTAAATACTACCTCATCTTAAAAATATAGACAAATACTAATGTCTTCATTTATATCATTTTCAGTCACTTTGCCCAACTTTCTATTCCAAGATTTAAAAAGAATCTCCTAGTTTTTGTTCTTTTTAAGTATTAAATTTACTCAAAATCCCTCCATATGGCTACTATCACCAGCTATTTCGCCTTTTCTACTACCCATTCTCACTTTCTGGTAGATATGATTTTTTTATTTTTTCAAGTTAGGGTTTGAAATTTCAATGCAAACATTAATGTAAGTAATTCAAAGAGTTTTTAAAATCCTCCATATCTATAGCACAGAAGCATTTTAGAAAGAGAGAGATTGTCCACATTATTATATGTAGCAACTATTACCAAGCACAAAATTCTATCATGCTCTTCAAAAATGTACCTACTGCCCAAATAACAGGATATCTGAAGAAAATAAAATACTTTTAATTTCTATAGAAAATAGAGCTTGAACTTTGAACCATAAAACTTATGTTTTGAAATACTCCCAAACTATACAACCTATGATATTTTGAAAACAATTTTAAAAGAACTTGAACAACCACTTGAAATGTTTTGAAACATTTCTGAATAAAAATCCAGTTTCAGCATTAAATGACACATGGGGGTTGATGTACTGGTAAAACCTTTTGATTTTTATCAAGAATCTCTAAGCAAAAGACCTGATATGGTAGCAGTATATGTGAACAGGATATATTTTGTCTGTTTCAGAACCTCAAAAAATGGATGGTTCTTCAACATACGAAACGTTAGGTAGTCAAAAACATTAAAATGCAAAATAAATTACAAAATAATTGTGCATAAATAAACAAACACAAAAATAAAAACATTTCTTAATTTTGGAAAAAGAGAGAAAATAGAAAAATGATGAAAATATAAAACTGGGTTTAAGCATAAAATACTCAGATTATAAAATTATAATATCCTCTCTATTATAATAAAATCGTTGTTGACTATTTACACTCTCACACCCTGATTGAGCACTCTGGAAGAATGGTAGACTTTGAAAAACACTAGCTACTCTGGCATCTACACATCATTTATTCAGCAACAAATTAGAACACTGTCAGCTATTGGGCATGTATAATGATAATATACATGCTAAAATGTCTGCCTCCTTCTACTGAGCACCTGTATCTCAGAGGTAGAATCGCCGACTGACGCCAGTTCAGTTGGGTTTCAATCCTGGGTAAAGGCAATCGTCTGTCTAACCGTACTGATGAGCTGTGATACAGTGAAACAGATCTGTCTGCAGATGACTATATATATATATATATATATATATATATAATTTCCCTCCTGTCACACTGATGGAGAGATAGACAATACCAAGGCAGCATCAGCTCAGTTCATCCTTTTAACTAATAGTTATGAACACTCTTGCCACATATTTGCTCTTTAAGAATGCCTTATTATATATATATATATATATATATATATATATATATATATCCCTGGCTCAGGGTTTTTTTTAAGTATTAATGTACTCAATAGTAGGGACATCAATATACTTGTTACAGTCATTTTAGACAGCATATTGATATCAATATTTTACAAATGTTTTTGATGGCATGGGTTCACTTGTTTATAATAATATACAATAAAATAATTTATACAATCTTTTTGACAGTACGAACACGTAAGCTATCAACTGATGAAAAAATGAATTTGAGTAGAAAATGAACAAGAGTTGATAAATATAACTTTAGGTAAACATGCAGGCATGAATCTAAAATTGTATGAGATAACTAAGTCTAGTTCGAAGCAAGAGAATGTGTGAAAGCAGATAACTGGCATCTCATCACCAGCTGCTTTGGCTAGATGGTGCTTGACAGCCCTGGAAGGCAGTTAATCTAAGGAAAAGAAAACTGATTTGAACCTCTGATAACTTGCAGCCAGGGGCGGACTGAGAGTGTTATAGGCTCTCGGGCAGAAAATACAATGCCCCTCTCCACTCTTTACAGTTAAATGGCACATGTAGAGGCTGTGCAGCAGGTGAGCTGTGCATATTGGCATAACTAAGTAAAGGATTTAGTTCAAGATATATATGTGTTCATATGCATGAAAAGATTTGGGAACTTCAAGGTCATGAAGATGTTCATGGACACATGCTGATCATAACAACAAAGAATAATGACATTTTGAACAAAATTCAATATTTTAACTTACTAAAATGGTTGGCAAGAGACAGGAGCTAGGAAACAGGTGTCCTTTCTTTGCAAATTCTAACAATCATATGAAGATTTTAGTGGTTTTTGAAAGTGACAGAGATGGGAGCAGGCGGATTGAATGATGCCCTTTAAATTGTTCACCAAGACTTGACTACAGAGACACCAGGTTTATAATCATCTGAAAATTCTTGGAAGGTTAAAATGATTTATTGCGTCTTCCCTTTGACCAGGCAAGGGGTGTGGCGAAATCAAAATGAGTCAGCTACGGCCATGTATGACACACACACACACTATGATGTGCAGCTGAGTGACCCAAGTCAGACTGCATGTATTAGTGTATAACAAGGACATACTTGAAAATTTTGTTCAACCAGGCAGGCCCCTTTGCAATGCAGGGCCCTCAGGCATGGTTTGATTGACCGATGGCTCAGTCTGCCCCTGCTTGCAGCCATGTCCAATCAAAAACAGAAATGGCTCTAGAGGAAGATTTAGACAGAAAAATCCAGTGTAGCCCTAAATGTGGTTGGTTGTCAGCACTGAAACTTTTTGGCAACTCCTGTAGAAAAGCTGGATCCAAATGTAATACTCTTCCTCTGTGGAGGAGTACAAAAACTGTTCATTATATTGTCCAAAATATTTCCAGCCACTTCCTTAGCCATTTTCAACTCTCTTATGCTCACCAAATGGAAAAATGTAAGAACACTAAAAAGAACTAAATTAAAAAAATTAATAAAATTTTCCTTGTCCCTCTTTCTTTTAACAAAAGATGTCTAAAATGAAGTTTGCTGTCCATATATACATTTAATGTCTGTAAATACAATTAATTCATTGTGATCCATGTTTTCATTATTTTAATTTTATTATCATGTAATGAATATGCATACACCTTGGTTCCCCACCACAGTAATGTGATTGGCTGGTGTCAGCCATAAATACAGACAAAGGCGAGAACACATAGAGCTCTACTGGCCTTCTACTAAAAGTCTACTACGACTAGAGGTCCATGACTATTGACTACATCTACGTCTCAGGATACTGCATATGATGAGTACTGTCCATTATATCTATGTGCTAGATTGTTCTACCCAGTTACATTTGCCTAAAATGCTTAGTTACCTTGAATAATATATATATATATATATATATATCCTTTTCTGGGACATACCATATTATTGTTTGGTATTTAAACATTCTGATTTTTAATATAAAAAAACATTTACTAAGATTGCATACATACATATGCTAAAATGTTCTTAATTCACTTCACTGGTGATTTTTCTTTCTATTTATCAAAAGCTAACAATCAGTTTCCAAATTTTCTTTTGTACTCATCATTAGCAAATGTTTTTAGTTAATTCCTCTTTTTTTTTTTGTCTTCTTAGGCGTGTCAATGCAAATCTGCATATTTTCTTGATTATTGGAAACAGTGCTTGTCATTACCAAAGATGGTGTCAGCAATTTTCATCTCTTGTGAAAAATACCAATTTTGTTTGGATTTGCTATTGGACAAAAAAGCAATTAATTCAGAATGCCATGTACCATCTTCAGGGTAAGTTTTGTGGTCTTTTCTTTGCTTTTATTATTTTATGTCTATAAATGACTCTCTGATATTCTATTTAAATGTAAATCAGTGTCTAACATTCTATGCCACATTTAAAAAAGATATATGAATAGGAAATTTTTATTTTTTTATTTTTATTTTATTTTTATTTTTATTTTATTTTATTTTTTTTTATTTCTATAATAATATGACTTAGGAATGATAATGTTGAAGCGCGATGGAGTAATGGATACCAGTTCAGATTGAGGAATCAGAGAGCTGTATTCAGTTTCCAGTCAAGTCTATTGCATTCACTTATGTACTAATACCCTTGGGAAAGGTATGAATCCATCTCTTCTGCCATCAGCTGTGGATAAATAGTGAAACAGACTGGGATCTATAACCTTGGATGGCAACCAGTCTGGATGAAAAAAAAACTAAATTCAAATCCATCATGGAGAAAGTAGATTGGGACAGCTTTCAGTCCTATATATTTTTTTTTAATCATTTCACTCCAAGCAAGGCATTTCACTGCCACTGTTGCGCAGGGGGTTACATAGGGGAAAGTGATGAGAAAGAGTGATTAGGAGGTTTACATAGGGAAAAGTGATAGGAAATGTCAGAAGGTGAGTGATAGAGGATGAAGGTTGAGTGGATGGGAAAAGTGTTTGAGAGAATGGGTGCGAGTTAGTGTGTTAGGAGCTGTCTATTGACCTTACATTTAAACTCCTGGAGATTGTAGCTGTTGGGGAAGCAAGTATGTAGAAGGGAATTCCACAGGTGGGAAGTGCAAGAAAAGATGTTGGAGTAGAAATTGCAGTTACATCGTATCTGTTTCACTGTAAAAGGGTGGGACCTAGTTGCTAATCTAGTATCTCGTGCAAATTCATACCTAGAGGGCACCAGTGATTTAAGTTCATCGGAGCAGAAGCCGTGAAAGTATTTATAGAAGAGTCACAGGGAAGCTACGTCATGCCTGTGCAAGAGTGACTGCAGCCAGTCTGCCAAGTCAATATTGATCACATTACAGATTCTCCATTGTATTTTGTCAAAAACCCCAAGGAGGATAGCAGGGGCCCCTGACCAGATGTGGCAGCAGTATTCAATACACGGGCGGATGGGAGATTTATAGATGTGCAGGATAGATTCAGGTGGGAAAAACTTCCTGGACCTGCACAGTGAGCCGACATTCATAGCAGCGGATTTAGCAATAGATTCTATATAGTCGTTCCACTTGAGGTCTGC
Organism: Ascarosepion bandense; assembly: GCA_037127315.1. Lineage (NCBI taxonomy): Eukaryota > Metazoa > Mollusca > Cephalopoda > Sepiida > Sepiidae > Ascarosepion > Ascarosepion bandense. The sequence continues at coordinate 10,446,684 of JBBBDQ010000256.1, forward strand.
TGAGAGTGTGAGACTGAGAAGGCGTGGTGTTTTACTCTCTGGGAGGCAAGCCTGTTCCATGCTAATGGGAGGTAGATGCAATTGTCTATGATGGTTAATTGACAGTAACTACGTTTTGGAAGCATTAAAATTTACGAGCCATTTTCTACCCCAGTCCACTACAGATTGGAGGTCCTTCTCAAGCTTGGCAGCGAGGTTTGTTTTGTCACCCACACCAGATTTTTGATAGAGGTGAGAGTAAACTGTGGTGTCATCGGCATACATGACGACTTGGGATCTTATGGCATCGGGGAGATCATTAATGTAGATCAGAAAAAGCGTAGGACCTAAGATAGTGCCTTGAGGGACACCCGCGTTTGTAGGGTAGTTTTGGGAGGCATGTCTGTTTAATACCACCCTCAATGTGTGGTTAGAGAGGATTGACTGGATTAGGTCAAACAAATGTCGCAGTTTTCATAGGAGGCCAGCATGCCAGACTCTGTCGAACGTTTTGGAGATATCCAAGGCAAAGGTTCGAGTTTGTAATTCTTGTCGAGAGCCTGGTATATATATATATATATATATACTCGATGATGGTCATTAGCATATCAGCAGTAGACCTGATGAAGCAGAAACCATACTGTTTGTCCGAGAGGAGCCTGTGGGCCGTGAGATGCTGAACCACCTTGTTGATGATGGCTTCGAACACTTTGCCAAAGATTGGAAGAGGCTAAAAGGGCGGTAGCTTTTCACCCAACCTTTTTTAAACGTGCTGCCTCCAAAACTGCTTCTCTAATTTCAAAATGTGTCTTTTTTGGAATGGAGTGTCTTAAAACTGAAAAAGAAAATTCATGCAAAAATTAAAATCAGCCTTGGTACATCCTTGAATGCACTGCAGCCATAACTCCCTAGAACCACAATTTAACATCCATCATAAGAAAAGATGTAGTTTGACCCCGAATCACTGTAAAAGAGTTCTGGAAAAGCTGTCTAGGCCAAGGTTGGAAAAAACAAATTTGATCTTGTGAATTCTTTAACATCACCAACCAAATTATTAGCAGAGGGAAAGCATCTATTTCCACAATTATAAATGGCCCCTGAGATCATATCATCCTCAAAGCTCTTTGCCTCGATATCTGCCTCAAACTCAACATTAGATGACAAAGGTCATCTTCTCCCCAACTTCCTATATCACAGTGAGCACAATCTCCGTAATATACTCATTTTGGTGACAGAGGTCTCTAGACTTATTAAAAGCTTGACCCCAAAAAACCTCTGGGAGATAATTGGCCTTTGCGTCTCTACAAGGCTGTCATAGATACAAAGAGAGAAAATGACAGATTTTCAAAATAATAATTTAATAAAATCTATAGATTTTTTTTATCCTCCTAAAATGTGAGCAGCCTGTGTGGTGATGACATATCATTGCTCTGCAAAGTGCTTCTTAGACTAAATTTAACAGGTACAGGGTTCCTCTAATGGGATCAGTGACCACATGTCTTTGAACAAGTTAGTCTTGCTATGGTTTGACCTGGAGAGAGAAAGACTTACTCAAGACACACTGCACATGCATAAATAACTTTCTGGCTTTCAACTCAGATACCTGAAGTGAATTGTTTAGGTGTGCAGTTAAACTATTTACATTATTCGGACTCTTTTCCTCGTCTTTATTTCAGTGCTGATGATGTTTCGGCCATTGTACACTTTAGCTTTCTTCAGGTGCTAGGAATTCCAAACCAAACCCTTTGTTTTGATCACTATAGTATATCATTCTCATTCCATGGCCCAGTGGATATAGTCATTGGTTAGTTCCAGTGACTTCACCCAAAAAGTTGTGAGTTCAATGCCAGGCTACAGCAGTGGTGAACAAATAATTTAGTTAAAGGGATATGACTACATGGCTACCAGAAGTAGCATTGCACATGGAATGAGAATATATCCTAGTGAGCAAAGTAAAGAATTTGGTTTGAAATTCATAGCACCTGAAGAAGGCCATAGCATATAACTGCCAAAACAATGTAAACATGTCAATAAAAATGAGGGCAATAGTCCAAACAATGTAAATAGTATAAATAATATCTCATCTCAGAAGTATAGACAAATACAAGGAGTACAGTTGTGTGGCAACCTTTTGACCCCACTTGTCTGGACACTGATAATGATGCCTTATGGAATTGTTTTCTTCCTTTCATATTTTTTCATCTTTCTCCTGATTAAATGTTTAAAAAATGAGTACAAAAGCACCAAATCAGATGCATTTTTACTGAGAGAAAATGAAGAAAAAATTAGTTTATTTAATGCCACAAGAATGACATATGTTTAAAAGAATTTTTTAAAAATATTTTTATATTTAAAAAAAATGTCTCTTTCAATGCCGAATTAAAATTTACAATCATGCAGTGACTATTTAAATAACTTTGAGATATTTTATAAAAACCTAGGCTCATCTCTTAATGAATCCACAAGTTTTAAAATTTCACAGAATTTTTATCATTTCTGGAAGGAACATGTTTTGTTATAATGTGCATGATTAATAGTGGTTTAATGTTAAAGATGAGACAAATATAATATAACACCAAAGCTTGATTACAACTTGTGAAATCAAGTCAAAGATGGTGAGTACATTTCAAAAATAATTTTTTTTTTTCAATTTCCCAGATCTGACTTGGATGTCTCAGAAGCAGCAGAACAACATGTGCCATCTGTTATCAGCAATGCACATGTCTTTGGAACAACTCTCTTCAAAAGATGGAAGAACACTTTTCAAGTATTGCAATAACACGACATACCAGGCTTTTATAGAAACGTAAAAGCAGCTTCCATTTATCTGTTTGTTCCTGTGTTGTAGTTTGATATGATTTTTCTTTTAGTTATTCTGATTTGTTTGAATTACCCAAACATTCTGGCAAGTGTATTTTTGGGAATGTCTGGATCCAAGGTTTTTGCTTTTACAAGGCTCTATTCTTGGTCCTATGCTTTTCCTTATCTACATTAACAATCTCCCAGACGAGTGAATGTAATGAACTCAGCTCTCCAATTTCCCACTCAAAGCTGCTATTACACTACTTAAACCTCCAAGGAATACATATCTGTAATGTTAAAGCAGCCATTTTGGATCTTGTGTTATTTAGCAAAAGAGATGAATTTATATAGCACTTCTATTAATATAACTCATTCTTTTTTTAACTTTCACTTGTATTTAAATGACATTTAGGACACTTTTTTAACCATAATAGTACAATAATATGGAGGAATCTGAAAGCAGAAGTGATCCTAAATTTAACCAGAATTGCTGCAAAACCAGAACCAGAACCAAAACTTTAACCTAAATCTCTAGTCATGTTCTTAAAATGCCTTGTCAGATTGAGACATTCATGTTAATAATAGCATGCACAGCACGAAACTCATCCAGAAATATCTCCACTGTCTACTGCTGCATTTAAAGATCAATAGTTAATCTTTGAGCACATGAAGCTTGTGGATCTTTGTGAAGACTATCTTTTTTCAAACATTGTAGACTGGTGCTACATAATGACTAACAAAGAACTATACCAATTAACAGAAACATTATCACTGGAGGATTTTCAACAGCAGCAACAACTGAAGAGGATAACATATGTAACTTAAAGTGAAAATAATGAAATAATCAAAATGTTGACATTCCACATGACTTCAAATAAAAGGTTAGGAAAGAAAGCCCATATCAATACTTGGAAGAGCAGTAACAGCCACTGAACTTGAGAAAACTATTTTCTTAAAATATTGTTTTTAGAGAAAGATTTTTTATATTCCAGTCATCGATAATATTAGCTGCTTGGTCAATGAATGCTAAATGTTTCCTCAATAAGTAAGCAGTTAATATTACTATTACTCTTCAGAAATGTTGTGGTGGAAGAAATAATTAAATAATGCTAATGATATCCAGAGTTATATTTCAATAACTTTAGTGGTGGTGATAAGGAGAATGATGGACTTTTTTTTTAAGCAAATGGTCAATCCTTTTTCTATTTGGAAAAAAAACAGAATTTCACACATCATTGTGAATTTTTGTAAACGTGAAGAAGGTTGATTTTAATTCTTAATTTCTTATACCAGTGTTTTATCTATATTCTTTATATTATCTGAATGCTTGATCTTATATTGACTGACTGGCCTTAAATGACCCCTTTAGATGTTGATAGGCTGTTAAACAAACTTATATTGACTGACTGGCCTTAAATGACCCCTTTAGATGTTGATAGGCTGTTAAACAAACAAACAAACTTATATTGACTGACTGGCCTTAAATGACCCCTTTAGATGTTGATAGGCTGTTAAACAAACAAACAAACTTATATTGACTGACTGGCCTTAAATGACCCCTTTAGATGTTGATAGGCTGTTAAACAAACAAACAAACTTATATTGACTGACTGGCCTTAAATGACCCCTTTAGATGTTGATAGGCTGTTAAACAAACAAACTTATATTGACTGACTGGCCTTAAATGACCCCTTTAGATGTTGATAGGCTGTTAAACAAACAAACAAACTTATATTGACTGACTGGCCTTAAATGACCCCTTTAGATGTTGATAGGCTGTTAAACAAACAAACAAACTTATATTGACTGACTGGCCTTAAATGACCCCTTTAGATGTTGATAAGCTGTTAAACAAACAAACTTATATTGACTGACACTATTTTTATGTTAAGATTAGTTAGTTTTAAGCCTTTGTTGGTAGATATCATAGGTGGCTTCTCAGATGAAATACCCGTACATCAGGTAATAAAATTTAATATTGGTAATAGAACGTTAATTCCTGAAAGCTTCATAAAATATTAACATATTTGCAAACTTGCATTTTTATTAAAATTCTTCAAATCTTCATGGTATGGAGTACATTCTAAAAGAAATGTCCCTTTTTTATATAGCTAAAGTTCACTCAGTAAAAAGCTCAAGAGCCACTTATGGTAGAGGGTTACTGAATTAACTTTACTAAGAGCTACAAAGGACTAGAAATTATGGAGAAACATGATTGCCCACATTCTGAAGTAATATGGCATATTGAATAGGAGGACAAGAAGAAAATTAATTTACTGAGGATATGGTGGATAAATAATAACTTGAAGAGGTTAGGGTGTCCTGTTCTGGATATATATCTGTGCAGAAATCTCTTCCCCAAAGGATTAATTAAGGAGTGAATGTGATTAAATCTGTGAATGTAGCAAGGTAGGTTTTCTTTTAATTACTTCACCCCGAATAAGTTGATAATGTCACAAAGATGCAAGGAGGTTACTGGGAGCAGAAAAACAACTTTAGAAGTAACCAGAAACACAATCCTAAACAGTGAACAAACCTCTACTCCTGTTCAAAAACCTGGGGTGGAGTGTGAACTGGATGGTAGGAAAACCTATCTACACCTGTTACAAAGAAACAAAATTGGCTAAAAACATCTGAGTTGGTGGTACTAAAGAACAGTACTTGTTAAAATGTTTGTCATTGAAATAGCAATTTAGTAGGGATAGGCTTGTGATGTTGATAAAAAAAAAGGCAGTAAGATGAAAAATAAGTCACTGCCCCTCTCCTCCATAATAAGTCACCCTGTCAAGAGTGAAAAATGAGGATTGGACAGCCCCAGTTCAGATATGGAAGCAATACTCCAGTTTTGGTCTGATCTGACTTTTACAAAAATAACTGATCCTTACTGAAATGGATAGTTTTATACCCTAAAAAATATTGAGGTGTAGCCAGTTCTGGTATACCTGCAAAAGTTTTTAGCTTAAGAAGACTATCAGTCCAAATAAAACTTCAGTGGTTTTCCTTAAAAACATTAACCCAGAGTTATCCCCAATCTTAAAATTATTTAAGCACTGTTTGAAAGAAATCCTCAAGTCTGTAGAAAGTGTCAAGCTTATGCCCAGTTTTCAAGAATGTGAGCAGGTGTTGGTCCCCCTCATGGTATAGACCCATCAGTCATTACTAAAAAAATTGAAGCTATAACCAACAAGATGTTTGTTGATCACCTCAATAGAAACAACCTCTTGATCAACAAACAGTATGGATTTCAATCTGTACAGTCCACTACTCTTATACTAACTGCAATTACTCAAAGTATTAGTGAGGCACTTGACAACAAATATGAGGAAAATCACATTAGATACTTCAAAAGCCTTTGGCAAGAAGTAGTATAATGGGTTACTGGAATCACTAGGAGAGCATTTTCAGTTATAAAATTCTTCCTAACAGGTAGGTACTGGGAGAGTGGTTGAATTCCCATGCAACTCCAGCAAGTATCTGATGCCTCTTGCTATCTTCTACCTTTAGTAAAGCCAGATCATACACAAATTACTCCTGTCATACATGGGCAGGAGCTGTACAGTCTTCATTATCAAGTCCAAAAGCACTTCCATATAGGTGACAAGTTATTTTCTTACAACCCTTTTCTAACAGACGAAACATTACAAGACTCTCACTGCTCTCTCATTATTTCTATGGTGAGTGTTCAGATGAATCCTTTAATTCTACAAGGCATAACCTTCACAGCTAAGACCTGCCATACTATGCAAATTATAGCAAATCACCCTCATTCTCTTTTGTATTCTTTTGGTCAAATGTAAGTTGCACTCAAGCAGCCTCTTCTCCTAAACCACTGCCTCTTCAATCATTACAATTTTAACTCGTTCAAGTCTAGGGTTCACTGCTATTTATGACACATATTGACACGAGCTATGCATTTTATTCTGTAAACCTCTACCTTGAGTAGCTCTAGAGCCTTGTACAGGGTGAGCATCATTGTTAAAAAAAAGCATGGTAAAAGAAGTTATGTATGTCTTGGTGCATTACAAGGAGTTGATTGTTTTCCAGCATATATAGTGCATATATGAGTTCCACTTAAGGTCTGAGGTGAACTTGTATCCCAATAGACAAGCAAGGAACCTCATTAACAGTGCAACCATTCACCATGGCTAAGAGTCTGATTTCTGATGATGAAATGCAGTTAGATTGTAAAAATATGGCCCTACTTTTAACAATGTGAAATCATTTTTACTTAATCTTATTTAGATTTGTACATTTGGTTGGACTTCATTACCAATCCATAATGTCAGATCATAAAAAGGCATTGGATGCATATGAATACATTCAGAAGGTGGAACAAGAAATGAAACATATCTCTCATAGAATTGAACATGAGACCCTGCTGATGGAACAGAACCAAATGGTAAGTAATACTGAATATATATATATAAAAGGCAAGATGTTTGTGTGTGTGTGTGTGTGTCTGTCCATCTGTCTGTATGTCCTTTACACAAATCCACAATTTTTATTCGATTCTCACCAAACTTCACACAAATATCCTTTAGGTTTCTGGTCAGATCATGGGCTATTTATTTTTTCCAATTTCCTTCTGATATTGGAAATCGATACCCCAATATCCGATCCAGTCTGAACAAGATCAGGATTTCAGCCCTTTTATCGTGGTTCTTGGTGCAGAATTTGCTCTAACTTGATAAATTATAGTTTTCAGTTCTAAACATTAGTAGATCTTCTCAGATGACTCATTTTCCCAGATATCAGAAATTGATAACTCCGATATTCTATCAAATCTGATGAAAAACTGATATTCAGCTATCAATATGGCTCATTTTCTCCAATTTTACTTCCGATGAGTACAATAACTTTTCAGGGACTTACTTAGGTTAGTTTATCCTTGGATGACATATTTGACATCCAATATTGGAATCTGATACCCCGATATCCTATTGGGTCTGATCAAAATCAGGTTTTCAGCCTTTTTATTTTGGTTTTTGCTTTGGGTTTTGCTCTAAGTAGGTATAATTGTAGTTAAATGGTATGATACCATTTACTCAGAGGACTTATTTAGCCTTCAAAATTCAGTTTGTGATGGAAAACTTATTTGTCATCAATACCAGAAATCATAATTTGATTTACATCCATTCATTTTTCTTTCAATCTATGGTTTTGCTTTAACTGAAAACAACTACTGATTTTTAGTCTTTCAGGCCAACGTCCAAAGAGTCTGAGCTCCAGAACCATGGATTAATTTTAAAGCTTTCATTACACTCGAGCAATGCCAGGCTATGCTACTAGTACATATATAATCATCATTATTCAGTTACCATATTTTGCAATACTGCCAATTGGCCTCCTCACCTCCATCTCACAATTTTGTTTCATGGTGACATTCAAGGCATAAGAGTGCAGTAGCTTGTAAGTTTCTTTTGCACCCGGGATACTGAGGTTACTCCATCCCTCCTCTCAAAAGTATATCTGTTTTTGAAGTTACCCTCTTCTAGGCTTTAGCCTAAAGAGGCAGGACCTACAAGGCAGCATGTGGTTTGAATTCAGAGGTGTGTCCTCCTAGACTGGTTACCATTCAAGGCTATAGGACTCAATCTGTCTTGCTATTTTATCCATAGCTAAGGATAGAAGAGATGGTACCTTTTCCAAGAATTTTAGCACATAAGTGAACTCTAACAGAATTCAAACTTGTTTCTTTGATTGATCAATCTGAGCTGCTATTCATTATTCCACTGTGCTTGATATAAAGGGTGTGACGGGTAAATTGTTGCCACTTTATATTTTAAATTTCAGGTATGCATGTTGTTTTAGATTTTGTCAACTACATATTGTAGTAGGGTCAGTTGGGTACCATCTGTGAGAAAAAGAGCACCATGACACAATTCACATCACCATGAATTTGAAAATGGCATGCTGTACTGCTTGGCATCCATACTGGAAACTCTAACACAAATATATCAGTGAGTGTCAATCTGAGGACAAAGCCCTACACGGACCTCACTTGGCAGCAGATTTAGCTATGGATTTCATGTAGTCATTCCACTTGAGGTCAGCTGATAGTTAGATCGACGAAGCACATTGTTTTGATTTCAAGGAGACTATCCTGATCCATTCTGATAGTGGGTAGGAGTGATTCTCCATGATGGTTATGGGAGAGCAGCTTTATTTTAGAAGCATTAAAATTTAAGAACCATTTACCCCAGGCCACCACAGACTGGAGATACTTTTCAAGATGATCAGTGAGGTTTACTTTGTCAGCCCAGGCAGATTTCTTATCAAGGCAAAAGTAAATGATGGTATTGTCTGTAGATGCCTACTTGGGATCTGATTGCATCAAAGAGATTGTTGATGAAGATCAGAAAAGCATAGGACCTAGAATAGACTTGACGGACACTCGCATTCATATCATAGTATCGGGAGCCATGTTCATTCAATTACCTTCATTTTGCAATTTGAAAGGAACAACTGGATTAGATCAAACAAGCATCCAGTTACACCATAGCTCTTTAGCTTGCATAGAAGACTAGCCTGCCAGACTCTGTCAAATGCTTTGGAGATATTTAGGGCAACAGCTCGAGCATCATTGTGTTTATCGAGAGCCTGGTATATATACTCTGTGATAATCGTTTTCATATCAGCAGTAAACCTGATGAAGTGGAACCATACAATTTTATCAGAGAAGAGGCTGTGTGCTGTGAGATGTTGAACCACTTCAGCATTGATAAGAGCCTTGAACACTTTGCCACAAATTGGTAGGAGGCTGATAGCATGATAATTAGAGGGGTCTAAGGGTTCTCCAGAGTTCTTAAATACAGGAACCATAGAGGAGCATTTCCAGCAGAGAAAAGCAGAGAAACAGTAGCTGTAGACTTTGGAAAGGACAGAGAAGAGTTCAGGGGCACATTTCTTCAGGACAATGATTGGGATTGCGTCACTTCCACTTGCTTTATGGGGGTTAAGCTTTGAAATTATGTTCAAGACCAGCTCAGGAGGTAATGCGGACATCACTCAGTTGAGCTACAGTGCTAGGTGGAAAATTGAGTGCAGTTACCCCAGATGAATCAAATGTTGAGTTGGTAAAGAATCTGTGGGCAAAGAACTTGGTCTTGTTTGCTGAAGATGTGAAGACCTCAAATTCATTGATTAAAGAAGGGAATGAGGGTTTGCTATTATTTAACACATTTTTACAGAGCTGCCAGTATTCTTTGGAACCAAATTTGCGGTATGCTGCTTCATTCTGCCAGCAGACAACGGCTTATCATCATTTAGGATCCTCTCACACTCATTATGAGCAGAGGCAAAAAAGTGCCTATTATGGTCAGATGCATTGCTCCAATAGAACTGGAAGACATGGTTCCTATGAGCAAAAGCAACAGTGCAAGCAAGGAAGAGCCTGGAAGAAGAATGGGATTTAAGTTGGTTAGCTATAATTACTTTCATGGCTTTTGCTCTGATGAGCTTAGCTCATTGGTGCCCCCTCTGCATGAATTTACTCAAGCTACTAGACTAGCAACTAGGTCCCACCCTTTTGCAGTGACAATCAAATGTAACTGCAACTTCTACTCTACTAGCTTCTTTTCTCACACTTTCCATTTGTGGAATTTCTTTTCGTATACTTGCTTCCCAGACAGGTACAACCTCAAAGAATTTAAATGCAATGTCAACTGCCATCTCTTATCTCCTTGATTCTCATCCTTTCTCTGAGAACCATTGTATCATGTTCTTCTCCCTTTCTGTTCTACTCTCATGCAGTTGTCTTCACATTAGTGTTCTCATCTTTCTCTTATCCATTCTCTGATACCCCCCTGTAACTTGTTTCTCTTGTTCATCACTTACCTCTTTTGTAACCCCCTGCACACCAGTAGCAGTACTACTGTTTTTGGGGAGAAATGATTATAAAAAAAAATACCTCAAAAATTTACAACAAATTTTTTATTTACAACAGCTTTTTTATAATTGTTCAAATTTTACTAGAATGTTGCAAATTAGGATGGGATTGTTTTTTTTTAGAATGTTCCAGATTATCATCAATCTTTTTCAGTCAGTCAGTTAACTACCATACGTGATACATGCTTAGGTGATCATGTTTCAAAACAGACATGAATGACTGGGCAGAAGATTATCTCGCAGTAGGTTGCCATTGCTTTCTGCAGTAGACTGGTTGCCAGCCAAGGCTATAGAACCCAGTCTGTCCTGTTATTTAACCCATAACTGGAAGAAATAGACGGATTAATACTTTTCCCTAGAGTATTTGCGCATTAGTGAATGCAGTGAATTTGACTGGAATTTGAACTCTGCTCCCCGATTTTTCATTCCAAGCCGATATCCACTGCCCCACAACACCCATCCTACTTTTTCTGTCAACTGTTCTTAAAAGATTGGCAAAAATTAGGAAAAGCAAAATAATTGATCAAAACCCTTGTAAATATATGGTTGACCTTCATACAAATAGACTTGGTTATAAGACATCTAGTCAGTTAAATGTGCCACTGAGTTCAGTTGGTACGATAGTTCATTGTGGAAAGACATGACATTCCATTCATTCCAAAAATAGCTCTGATAATGGAATGTACAGCAAGATTATTGGTGAGAAAGTTGTCAATGAGCCCCAAGTTGTGCTTAAAGAACTCAAGGAGGACTAAAAGTAAGGGGAGTAAAAGTGAGTATGTATACAATTAATTGTTCACCTCATCGATATGACATATTTTCGAAGACTCTAAAGAAAAAATCTTTTAAGCAAAAATATGTTCTTGCTAGACTGGATTTTGCAAATGAGTGTTGTATCAAACCTGCATCACTTTCTAAAAATTTACTTTGGTCAGATGAAATGAAAATTGAACTTTTTGGTAGAAATTCTGTAGCAAAGGTCTGAAAAAAGAAGGGTACTGAATATTCTTCAAAGAATACTATCTCAACAGTAAAATTTGGAGGCAAATCAATCATGATTTGAGGCTACTTTAGTGTGCAAGGTGTAGGGAAGAATGAGATAATAGAAGTGGGTGTGAATAGAAAATATTAAAGTGATATTTTGGAGATAAATTTATGTCAAAGTGCACATTTTCTGGCTTGAAATCAAGTTGGGTCTTTCAATGAGCCTAAAAAAATCACAAAGCTGAAATATAGAATAGACATTCTAAAATGACCAAGTCAATCTCCAGATCTCAATCTCATTGAAAATTTATGGAGAAAGCTGAAACTTAGAATTCAAAGAAGGAACCTGAAAACCCACATGAACTAAAGGAATTTTTTGGGGAAGAATGGAAAAATATTAACCAAGATACATGCAAGAAGTGTGTAGAGACTACTTTAATCATCTACACGCTGTAATTAACAATAACAGTTATACTACAAAATATTAATAGATTTAATAAATGTATTGCAAACTTTTACATTATTAAATATTGCTTTTATTTTTATGGATTATTTTTCTAAATCTGATTGTTTGACAAAAGGCTTAAACATATATATTAGTAGCAGTAAAAGTTTCATTAATCTGTGTTAGACATACCTAAAGAAAATGTTTTTTAGTGTGTTGTAAACTTTTGCTTGACACTGTATATGTTAAAATGAGATGTCTGTGTTTTTCTTTCATAATTTAGATGATAATTTATCCATCACATCCTGTATATATATATATATATATATATATATATATATATAGTGTATTGAGGCAGCAGATAATTTTCTAAACATATACTGTTAAATATAACAGACAATGAATGTCTATCAAGTTTAATCATGTGCCATTCTAAACATGGTATTTTGGCTTTAATTTCAGATGAAAATAAAGACAAAAATTGTCCAACATTTGCATATTTTTTATGCTGGTTCTATGGTTTTGGCTCACATAATAAAAAATATCCAATGTTGAACAATTTTTGTCTTCATTTTCCCCTGAAATTAAAACCAAAATATGTCTGTGTGTGTGTGTGTGGGGGGGGGGGGTCACTAGTAACAATCTACTTCATGCTTAAATGCCATCTTCATGGCTTGAAAACTGTGTTCAAGTATGAAACAGATTCGGTATTGACATCTGCATTAATTCTTATATTTATACATGCTGTATCCAGGATAATGATCACTTTTACCCATAAATACAGTGTAACATAAAACTATATTTTATAATTCATATATATATATATATATATATAAGGAAATGTACAATGAAAGTAATTCTTAAGGGAATATGCTAACAAGGCATACTAAACAAAAGATCCCAATGCCAAAATGGCAGAGCACTTATTTATTTTCCTCTGTATATTGACTGCATTTCATCACCCTCATTGTGATATCTTGAGCTAGCCAGGTGGGGTATACAATCTTCATTTCAGGAATAAACAATTGTTGACTACCTGAAGATAGTGTGCAAGCTCATGAAAGTAGTTATTTACCCCACCAGACACCCACCCAACTGAGTTGTGACATAAGGTCAGTCATTTAATGTAATGTATGGACTCAAATGCATATACTCTAGCTAACAGTCAAAATTTACCCATCCCCTGCATACATGATGACTGGGTTCTAATCTTGTCTTAACATGTCTAAGCTTGTCATAATTGCTTGTAGCTGGTGCCAGGGAATGAAAGCAGTTGTACAAAATAATATATAATTTTCCTTATTTTCTGGTGCATATTGACTGACCACTACAATTAGTTTCATGCACTTTTGTGCAATATTCAGATTATATATATATATATATATATATATATATATATATATATAATTACAATAAAGCAGCACTAATTATGATAGACTAATGTCTGAAAAACCAATGCTAACCTATCAGTAACTTAAATCGTCAATAACCCAACGAGGACTACCTTGTAGGTTAAATACAGGGGAAGAAAAAAAAAGAAACAAACCAAGCACAAGAACAATGTGTCAAGTGCTTGTTTGAAAGAAAAAAAAAAAGAACCCCAAGACAAAAACCTTAACAGTAAAGTGCTCTGTACAAAAGTACTTTCGTCTAGAGCACTTTACTGTTAAGGTTAAGATGTAGTTTTGATAGGGGCAGTAGTAATATTAGAAATAGACTAGTGCCAATCTACTGTGTCTTTCTTGGCTCTAAACAAGGGGAATTAAACCCTTTATTTTGTTTACTGGGGTAGATTAGGGGGCACCAGTGACCTAAGTTCGTCAGAGCTTGCTTAATTCTAAAACTGAAATCCTTAATAGATGTAAACATAAAAAATTGCTTACTAAAATAGGTGTTTTGTTTGTTTTTTTTTCCTGTTGGTTTGTAATAAAGGTTGTTTTACCCTGATTTAATTTGGTTTCTTCTTTTGAGCTCTATATATTTGCCATTTTTTATCTAAATTGTTAGCCTGGCCCTGACGATCCGTTGTGTGAAACCGCGGTCGGTGTTGGCTCATTTTTAGATTTAGTGTACTGTATATATATATATATATATATATATATATATATTTTCCATTTGTAAACAAGTTATTACGTGACACAGGTTTCTACCATGAATGGTGTCTTTTTCCCAAACAAAAATGAACTATTGAATGAAAGAATGGAAATTATGACTAAGTGTAACCATACTAAAAAACACCTAATAGGTTTATACAACCATAGATGAAAACGTTATAATTTCTTGTAATTTTAAAAATTACACGTTCAAAAATTCCCTGCCATGTGAGCATTAAAAAAAAAAAACACCATTATGTAAGTGATCTTAAAAAAAAAAGTTAATGGTAAAATCAGTTATTGAAAATTGCCTGAAGACACGACTCATGGTAGAAACCTGGGTTGCGTAATAACTCATTTACAAATGAAAAATATTTAAAAGTTCTACAATATAATTACATTGAACAGTTTTTAATACAAATGTGGACTGGTCTAATTTTATTATGACCAAAAATTAAGTAATTAAACAATCTATATATATTAGTAGTAGAACTAACGAAATAACAGTCCACAGTTTGTAGCATTTACTTTGTGAAAGTGCTCAATTCATAGTAGAACAATAGTTATACTAATATTTTATTATTGTAATTTATAATAAAAACTTTTTTTTCAGTGTTGCACAAGAGTTGTCATGTTTTGGTATATTGCATGATGTGGTACTATTAATAGTACTGAAACATGACGGCTCTTGTGTAGCAGTGAAAAAATGTTTTTATTATGAATTCCAATGATGCATGTAAATTCCTGGAGGTTGTAGCCGTCAGAAAAGCAAGTATAAGGAAGAGAGTTCCACAGGCGGGAAGCGCAAGAAAAGATGCTGCTGGAGTAGACTTGTTGCCTGCACTTGGTTGATCTAACTGTAAAAGGGTGGAACCTTGTTGCCAGTCTGGTTGCACAAGTAAATTCTTGTGGAGGGGGCACCAGTGACCTAAGTTCATCAGAGCAAAAGCAATGACTGTCGACAACAACAAAGATAAGAACAATAGTTTATATATAAATAATGCAATATTTGTCTATATTTTGTGAGATGACATATTGTTATTACATTATTTATATTTTTCGGACTGCTGTCCTCATCTTTGTTGCCATGTTCACAATGTTTTGATCATTGTATGCTCCGACTGTCTTCAGGTGATTTGAATATTCAATTGAACCTTTATTTTGTTTACTGGGGTAGATCATTCTTGTTCCATGAGTCATGCCATTTCCAGATGTCTCAGTTATCTCCATTTAATTCAACTCTCTAGTTTTTTTGTTTACCACTGCTGAAGCCAGGTATTGAACTCAACACTTTAGGTCAAGTCACCAGATCCAACAAACTGATCTGACCATCTGGAAGTGACATGATTTATGGAATGAAAACAATCTACCCAGAAAACGAAATAAAGAGTTTAGTTTAAAATTCCAGTCACCTGAAGATGGTCAGAGTGTACGACAGCCAAAACCTGAATATATCAACAAAGATGAAAACAACAGCCTGAATAATGCAAATAATTAATAAAAACAAGTACTTTGAAATGATGAACCAGTTTAATATTAAAACTTGACTGTTACACATAATTTGTAGATTCAGTACCATATTGTTATCAAGCAGATGTTGACTTGCTTGAAATGAATTCCATTCTTTACAGAGTTCCAAACTACTTCTTCACCAAATTGGTCAAGACAGCACCATTGCAAAACAACAACAAAATTTTGTTGAACTGCAAAAGAAAATGATTGGCAGACTTCGAAAGGTAAATTTGTTCATTTTTTTTCATCTCATATCTTAGATAAATGTCTTTCTGTCACTGTTTTAGCACTTTATTTTTTTTCCCCCGATGCTACTCTTCCCCTTATTACAATACATCTTCATAAAACTTTTTCAACAAAAGTCTCAGCTTTCAATATATTCTACAAAGATATTGTAGTAATGTTGTTTATCTAAACTTATTTATAAATGGAACTTTGTCTCTATGTGTGTGTCTGTGTCCGTTACCTATAGACACTAAAACAGCTGAACCAATTTTCTTGAAAATTTACACAGTTGTACTATAAGCGTCTGCGAGTGTTCTTAACTAAGTTTTGTGTTGAGGTACCCCCAATAAAAATTGATAATAAAAAAAATCATGTTATAGAAGGAGTGATCCGATTTTAATCAAATTTGATACACTCATAGACAAAGACATAAACGATATTCAGAAGTTTCAAGGTTGCAGTTCTTACAATAGTGCAGAAAATTGATAATATATATATATAAAAGCTTTCATTAAACCCAAGCAACACTAGTCTATACTGCTAGTATAAGATAGAAATTGTTTTCAAATCTCAGCAGAGATGTCTTACAGAGAGACATACCATTTTTTTCATTATTGACTACAAGGACTTGCAATTGTGGATGAGTATGTTCACATCAGGAGGTCACCAGTGTGGATGTGGGTGTAGGGTTAAAATATTTTAGTATTTGGAAATAATAGGTCTTGAATTAAGGGTATATGCAAATTTAATATATATTTTTATTTTAGACTTGAGTGAGTCCTTTGATATTCAACGAAGCAAAATATTCAATTATTAGGTGGATATTGGTAGTATGCTTGAGGAAAGATGTGGTAGTTTTGATAGGGGCAGTAGTAATATTAGAAATAGACTAGTACCAATCTACTGTGTCTTTCTTGGCTCTAAACAGGAAAGAAATATCATTAGCAGATGATCTTAATTAATTCTTTGTGTCAGGTATGGCTGGTTTCCCCAGAGTAAAAAGTCTTCTGTTGTCACTCTCACTGTTCATCCTGCTTAAAGGTTTCAGCTTATATCCTTTTGAACAGGCACCAAGACTCTGGTGAAAACAATCAGTTTTGGCTAGCATCAAAAGTTTCTTTGTTACTTTTTTTGATTGGTCAAAATTATTTTACTTCCTGGTATTGCTTTCATTTTTTTTTTAATAGAAGTTGTGTGTGAAGCCTCTTTGATTTTTGGTATTTTTCAGTCACAAATAGGTAGGCTTTGATCCTGCAAACTTCTGACATTTTTTCAGTCAGGTTCAATCTTTTCTTTTTCCTCTTTTTACTGTTATGGTGAAACACACCTATTCCTTAGATAATGGGCTCTCCCTCCTATATTAATAAGAGTTAACAGGAAATTAACCCAAGAAGTTCTTGGGAGTTCTTAAAAGTTCTAGAGAGTTCTTTAGAGTTTTATTGGAGTTCAGTAGAACTATAAGTTAGTTCCAGTTTGGGCATCGTTGGACTAAGGCAGTTGATATTAGTCGGCAGTTAGCCGAATACTAAGAAGTCAGCTTACAGTGGAAGATTACCAAGTTCCTAACATTTCGGGTGCATTAAGTCAATTAGCAACTGACATAGCATGATTATAACCTTCAGTGCAAAATCTACTCCACAACAATTAACTTCTTGTTAAATGAGTGAGAAGAATAGAAAGAAGTTCAGAGAGAGAGAGAGAGAGAGAAATAAGGGTTTTAAAGAAAAAAGCAAATGTCTTTTTTTAATTTAAATTCTTTGTTTATATATTTCATTTTTATTGGGACTCACTACACAACTAAGGATGAGAAAACTTACTGGATTAACCCTAAAAGATGTGGTAAATATCCTGAAATTGCTGTGATAGACACAGATTTGGCTGAAAATTTAGCTCTCATATCTAACATTTTTCAACAAGCAAAATTATTTTTTCTCAAATTAGAATCAATGCAGTTGAAGTTGGACTATATATAAATGAAATTAAGAATTTATTTCTTTTAAAAAGATGAGCCGAAAATGACAATTACAGGTTGGAGGTGCTAAAATAAAGCAGATATAGGAATTGGAATATTTAGGAAGTGTTCTAACAAAAAGCAGAAAGTGTGACACTGAGATCCTAAGACGTATTAGATAATTTGTTCATAAATGGGATCATGATTGAATTCCTTAGAGAAAGTTGGAGATGCTAATTAAAATTGGGTCAACAGCAATATAAAAATGGATGGCATCTGGAAGTTACAGCTGAATGAAAAAGTATAGAAGTTGTTGCAAAGGTGGAAATGAGTAACTTGGAAGATAGAACCTTGTTGTTGTTACTGTTGTGGAGGTTAATTCTTTCTCTATCTTGTCAAGCTGTTGTAACCTAAAAAAAGTTACTGAATGAAGAATAACCAAAACAGAGGTTGGAAAATGAAATAGTAATCTTTATAACATCAACAAAATACAGTACTCGCCAGCTGCGTGAAGTACGTAACCACTGCTAGTAGTGAACTTGCTAGACAGAAATATAACAGCAACATGATTTATAACATATAAAATATGATATTATATATATATATTTTTTTAATCATGTCACCCCAAGCAAGGCATTCCACTGCCACTATTACATAGGGGGAGAGTTGGAGAGAATGGGAGGGTTAGTGTGCTAGGAGGTGTCTATTGACCTTACATTTAAACTCCTGGAGGTTATAGCCGTCGGGGAAGCAAGCATGCAGAAGGGAATTCCACAGGCGGGAAGTGCGCGAAAAGAAGCTGTTGGAGTAGAAATTGCGGTTACATTTCATCAGTTTCACTGTAAAAGGGTGAGACCTAGTTGCCAATCTAGTATCTCATGCAAATTCACACCTAGGGGGCACCAGTGATTTAAGTTCGTCAGAGCAGAAGCCATGAAAGTATATATAGAAGAGGCACAGGGAAGCCACGTCACACCGGTGGGAGAGTGATTGCAGGCGGTCAGCTAAGTTGATATCAATCACGTTACAGATTCTTTGCTGTATTTTATCAAGAAGCCCAAGGAGAATAGTAGGGGCACCCGACCAGATGTGGCAACAGTATTCAAAACAGGGGCGGATGGTAGATTTGTATAAGTGCAGGATAGATTCAGGTGGAAAGAACTTTCATAGCAGCGGATTTAGCAATGGATTCAATGTAGTCATTCCACTTGAGGTCCGTTGAGAGTGTCAGGCCAAGCAGGCATAGTGTTTTACTCTCTGGGAGGCATGCCTGTTCCATGCTAATGGGAGGGATGTGTGGTTGTCTGTGGCGGTTAATTGATAGCAGCTTCATTTTGGAAGAATTGAATTTTACGAGCCATTTCCTACCCCAATCCACCATGGATTGAAGGTCCTTTTCAATCCATGGTTATCTCAGCCGTGAGGTTCGCCTTATCATCAACACCAGATTTTTGATTGAGGCGAGCATATACTGTGGTATCATCGGTGTACATGCCTACTTGTGATCTTATGGCATCGGGGAGATCATTGATGTAGATTAGAAAGAGCGTAGGACCTAGGATAGAGCCTTGGAGGGCACCCACGTTTGTAGGGTAGTTCTGGGAGGCATGTCTGTTTAAAACCACCTTCAGTGTGTGGTTGGAGAGGAATGACTGGATTAAGTCCAACAAAAGTCCAGTAATGCCGTAGCTTCGCAGTTTCAGTTCGGGCTTCACCATTATATTGCATAAATGCAAGGGAATACTGAAAACCTCCTGACCCGACCCACTTTGAATTTTGAACTGGGGGTAGATTGTCCTTATTCCATTGTCCATAAAGAAAGACAATATATTTTCAATATTGGGTTTTTTTTTTATTAATTTTTATTATTGAGATTAAATAAAGTGTTCATTTCAAAATTCCTTGCAAGTTACCCAGATTGGCAAACACCAATAACAACAAAGATGAGGACAATAGTCCACATTTAAATAATCTCACAAATAACTTCCCATCGCACAAATTCACACAGAAATCACTTTCTATTTATTTAGAATTGTTTTTAATTGAAAATTATTATTAAAATATCTTTACTAATATACTTTTTACATAATAAAAAATACAAAATATCATTACTTACGTGTTTTTACATAATAAAAATGTTCATTTTGAACCTCAGATTAAGATCAACCCTTATCGATATTTACCTGTATAAATCATATGACACATTGGATTGAAGTCCAACCTATGTACTGTAACCTAAAAGGTTACTGAAAGAGGAATAACCAAAATGGAGTTTGGAAAATGAAATAGTAATCTTCATAACATCAACAAAATACAACACTAGACAGCTGCATGAAGTAGATAACCACTGCTAGTGTTGAACTTGCTAGACAGCAATATAACCTTTTTCACAACAGTGTCCAACGTATTTATGAGAATTGGGACATATTCATTATTGTTCATAGGTAACACAAACAAAAGACGACATTAAGTATAGGAAAATAATTATATGGAAACTAATGAATTCTATTTGTTGCTGTTGCTAGGGCAACAGAGAGTGGTGAAATTAAAATTGAAATGGGCATTGATGGAGGCTGTCAGCATCCTTGTTTGCATTTATTTTTTAGCGAGTCACTGTTAACATCAAAAACTGATCTATGTTGCATCTCTCTTAACATGCCAGTGTTGACATCAAATGCTGATCCGTTTTCGATCTGTTTGAATTTGAGTATATATAGCTGTTAATTGGCTTGAAATTAAGGCTTTGGCTTTTTTGAGTGGGAGTGGCTCTGACTGGTCATTATATATTGCTCATTTTGTTTTGGTTAAAGAAGATGTATGCATGACACTTCTTCTTCTTCTATGTGCCCTGTCCCTTCAGGACGTAGGTGATCATGGCTTTTCATGTTTCCCTATCCCTGGTGGCTCTTAGCACGCCTTCTCCTGATACACCATGCAATCCTCGTTCCGTCATCCACTTGATTAGGTCCTTCAAATATGTTATCTATTGTTTTGCCCTGTCTCTTTTCATCCTCTATCTGGCCTTTTAGTATCAGATTCTCCAAGCCCTCCTTTCTCACTGTGTCCCCCAGGAACTTCAGCTGTCTCTTCCTGAATGTGCAGAAAATGTATTTATGCAGTCTACTTTGGGTTATTGAGTGGTCAACATCTGGTTTCTGCATAAAATGTAAGAGGGACAAAAAAGTGCAACTATTTACATAAACAGTAGAAACAGCCAATTTGTATGGGTCAAGCAGTTGGTCATTAACAAAAGAATTAGATAGAATGTACATTTGAGTATTGAGAGCAAGTGCTAAATGTCAGCTGAAAGCAACATATATTTAATAGGCTAAAAAATTACATCACTTAGCATTCTCTATAGTTGACCATTCCTTATACAGTAAGCTTTTAAAGTATTTCAGAGCATTCTATAATTCAAAATTTTAAAATTTAACAATTTTTTTTATCTTGTTATGTATGTGTTTAAATATAGGTTAACAAATGAAATGTCTAAACTTGCTTTGATAACATTCCTCAAGGAACAAAATAAGTTGGCATAAAATAGTTAACTTCGTCTTTAACTTGATTTACAAATGTCTATTTATGTTAGCATATATTTTGTTTTATGCCTCTAATAACATATTAGCTTTCCTGGCAATTTTAGGGTGAAATCGTCAATAGACATTTTGTTTGTTTATTTTTATTTTTATCTCACCAGCCCATACTTAGTTTAAAATGATTGTTTGTCTTCTGTACAACTTGCATCATTGGGAAGTGAATTAATTTCAAATGAACTGTCAATCCAATTATCTATTATCCACCATATTTGAAATGCCTCAATCTTTAATGCAGAAACCATAGCCATTCAGTTTGCTTTGGATATTATAGAATCTCGTAAGTCAGACAGACTTATCTTCTCATATTTGTTATCCGTCCTCACAGCCCTGAAGAATAAAAGCACGAGAAACCCTTTAGTAAACAAATTATTAAATAGGCTTGACCTTATCTATAGGGAAAAAGTTTCAACAATAGTCATATGCTGGATACTGAGTCACGGTGACATTCAAGGAAATGGTAAAGCGGACCAAATGGCAAAGAAATCACTGAACATAGCACCTTCTAATGTAAGATTGCCATACACTGACTTCAGACCCAGAATAAACAAGGCCATTAAAGAAAAATGGCAGAGATTATGGAACCCCTGTACAAATAATAAACTTTTTAACATTTTCCTCATTATCAGCAAACAAATGTCAAGTTCCAGAATGATAAGAAGAGAGGATGTGATACTAACCAGACTTTGAATCTGTCACACATACAAAAACCCATCAACATCTTCTAAAAAATAAGGAAGCTCCAAAATGCATTCCATGTTTGGAAAGATTTACAACTGAACACTTACTTTTAAATTGCTGTAATCTTAGAAAGATCCGAAACAAATAGTCGAATAACTTGAAAAATCTTTTTGTGGATATCAATCCAAATTATATAATAAATTTCATCCAAGAAATTGGCTTTTATGAGAAAAAAATTCTTGCAGTAGAGGCTCACATAAACCAGTTTTCCCCCCAAAAATGTTTTTTAATCTTCTCCAGTTTTTATATTTCAACAAAGTCTGCCTTTGCAAAGTGGTGTGAGAGCCTCTTTGCAGAGGCATCTCTGATAACAAAGATGATTCATTGGACTTGCTTTCTAACCAGTAAAGTGCTGTTGGCATTTTTAAAAACTTCCAAGGTTGATATGCCATAAAACTCAACCAAACCAATCCACCATGTTTGTTTATGATGATAGCACCTCACTGATGCCATCTACTGTCATTGAAGTAGACAATATCACTAATCTTGTTGCTGCAGTCATTCAGCAGAGGATACTCTTCCATGAATGGACAGAAGAATTGCATCAAAGCAGAGAAGACAAAGATACGAGGTGTGTCTGAAAAGTCACAGGACTGGTTGTGCTGTGTGAGTGCTGGGCGAAAGCAAGATAAGTGGATTGTTTTATCATCTAACATAATATCTTGGAAGTATGCATCTAAGATAAAGCTGCTGTCTGTCAATCATCACAGGCAACCTCTCCTGCCTCCCATAAGCATGGACCAAGTGAGTCTCCCTGAGAGCAATACACTGCGCTTTCTTGGCCTTACTCTCTCTTCCGATCTCAAGTGGAACCACTACATTGAGTCAATAGCTAAATCTACTGATAGGAAGGTTGGGTCACTGTGTCGGGCGAGGATGTTTTTTCCTCCTGAGTCCATCATACATATATACAAATCAATCATCTGTCTGTGCATGGAATACTGATGTTCATCTCAGTGTTCTTGACAGGCTCCAAAGAAGAATCAGTAATGGGATATGTACCGAATGGGCTGCTCGACTCCAGCCACTTTTTCACCAACAGGATGTGGCTTCCCTCTGTCTGTTCTATAAATATTTTCATGGATTCTGCTCTGATGAATTTAAGTCACTGGTGCCTCTGCCACAGGTGTTTACTCGTGCAACCAGACTGGCAACTGGCAACATATTATGGAAATTAACGAATTTTGACGAAACTTTGGTTATAAACAACCGACAATTTGAAATGACTTGTTTGAACATTATTTTTTATTAATATTCATATTTAAGTAGATATTCTGTTTTTAATTAAACATTATTATATATTTATATCTACTGGCCTGATTATTATTGTAAATAATCAGGCCAGTAGATATAAATATATAATACTGTTTAATTAAGAACAGAATATCTACTTATATACGAGTATCGATAAAAAATAATGTTCAAACAATTCATTTCATATATATATATATATATATAGTTGTAATCTAAGCTTTTTGGAAGCATTGCACTTATTTTTGTCCACATCTAACACACTAACTCACACCCACTCTCTCCAACTCTCTCCCTATGTACATCCTAAGTCGTCTATCACCCGCCTTCTGACATTTCCTATACCCAATTGCTCTATGTAACCCCCTGCGCTATAATGGCAGTGGAGTGCCTTGCTTGGGGTGACACGATTAAAAAAAAAACATTTTTGTGGCTGTTTCACCACCAAAACGTACCTGCGTACAACACCCTGTTCCTGATTGAGTACAACCTGGCTGTACTGAAAAGTCCCTATTCACTTGTTGGTGTTTAATGGGACTTTTTCCTTTCCCCAAGCTCAAAGGGGTCATCAAAGAGGCTCATTTGAAATGCATAGAGGCCATTAAGAGAGCCATAATGACATATCTAAGGTGCATCCAAGAAAAATCTTTTCAGCGGTACATAGAAGCGTAACAGAGAAGGATGGAAATGTGCATTTGACTCAAAAAGGGATTACTTTGAAGGAGAAACCATGTAGTTTGTTGTTTGGAAGCTGAAGAATAAATCCAAAAGTGGGATAATTTGTTGTAACAAAAAGAAAAATGACACTGTAGAGTCAGTAATAAACTTGTTCTTATGATAAGCTATTAAATACTCAAATATTTTTTTTAAATATCTAGGTAATTGTAGGGTGTGTTTTAACACGTGTATGAAATTCAAGAAATATGGTACATAAATTTTCTGCTTACAGTTACTTCCTGAATATCAAGTTGCCCACCAAAGAGCAGTGTATAAAACAGTTCAAATTGTGACCAATACAAAGAAACTGATTCACAAAATGGACCTTGAAGATTTGGCCACTCTTCGGTCAATGCAGAAACCGGCACTGGAAGTTGAAGATGTACTTGCTGCAGTGATCATCATTGGTAAGCATTTAAATACCAGTTTTAAGCATTAAGCAATGTCAAGCCTGGTCAGTACCTAGATGAGAGACTGCTTGGGAATACAAGGTGCCGTAAGCTTGGATATGAGGATGGTGTAATGGATAATGATTCAGAACTGGAAATTGGAAAGACAAGTTCCAATTCCAGTCAGTTTCATTATAGTCACTTAGATGTCACCTGCCCTGTTTTTTTTTTAACAGAAGTGGAGGTTTATCCCTTATTTCTGATTCCATCTAAAGTTTTTTTTTTTTTTCATTCTCTTTCACTCCCCGCAAACTTTTGCATCTTAATTGGTTATAGTTTCTTTGTATGGGACATGTAAAATATTTGTATATAATTTTGTGTATGACTTAATGGTATAAACTTTAGAGAACAAAGCATATTTGTCATTCATTTTTTTTTTTCAGCTATTCTGTTCCATCTATGAAATAAGGTACTAGTATATCATGCATATAATAATGCCCATAATATGGGGAAATGAAAACTGAAAATAAACCTTTCTTATATAGCATTCTCATTATCAGCATCACACTGAAAATAGTATGAACATCATCCTGAAAGTCATAGAAAGCCATGGGGGTCCCTATAATTTGGGAATTTACCATTCATCCTGACAGACATAAAAGCTAATAGTAATGATAATGTTTGCTGTTTCCTTACAATGAAACAGTTGGCATTCATTGACTAGCAACCACTGGTACTATTGGTTGAAGTTTATAAAATCTTTCTCTTAAAACAGTTTGATTATGTCATTATTTTCTCTTTGAGTGACATGTGCTATCCATTTTAGTTGTTACTACTGGTGAGAGTCCTCAAGTGATACAATTACTGTTACCTAGTAACATTGTTCTTTGTTTGAATTTCTCAAGTTTGTTTGGATGAATTTTTAGCTGCTTAAATGCACCTGACATATATAGATCTTTTGTCATATTGTGCTTTTTTTTCTTTTTTCTTTTTCAGTGAAGTCACCATCAGTTGATCTGACTTGGCATAAAGGAGCCAAACGAATAATGGCAAACATTGAGAGGTAAATGATTTGTTTAAAAAAATATGTATTTGAAAACTCTGTAAAAAGAGGAATTGAAAATTTTTGTTTTTCTTTTTTAATCATTTCTCCTGAAGCAAGATAGGACTGCCATTTGTGTACTGGGGTTTACAGTGGGAGAAGATGATGTACATCCTTTACAGGCAAAGATAAACTATGACTCCTGGTCACTAAGGATTTGGATGGGTGCGAAGGTGGCTGATAAGGCCAATCTTTGCACGGAAGAAACTGTTGCAGCAGAGGGCAGGCCCAAGTTGGTGGATGAAGCTTTTGTGCTCCTTCCTTTTCTGGCACCTCTCTTTGAGGGTCCTGATGCAACTCTCTTTGAATTTTGCAACTCCAGATTTCACATGGGATCTCCAGGCAGCTCTATATTTAGCAGTAGATTCCCAGGAGGAGTATGGGATGTCACAGCACTTGAGGGCCTCCTTTAGGCTCTTTTTGTACCTCAACTTTGGCCTGCCAAGTGAATGTTTCCCTGTTGAGAGTTCACCATAGAAGAGCCTTTTCAGTAGTCGGCTGTCCTCTATGTAGTGTATATGACCAGCCCACCGAAGTTGAGAGTGCAGAAGCATGGTGTAAATGCTGTCACACTTGGCACGTTCCAGCACTTCTGAGTCTGGAATCTTATGATGCCATTTAATATTGGTATAGTGGGAGGAGATAGATGTCAATTGACATTGCATTTAAATTTTTGGAGATTGTACTATTGGAAAAGCAAGTAAATGGAAGGGAGTTCCACAGGTGGGACTTGCTTGAAAAGAAACTGTTTGAGTAGGGGTGGCAGTTACATTCAACAGTAAAAGGATACCAATATATTATTGTTTTTAAATTCACGTGGTTGGGGCACAAGAGTAAAAAAGCTCATCAGAACAACTGCCCTGAAAATATTTGTAGAAAAGACAGAGGGAAGTTATGTCATATCCGTGAGAAAATGACTGGTCGATATATCAGGTCATGATCAATTACATTACAGATCCTTCTTTAGAATTTGTTGAGAACCTCAAGATGAATAGCAGAAGCACCCAACCAGATATGGCAACAGTATTCAATGCACAGATTAGTGGTAGATTTATGAATGTGCAAGATTGATTTTGACAAGAAAACCTTTCTGGCCAAAAACTGAGACCCACCCTTTTTAGTAGTAGATGCGGCTATAGATTTAATGTATTCATTCTACTTCAAGTCGATTAAAAAGTGAAACCATTATTTGTATATACTGTTAGGTTTTCTACCTAGGATCAGAGTGTAATATCTACCCAATTATTATTCTTTTTTAAGGTAAAATCGCTGATGCTTCTTGATTTAAAATCTACATCATATTAAGCTGGAAGCAATTGATGAGGGAGAAAAGAAGTTGTAAAGGAGAAAAAGTAGGAAGTAAAAAAAATCAAGAGAATCTACATGGAAACCAGACAAAATAAATATATATGTATATATTGAAATTAATAAAGTTATCTTCATACTTACAGGCATTTGTCGATGTTAACAAAAGATAGAATAAAAAATAAGAAACACAAAATGACCAACCGGTTTCAATCCTGTACTTTATTAGGGTATTATTGGGACTTATTTTAATTCGATATTCACAATTAAAATGTAAAAGATGAAAATGAATTATGGCAGATAGTAAGGGTGAGAAAACAAAAATATTGGGAAGGGCAGAGACAGGCACTAAATGGTGATGATATTGAGTCCAAGTATACATTCTTTTTGTCTACAAAGAGACGGGGCCCTGGTTTTTATGCATATTGGCTCCATTGCCTGTAGATGAACTGCAGAGTGTGAACCAGACAACACAGTGAACTGGTCCACACTGAAGCCATTCACACAATTTCTGCTGCTTTTGAGGTGCTCAGCAATGGCTGACCCTGAAGGGTTCACAATTTGATCTGCCAGAATATCTGTATTGAGAATTCTTTGTGGCACATGTTGTTTTTATTCTGCTATCCGATCTTTGTGACGTCCTTCTTATGTAGTCGTTATTACACAGTATACGGCTTAACCTTGAAAAGATGATTTATTTTATCCTGTATCACACCATTAACAATGTCGGTGAGATAACCATTCTTAGATAAGGTGCTGTGGATAAAATGTAACTACTGTGCTCTTGAATCCATGTATTGCTAATCATTTTATTGCTTGCTGTGCACCAGTAAGCCTATGATTCACCACACACACTTCAGTTTCCTAGTCCAAACATGCTATTTCACCACCTTATTCTTTTACAACCTAGGCATTCAGGTCTCTCATGATAATACTAATTTTTGGGGATTTATATTGAGCCTTAACATTGTCCAGAGAGTTGTAAAAGTTATCAATTTCTTTCATTGTTTTGTACAGTCAGTGTATATACAAAAGTAATTGCTATGTCAAAGAGGTTCCATTTTAGTTTAAGTAACAATACTCTGTCTGAGATTTGGCAATATCCCAGAAAATATTTCCTCATGTCATTATCTAATATTAACCCTTCGTCTGTTTTCACTGTCTGCATCTGTTATCCTACATGCAAGAAAACAAACTGTTAGCATATAATTTACAGTTAATTCTATCCAACTTAACTGTAAATTGATGAGATCTTGACACTAGGTTAATCAGTCAGTTAAGTGTCATACGTGATACACGAAAGAGACATGACTGACTGAGCAGAAGATTATCCCGCAGTAGGTTGCCATTGTTTTCTGCGGTAGACTGGTTGCCAACCAAGGCTATAGATCCCAATCTGTCCTGTTATTTAACCCATAACTGGAAGGAATAGACAGATTAATACCTTTCCCAAGGGTATTTGCGTGTAAGTGATTGCGATGAATTCAGCTGGAATTTGAACTCGGCTTCCCGATTTCTCGTTCCGAGCTGATATCCACTGCACCACAACACACATCCACTAGGTTAATACTGTGCTTAAATTCATAAAGTCTAGCTTTGATAGAGAAGAGGTCATTCAAATAATTACCATGAAAGTATTTATAGAAAAGGCATAGGGAGGCAACTTTATGGCAGTTGGCAAGTCACTGGAGCTGAGATATCAGTTCAGAACCAATTATATTATTGTTTCTTCTTTGGATATTATCAAGAATCTCTAGATATATAGCAGGAGTACCAGACTATGTGTGGTAGCAATATTGAAAGCATATTATAAGATAGATTCTGGAGAGAAAAATTGTTTAGCATTATACAATGAATCAATTTTTTAACCTAGCAATGAATTCAATATAGTCTTTCCACTTCATGTCAGCTGAGAATGTTCACTCAAGAAGGCGTAACATGTCACTCTTCTGGAGGTTAGCATCAGCCATGCTATAGTCAATACAGTCTTTCCATTTCAGGTTGATGAGCTAGTTTCAGAAAAATTACCTATGAGTGAGTATTATTACAGCCTTTTTGCCAGATAAGCTTCATCATACTAAACATCTATAACAGAAGTGACGAAGATATGTTTCTATAGACATACTGAGAGTAGCATCAACTCAACATGCTAATAACAAAAGTTTCTAAAGATGTTAACTATGACATTTATACTTAAAATAAATTAAAAAAAACAGTTGAAATTTCCAGAACAAATTATGAAGAAAGAGGGAATGGTAAATTTAACATTAGATATAAGGGAAGATGGAAAGAATGAGCACCTTAACTAAGTGGCAGTGGGAAAGTAAGTGAAGTAATATTGCTGAGCTAAATGATTAAAGGGCAGGAGCATCAAACTATATGTATTTTTTTTAATCGTTTCACCACAAGCAAGGCAAAACTGCCACTGGTGTGCAGGGGCTTACAAAAGATGTGAGTGATGAGAAAGAGAAACAAGTTACAGGGGAGTCAGAGAATGAGTAAGAAAATACAGGTGTGAAGAGGGGTGCATGAGAGTGGAATGAAAAGGAAGACGAACATGATACAAGGGTTGTCATGGAAAGGATGTGAGTCAAGAAGATAAGAGATAGCAATTGACTTTGCATTTAAATTCTTGGAGATTGTAGCTTTCAGGGAAGCAAGTATACAGAAAGGAATCCCACAGGTGAGAAGTGTGAGCAAAGAAGAGAATGAGTAAGAAAATGCAGGTGTGGAGAGGAATGTAAAGAACATAATACAAGGGTTTTTCAGGGAAAGGATGCTAGGCAAGAAGATAAGGATTTTTTTTTTTTTTTTGAGTAATCTATTTTAAAAAAAACATAACATGTAAATTTTAGTTAAACTAGTATTTAACAAGTAAATATTTTGATTCATTTATTTTTAAGCAATTTTTGTAAAATGTTATTTCTTTTAGGTTTTAAACAGAATTTATTAAATTATCAATCAATATCTCGAATTATTCATACTGCATTCTAGGAGTTTTCCTTTTATAAATTGTTTAAGTCACAATAATCACTTTATTGTAATCATTTTGTAAGATGTAGTTAAAAAAATAAGAATAAAAAGGAAAGTTATAAAAGAGAAAGACCAAATGAATAAGATAAAATAAAGCAGTTAAAAAGGGAGGAAGAGAAAGGAAAGTCATAAAATGAGCTAATATGATAAAGCGTTTTATTTTATTAATGTGTGTGTGTATATATATATATATATATATATATATATATATATATATATATATAAAAACTTATTTATAAATGGAACTTTGTCTGTGTGTATCCGTTACCTATAGACTCTGAAATGGCTGAAACGATTTTCTTGAAAATTTACACAGTTGTACTATAAGCATCTGCGAGTGTTCTTAGATAGGTTTTGTGTCTAGGTACCCCCAATAAATATCGAAAATTGATAATCGAAAAAATCGTGTTATAGAAGGAGTGATCCGATTTTAATCAAATTTGATACACTCATAGACAAAGACATAAGATACGATATTCAGAAGTTTCAAGATTGCAGTTCTTGCAATAGTGCAGAAAATCGATAATATATATATCTAAAAAAGGCAAGATGTTTGTGTGTGTGTCTGTTTATCTGTCTGTATGTCCTTTATACAAATCCACAATTTTAATCCAATTCTTACCAAACTTCACACAAATATTCTTTAGGCTGAGTCTGAGCTCCAGGACCATGGATTAGTTTTAAAGCTTTCATTACACCAGAGCAACGCCGGGCTATACTGCTAGTATCTGTCTTGGCTGTATGTAGGAAGATCAGTACAACCAAGCATACCCGATCTATATCATCGAATAGCCGAAGTGAAGTCTTGATTGGTTGCTGTTTCCTGGTGGAACTTATATAATGCATGTTCTAAAGCTAGTAGTAAATGTTTTTTTTCTAGGTGTGGGTTGAATACTAGTCATATTTGGTCGGGTTGCCTATCGAAGAAGTCTGCTGTTAATTTAGACCTGAAACTTCTAGTGATATGGGAGCAACAACACTGACGATGCACCTAGATTTGGCACTTAAAGGTGTATTTTAATGAAAGAGATTACAATTGACTTTGCATTTAAATTCTTGAAGATTGTAGCTTTCAGGGAAGCAAGTATGCGGAAGGGAATTCCACAGGTGGGAAGTACGAGCAAAGAAGCTGCTAGTGTAGAAGTTGCAGTTACATTGGTTTCACTAGTAACTCTAAGCATGGGCAAATCATAGATTTGCAGTTATGTAGGATAGATAAGAGATAAATTGTCTCTCACATGACAGCAACTTTCTTAGCAGCTGACCTACCAATGGATTCAATATAATCTTTCCATTTCATATCAGCAGAAAATATTAGTCTGAAAAGGCGCAGCAAGTAACTTTACTAAAGTTTGACATCGGCCATAATAATGAAAAGCAGAGAGTGCTCTCTCAGATGATTAATGGAGGACAATTACCATGTGAGTATTTATAGAAAAGGCACGGAGAAACTACATTACCAGACGAGATGTAGCAGCAATATTCAAAGCAAGGATGAATGGTAGCTTTATAAATATGTAAGATAATTTCTTGTGAGAAAATGAACTAACTTTCTGAGCTGCTTATCTAGCAACTGAGTTGATATAAACTTTCCACTTCATGCCGTTGGAAAAAATTTCCCCTAGTAATTTTATAATATTTATAATAAATGTGCTTCTAACAACCTGCCGTTCAAGATTGTTTGAATTAAAATTTAATTGTATGTCATATATAACATCTACTCCCACTCTGCAAAAAAATACTTTAAAAAAGAAAGCAAAAAAAAAAAATCAACATCTGTTCTTTTCAAGAAACCAAAATTTATGCTTAACTAATCTCAACAAAATATATCTAAATCTAAACTTGTTTATAAATGGAACTTTGTGTGTCTGTGTGTGTGTGTCCATTACCTATAGACTCCGAAACGGCTGAACCGATTTTCTTGAAAATTTGCACAGTTGTACTATAAGCCTCTGCAAGTGTTCTTAGCTAGGTTTTGTGTTGAGGTACCCTTGATAAATATCGAAAATCGATAATCAAATAAATCGGGTTATAGAAGGAGTGGTCTGGTTTTAATCAAATTTGATACACTCATAGACAAAGACATAAGAAATGATATTCACAATTTTCAAAGTTGCAGTTCTTACAATAGTGCAGAAAATCGATTCTATATATAAATAAAAGACAAGATGTTTGTGTGTGTGTCTGTTTATCTGCCTGTATGTCTGTATTTTTTCAGCCCTTTTATTTTATTTTTTTCTTCGGGTTTGGATCTAAGTAGTTATAATTGTAGTTCTTAGTTTCAGCCATGATACCATTGACTCAGAGGACTTATTTAACCTTCAAAATTCAGTTTACGACGAAAAAAACTTATTTGATATCAATACCAGGAAATCAAAATTGACTAACATCCATTCATTTTTCTTTCAGTCTACGGTTTTGCTTTAACTGGAAACAACTCTTTCGTGTCAACATCTAAAGAGTCTGAGCTCCAGGATCATGGATTAGTTTTAAAGCTTTCATTACACCCAAGCAACACCGGGCCATACTGCTAGTTTATAATAAATGTGCTTCTAACAACCTGCCGTTCAAGATTGCTTGAATTAAAATTTAATTGTATGTCATATATAACATCTACTCCCACTCTGCAAAAAAATTACTTTAAAAAAGAAAGCAAAAAAAATCAACATCTATTCTTTTCAAGAAACCAAAATTTATGCTAATCTCAACAAAATATATATACATTATTTATACTGTTCGGATTATTGTTTTCATCTTTATTGTCATGTTTATGACCTTTAAGTTGTTGAACACTGTGGCTTTTTCCAGGTACTAGGACACCTGACCCAGGTATTGGTTAGTCTCAGTGATTTGACCCAATGAGCAGTAGTGAACAAATAACTTAGTGGTTATAGGAGTGGTGAACAAATAACTTAGTGAGTCGAGTTATAGAGAGATAACTACATGCTGTCTGGAAGTGACATTGCACATGGAATGAGAATGATATGCCCAAGTGATCAAAATAAAGAATTCTGTTCAAAATTCTTAGCACCTGAAGCAGGCCAGAGAATACAATGGTCAAAACAACATAAACATGGCAGTAAAAATGAGGACAACAGTCTGAACAGTGTAAATAATGTAAATACTGCCTCATCTCAGAATTAGAGAAAAAATATTTACTTTTAAATATTTAAACATTTGCATCCTATTTTTTTTTATGAAATCCAGTAATTAATTTATTCATGCAGTATATTGATTTTCTAAGCCTGTGGCACAAGGCCGAAAGTATGGGATACTCAGTGAAGATCAAAGTGAGGTATCCAGTTGTAATAGGCTCAAGTAAGACAAGCTTGCTAAACATTACATCACATCAAGGGGCTCTTATTCATTGCAGAATATTCTGAAGTTTGTACAATGTATTTTTAATTCATTCTTGTTTTAGTAATATTTAATTTTATAATATTAATATACTTTTTTATTCGTTATATTCATATAATATTAATATTTATATTATTAATATTAAATTAATAATATTAGTATTAAATTAATAATATTAGTAATATTAATATAATATTTTATTAGTAATATTAGTAAGAACAATTCTGAATTTGTTTGGTTGGGAAGGCTGTTAGACATGTATAAAGAACATGTATTAAGGACATCCAAATATTTCAAGCAAAAAAAAAAAATAATAATAATCCGGTTTTTAATTGTTTTCAGTATCAAACTTTCTAAAAATTACTGGTGAAAAAAAAAAAATGGACAAGTAACTTACCTTTTTTAATAACAGACTCAATGATAGGTGTGAGAAAAGATCAAGTTTAAAATCAAAATCAATCAAATAACATAAAATATCACAAGAAAAAAATGCTAGCATATACAAATTGAAGCAAAACTACGATGAAGAAGAGACAATAAAATGGTTTCAGTGAGATCGAACCCACTTCAGTCAGTCAGTTAAGTGCCATACAAGATACATACTTGGGCGATCATGTCTCAAAAGAGACATGACTGACTGGGTAGATTTTCCCACAGTAGGTTGCCATTAATTTCTGCGGTAGACTTGATGCCAATCAAGGCGATAGAATCCAATCTCTCCTGATATTTAACCCATAGCTGAAGGAAGAAAAGATGGAATCCTACCTTTCCCAAGGGTATTTGTGCATAAGTGGATGCAAGGAATTCAACTGAAATTTGAACTTAGCTTTCTAATTTCTTTTTCAAGCCAATCTTCACTGCACCACAACTTCCATTCCAAATTCATTTAAAGAGTAAATTTACATTGAAGGTGTAAAATGTGAATGCTTTTAATAGTTCTTGTGATTTGATGTGAGTTGTCAAAGTTCATGATAGAATTCATTTGTATCTTCCAAGTGAGCATTGTTTTTAGAACAGTACTCTGTTGTGAAATTGACTATTTTTGTTCAATCATCATGGAATCAACTATTTGGTTATTAAAACTTCATTGAGGAATTGTGGCCACTTCCTTGGGGTCAACACTTGGACTGGGTTACAGATGTTTTTAGAAGGCATCACGTCACAGTTCTCTATGATTATGTCTGACTCCCAGGCAGTTACTTTGTGGCCGTAAGGAGGTAGTTAATGTTTGGCCTCATGTCATACTTAACTGAACTCCCTACAGTTTACAGATTATTCAGAATTATCATCAGATTAGATTATCATCAGATTAGATTATCATCATTGTCAGAATGGTTGTAGTTGGAATGTGTATTTGTGTAGAAGAGTGGAATAATGTAAGAATAAAAGTATTTTTTTTTTTTTTAATCATCTCACCCCAAGCAAGGCATTCCACTGCCACTATTGCGCATGGGGCTACATAGGGGAAGGTAAAGAGAAGGAGTGGATAGACATAGGGAATGTCAGGAGAAAAGTGAAAGATGAGTAAGGATAGCGAGGATGAGGGTCGGGCAGATGGGAAGAGTGCTTGATAGAATGGGAGCAGGTTAGTGTGTTAGGAGGTGTGTATTGACCTTACATTTAAACTCCGTGGAGATTGTAGCCGTCGGGGAAGCAATCGTTTGGAAGAGAATTCCACAGTCGGGAAGTGCAAGGAAAGAAACTGTTGGAGTAGAAGTTACGGCTGCATTTTATCAGTTTCACAGTAAAAGGGTGGGATCCAGTTGCTAATCTAGCATCTCGTGCAAATTCGTATTTAGGGGGCACCAGTGATTTAAGTTCATCGGAGCAGAAGCCGTGAAAGTATACATTTTGCATGTTAAAATAGAAATTATTAAAAGGAGAGATTAACAAGAATTTGTAGAAATTAATGTTCCAATTAGAAAGTTAAGGGTATCAAGAGTTTGTGGAAATGTTTGTAGTAGTAATTTGTTAGAAAGAGTTTATGCATACATACATGTGTATGTATGAGCGTTTGTTTGATAGGAATGTCTTTG
Organism: Ascarosepion bandense; assembly: GCA_037127315.1. NCBI lineage: Eukaryota > Metazoa > Mollusca > Cephalopoda > Sepiida > Sepiidae > Ascarosepion > Ascarosepion bandense. The sequence goes on from JBBBDQ010000256.1 coordinate 10,482,086, forward strand.
AATGGAGAAGTAAAAGGAATCAGCACACGAGAAAGGAGGAGAAAGAGGACGAATGTCAGGGTCAACTTGAAGTTTTCCCCATTACATTTTAGCTTGTCATCTCTGCTGCTTCCATGTGTCTGACTGACTGGTGCTGATTTAATCAAAGCCTTTAAAGTCATTCAGATTATCGTAATAGATCGCAAAAGTCTTTTTAGTCTTGCAAATCACTCCCATTGGCCAAAAACCAATTTAATATGTACTTGGCAAAATCCGGTTTCAACTTTTGTTTAAGCACACGGTCAATCCTTTTTCTATTTGGGAAAACAAGGATTTTACACATCATTAAGAATTTTTGTAAAAGTGAAGAAGGAGGTTGCTTTTAATTCCTAATTTCCTATCCACCACACTTCCACTGTAGCTGGTGATGCGTTTCCAAACCCACCAGTGTTCAAATTCAGGATTTTGTCAGCTCTTATTTACCTAAAAAAAATTCTGACAGTCAATACAATGATTTCAGATTTTAACTGACATGAGCAGCCACTGATTAAAAAAATCACGTTTGTCAAAACAATTTATTGTTGTAGAAAAATACTTGTTTTTCTTTTCTTTTCCTTTCCTTCACTTTAAATCGAACTCCTCCACTCCTTGGTCAAAGACTTTGCATACAAGCTGGCAAGGTTCAGGTTTCAGTAAATTGTTTTATTTTAATCCCTTTCCCAAAACTGCCAAGAGCAGAAATCTACTTAAAGTGAAAAAAAAATAATTTTTGACAATTTATAACCTCGTACACTGCCCTTCCTGCTTTCTCTTACGCTCATACATTTATCATAGAGTAACCAACTACTTTTAGTAGCTCTTGAACCTTTATATTGGGTGAAAATTAGTAAAAAAACAAATTTTATCTGTGAGAAGAATTATGATTAGAAAAACAATCTTTTCAGATTCATAGTCCAAGGGACATAATTATAAAGAATAGATCAAAGGGGGATAACCCTGTGAATCACAAATTAAAAAGAATTGAATTGAATTACAAAGAAACCTGTGAGTCAGTCAGTTAAGTGCCATACATGACACACGCTTGGGCGATCATGTCTCGAAAGAGACATGACTGACTGGGCAGAAGATTATCCCGCAGTAGGTTGCCATTGCTTTCTGCGGTAGACTGGTTGCTGACCAAGGCTATAGAACCCAATCTGTCCTGCTATTTAACCCATAACTGGAAGGAAGAGACGGATTAATACCTTTCCCAAGGATATTTGCGCGTAAGTGAATACAATGGATTCAACTCGAATTCGAACTCGGCTCCCTGGTTTCTAGTTCCAAATCGATATCCACTGTACCACAACACACATCCTGTGAGTATTTTTTAATTAATTTCATCTTCTCCATATTTTATTTGCTCATAGCATATTAATATGAAAAACGCTACATGAATAGCCTTAAGCCATACATGCACACTACCAATGTCTTTTTCTTGTAATTTAAAATTTTTTTTCTCTTTATCTTTCATTTTTCAGATTTGTTGGTGACCTGATGACATTTGATGACTATGCACTTCCAGTTTCTGCTTTGGAATTAGTTGAGGAATATGTCAGTAAGCCGACATTTAAACCTGATCATGTGACACAAGTCTCAGAGAATTCAGCATGTGGCATTCTTTGTCAGTGGGTCATCAATGTCCTCAGGTGAGTGATATGCATGTGGTCGAAACCTCAGTTTTGTTGCTTGCATGCAACAGTTTAGCTCTGCACAATATAAGACATCCGTGGAATAAACTTTTATTTGTGATTTAAAACATTTTCACAATATATGGCCACTATAGAGGAGTTAGTTTACTATAAAGAAATAGTTACATATATAATCTCAAATTAGCAAAGATTAACTGGTTTTGTCTTTTATTTCCAAATATAATTCTGCTCGTTAGTAAGTTAGTGTATGTGTTATGCCCTAGAATAGCTGGCTGGTCACTTTTTTTTCTATAATCATTTCATCCCAAGTAAGGCAGTACCACCACTGGTGCACAGGGGATTACAGTAAGAGAAAAAAACAAGATAGAGGATAAGTTGAAGAAAGGATAAGATGTATGGGAATCAAGAGATAGAAGATGGCAATTGAGGTTACATTTAAACTTTTTGAGATTGTAGCTATCAGGAAAGCAATGGAAAGAATTTCCTCAAATATGAAGTGTGAGAAAAGAAACTGTTAGAGTAGAAGAGTGGTTACATTTAACTTTGAACAGCTGAACCTTGATTCCAATCTAGTAACGCATGTAAATACGTGTGCTCGTGGGAACAAGCTTGTCAGAGCAGTTGCTGTGAAAATACTTGTAGAAAAGACAGAGGGAAGCCATATCACATAGGTGAGAAAGTGACTGTAAGTATCAAGTTAGGATTGATTACACTGCAGATCTTTTGAATTTTGTTGAGAACCTCAAGGTTAATAACAGGAGCACCCAACCAGATATGGCACCAATATTCAATGCATGGATGAATGTTAGATTTATAAATGTGCAAAATTTTTGTATAGCGACAACAGACAGACTACATCCTTAACCTTTTTTTTTTCTTACTGCTGGCAGGCCTAACTGTGTATGTTTTATGATTTCATCCCAAGATAGGCACTAAGAAACAGGTCAAAGAATATAAATAAAACATTATCAAGAACAATAAAAGTTAGCTAACAATCACTCAATAAGTCCCAGGTCTGACATATAGATGGCTCTACTAATAAAAAATCCATATGATTTTTATGAAGTACTAACCTTCAAATGGCACGTGACAAAATTTGGGCCTAATCGGATTATTAGTTTACAAATTTCTGTTATTTAAGTGAAGCTACTGCTGCAAATTTTCAAAACAGTGGAAAAAATCTGAATTTCGTGTGTTGATAAAGGATTGCTTTCTGATAGGAAAAAACACAGTTCAAGCAAAGCAATGGCTTGATAAGTGTTATTCAGAAATTGCTCCATCAGAAACAACAATTAAGAGATATTATGCTGACTTTAAACGTGATCGTACAGACACAAATGATGCTGAATGCTCAGGTCGCCCAAAATTGGCAGTCACTCCAGAAAAAACAAAAACTTCACAGACTTGTTTTGGTCAATCATAAATTGAAGTTGCATGAAATAGTGGAGAAGTTGAACATATCAGAAGGCAGTGTATTCATCATTTTGCATGAGCATTTGTCAATGAGAAAGCTGTATTCAAAATGGATGCCACTTTTGCTCACAGTCAATCAAAAACAAGTCAATGATTCAGAGCATTGTTTGCAACTGTTTCAATGCAACAAGATGTTTTTGCATAAATATGTGACAATAGCTGAAACATGGATCTACCACTTCACTTCCAAGGCAAATCAGCAGTCAGCTGAGTGGACAGCAGCAAGTGAAAGCCACCCAAAACAACTAAAAACACAAACATCAGCAGGCAAGGTTCTGGCCTCTGTATTTTGGAATGCGCAAAGTATTTTGTTCATTGATTACCTTGAGAAAGAAAGAACCATCTATAGCAAACATTACTTTTTTTTTATTTTTATTTTTTTTAAATCGTATCACCCCAAGCAAGGCGGTAACACCACTGATGTGCAGGGAGCTACGTAATAGTGAAAAGATTGGAAAAAAGAAAGCCGGAAACCACATCCTAAACAGGGAACAAGGGATGAGCCTCTTAACTTGTTCAATAGACGTGGGTGGAATGTCAACCGGGCGATAGTTTAGTCTATCTACTCCAATTAAAAAAAAAAAAGTGAAAAGATTGGAAAAGAGAAAGCCGGAAACCACATCCTGAACAGGGAACAAGGGATGAGCCTCTTAACCTGTTCAATAGATGTGGGTGGAGTGTGAACCGGGCGATAGATAGATCTATTATATATCATTATTGGTGCTTTTGAAAGAAGAAAACACAGAAAAAAACCACAAATGAAAAAGTGATCTTGTACTAAGACACTGTATTGTGTCACAAGTCGATCGCAATGATAGCAAAACTACATGAATTGCACTTTGAATTGCTTCCACGTCCATCCTATTCTCCAGATCTGGTGCTCAGTAATTACTGGCAGTTTTCAGATTTCAAAAAAATGCTCCAGGAAAAGAGATTTGGCTTCAGTGAAGAAGTGGTATCAGAAACTGAGGTGTATTTTGAGGCCAAAGAAAAATGGTTTTACAAAAAGGCATCAAATTCTTAGAGAAGCATTGGAATCAGTGTATCACCCTAGAAGGAGACTATGTTGATGAATAAAGTCGAATTTTGCCTAAAAGTTGTTGTTTTATTAGTTAGGCCCGGGATTTATTGAGTGATGTGTTACATTTAGCTGTTTCAACTGTGAAGCCAAGATCTAGAAATTGTATATAAGTATTGCTCGAAAAAAACGGTATATAAAAAAAGTCTTACAGTGATTCTCTTATTTTACACCCTATCATTATTTCTGATAAATAGTAGACCATTTCTCTTTGATTGTGAGAAAAGACAAAAAAAAGAAAAAAAAGTTATATCAGAGATACTGTTTGATTTCAGTGATAATAAAGAAGCATACATAGTTATGAGAAAAAAGGGCAAAGAAAGGTGATAATGCTCTCATACATTTAATGCCTGTATCAGGGAAATAGAAAAGTTTATCAGTTCTGTTTTTTTCTTGTTATACACTTTTCTTTCAATAATGACCAGTAGAATATTGCGAAAACATCAAAAATTATGAGAGATTTCTGCAGGTTGAAACCTGGAAGTAAAAAATGTAATTAGGGGTAACTTTTAGCTTTTTTAATCAGATAATTCTAAAAAAAAATAACTTAGCACAAAACTATAATTAAAGTTCAGGGCTTACAAGCAAATGATAATTTTATGTTCTGGTCCGTTGAGTTTGCTCCACCCACATTATCCAAGCCATAGAATGCTGAAGAAAAAAAGTCAACACAGAAACTAAGATAATTTTATATATATATATATATATAAAGATATACTCAGTTATGATCTGATATTAAGGACAGGATAGTTAAATAAAAGACAAGAGGAAAACTGTATTTAAATCGTCTATGCATTTCATCCGGTGATGGACTTTATCAAGGCAAAAAGATGAAATGAGCTTTATTCTAAATTATATAGTTTTTATAGTTGCCAACACTGTTTGTTTATAGATACATAATTTAGAATAAAGTTCATTTCGTCTTTTTGCCTTGATAAAGTCCATCACAGAACGAAACGCGTAGGTGATTTAAATACAGTTTTCCTCTTATCTTCTTTTCTTTAAATATCAATATCTATATATATATATATATATATATATATATATATATATCCCAGTGAGTACAGAACGAGGAAAGAAAATTTTTTACCATCCAAAACATTAATTTAAAACAGTGCTTGATATATGATGTATAGAGCTGTGAATATTTATTATAAATTATGTTTTAGAACATGTACATAATTTTTCCTATATATGTCCTCTTCTCTACAATCATATGTTTGTTTCAATGTTGGGTCCCCAACATTTCATCAGGCGGAAAGAGCAAGAGTTGGAATCATCCTCTGTTTATATTTGGTTCATTGTTGTTGTGGGGTTGGTTGGGGGTTATTGATAATGAAGGGAATGTGTCTTTCATTTTGACCATTAGACTTTTGAAGAACTAGGTGTGTAAGTGCAAAATTGTTGATTGATGGTATTATCTGTTGGAATGTATGTTTTTATGGATCGGGTATATCTTTTGGTTAGAATTTCGAAGAAAGTGGTGTGTGGAGGGGTTTGATTACTTGGTCAGTTTTGTGTGTTTGTGTGGGGTTTTTTTTGTGTGTGTGTGTGATTTAGGAATTTATCTTGTTTGTTGACTTTAAGAATTTTTAGGACAGCTTTATGGTTGGCTAGCATTTAATTAATTGATGTCTGCTGTTAGCAGACCTATTTTATGTATTCTCTTTGATCTTGTGGCAGGCTTTCCCTTTGGAGTTCCTTAGATAGATGTGATAGGGGTGGGGTGTTTTTTCTTTTTAATTTTGATTTTTCCAGAAAGGTATGTAATATTTTTTTATATTTTATTTTTGTTTTTTCTATTTTTATTTTAGTGGGATAGGGTTTTTTTTATATTTTTTTATTTTATATTCAAGTTTGGAGTATTATTGTATTTAGGCAAAGTTATTTCAAGAAATCTAAACTTGTATTTTTTAGGAAGTAAATGCAAATTTGTATTTTATCAGTTTTTTATATAAAGTTATATATTTAATCTTAATTTTGAGTTTAGAGGATCGGTTTTTTCTTTTAATTTTTTTTATTTTTTCTGTAAATTATCATTTGGAATCCTATTTATTTCTTTTAATTTTTTATATATTTTATTTATTTAGATATTTTTGTGGGTATTAGATCTTACTTTAAGGACTTATTAGATCGATTTTTTCTATAGCATTTTTTATCTTTTATAATAAAAATATCTACTCAAATTTCCAGTATTTTTTAGCATGATTGTAGGGTTAGATCTTTAATGTGCTTACTGTTTATTTTTGTGTATGATATAATTATTCTGAAATAGTATATTTAATCTTAATTTTGAATATAGGAATTTTGATTCTTTTTCAAGTTTGGGAGCCATTTTTTTCATTTAATTTTGATTTTTCCAGTACGGAATATTTTTGTATTTCAGTAAGGTTATTGTTGTAGACTTTAGTAATAGTTTGGGAGCTTGTTTATTTCTTTAATTTTATGTTTTATTTATTTAGATGTTTTTTCTGGGTATTAGACCTTCCTTTAAGGATTTATTGGATCAATTTTTTCTACAGCATTTTTAATCTTTTATAATAAGAATATCTAATCAAACTCCTAGTATTTCCTAGCATGATTGTAGGGTTAGGTCCCTAATGTGCTTGCAGTTTACTGTGGTTTTGTGCCTCTGATTAAAGAGCTTGTTACTATTTATATATTTAAGGACCTCTATTTATTCTTGAAGGCAAAGAAAACATGGTTCTTTTATAGATTTTGCTGTTCTTGCTTATTTGAGGATTTTCCATTTAACCTTAGGTGTTTTATTTTTGTCTTTTAATTTCCAAAAGTATTTGGAGAGAGATGTCATGTTTTGTTTTTCTTTGTTATTGAAGGATGAGAGGTGATTGTAAAAGCACTTTTTAAATACGTTCATGGTATTCCCAATATATATTTTTTCATCTTTAGGATTTTCTATGGATAAAATCAAACACATATATATGAGAGATTTTGTCAGACATTTATTGGTCATGGGGCATTGGTTGGGGTTTCTACAGTTACAGAGGTTGTTATCATGGGACGGACTTGTATTAGTGTTGGATTTATTTTTGCTGTGTATTTTTAATATTTTTGTGTTATGCATTTTGATTATTTTTTCTAGATTATTGGAACAGCTATAGCTTAATTTTATGGTATTTTTATTGAAGATTTTGCTCAGAGGGTTATTTTTGGGAAAGTGCTTCTCTACTAATTTAAGAAATTTATGTCCCAGCTTGAAATTAACTGATTGGTTGAATGGAGGGTTATACCATATTATTTTCCTGCTTCTATTTTTGCTTTTTGGACTTTTGAATTTTTCCACAAAACTGATTTTTGATGATTTATACCCGCGTTCATTAAGGATTCTATTATAAATTACCTTGTGCTTATCAAATATCTCTTTATTGGATGAGTGTGTGTTAATGCAATGTTCTACCAATGATGGGATGTGCTTAACAATGGATGGTGGGTGATTAGAGTTGGGGTTTAGTAGTAATTTCTCCTTGGTATGGGGGAGGTATGTGGCCTGACCCTTGAGATAGTAGTGGTAGGTGGTGGGGAAGTAACTGCTTGACTAAATTTTAAAAAAAAAATTATTGGGACTAATTGGGGGAATAGGATAATTATTGTAATTTATACTTATTTCTATGGTGACACATACTTATGATCTCCCTAGATTACACCTATCTCTTAAGCTATAAGGGGTCCTAGTTTTGCCTATGAGTTCCAATTTTATCTGGGGATCTAAGTTACTTTCTTTTAATTCCCAGTATTTTCTAGAAAGAGCTGTTTGGTATCTTAAACTAGCATTGGTGAAGGAGTGCCTGTGGGTATAAAGCTGTTGCTTCCAAATTCCCACTAAAACAGCTCATGTGTTGCCATAGAAATAAGTTTAAATTACAATAATTAACCTATCCCCCAGTTAGAGCCAATAAATTTTTTTTTTTAAATTTGGCCAAGCAGTTACTTCCCCACCACCTACCACTACTAACTCAAGGGTCAGGCCACATACCTCCCACTACCAAGGAGAAATTACTACTAAATTCTTTCCCCTAGCCCAACCCAATGAAAACCAATACATCCCAACCTCTTCCTTTACCTAAGCTAACCTCTAGGCTTGGAATTTTCCTCATTCTCTGTTTATAAGGGGTCAAAGAATGCATACAGGTAATCTTACATCAGAAGCAGGAGTCTATTTAATAGAATCTAAAAAAATATCCTCCACCAAAAAAAATAAGTTAGCTAAACATCCTGATATGAAAGAAAACAAAATAAACAAATGTAAAAGAGATATAGAATCAAACAACGAACTCAGTTCACTCTTGTTGCGGAAACACTTGTAATTGTAATGTTCTGCAAAGAACTGCCCATTACAAAAATTCAGACTGGAATTATAGAAAGCTAAGTCCAGTTGTAGAACTGAAGAAAAAAGCAAGTAAAGGAAAAAAAGCTCAGCATTAGCACAAAGACTTTGTACATATGTTGAATGTAAAGAAAACAAAAGTCAAAAAGTAGAGGAAAAGATGGCTGCTTATAAAGTGAATACAAAACAATGTTTCATTCTTGCAAATAAAATTTTGTTGGTAACACTTTCAACCATTGAAAAGAATATAAAGTTGAGGAAGATGTTTGGTTTGTTTTATAACATATCAACACCTCAATGGGTTATTTAATGATGACAATTTTTTTACAATAGATTTGTATGATATAATATGAATTGGAGTAGATAGACTAAACTATCGCCTGGTTCACACTCCACCCACGTCTATTGAACAGGTGAAGAGGCTCATCCCTTGTTTCCTGTTTAGGATGCGGTTTCCAGTTTTCTCTTTCCCAATCTTTTCACTCTTTTCTTTGTTTTTTTTTTCAATTGGAGTAGATAGACTAAACTATCGCCCGGTTCACACTCCACCCACGTCTATTGAACAGGTGAAGAGGCTCATCCCTTGTTTCCTGTTTAGGATGCGGTTTCCAGTTTTCTCTTTCCCAATCTTTTCACTCTTTTCTTTGTTTTTTTCAATTGGAGTAGATAGACTAAACTATCGCCCGGTTCACCTCCACTCACGTCTATTGAACAGGTGAAGAGGCTCATCCCTTGTTTCCTGTTTAGGATGCGGTTTCCGGTTTTCTCTTTTCCAATCTTTTCACTCTTACTTAGCCCCCTGTGCATCAGTGGCGTTATCGCCTTGCTTGGGGTGATATGATTAAAAAATAAATAAATAAATAATAATATATATTCTTTGTAAAATCTAAGTTTGTAGATCAGGTTTTATTTACATATTTTTGTAAAGGTTTTGTTGAGTTAGATGTATCGCTGGTATGTACTTTTTTTCCTTAAAAATGTATGACTGGTAATATTGTTTTCTTCAAAAATGCATTTCTGGAATTTTTACTATGAAAGCAAAAGTAAAATTTTATACTTTCATCGTGTTTTGACCTAAGTTTGGGGGTTAACTATTTTCCCATATCTGGGACCCTTACAAATGCAACCACCCCGGGTGGACCTTGGAACAACAGCAATTAGGCAGTGGTTCCATGGTCCTCTCAATCAGAGGCCTTGCTGCTGGATGCAGTTTATTGTCATACCCAGGACAGGGGAAGATAGAATTGTCACATAGTTGAGTGTGGTTTTTCTGCAGCAGATGAGTGGTAAGAGCATGAGAGATAGAGATAAGAACATGAAGATGACGACAGAAATTTATTGTTGCCTAAAGTGAACATCGAAGAACCATGAAGAAAGATAGCGAAATTGATTCTTGCACAAGTGAGCACAAGCCTCACTAAGGAAAATACTTTGATTACTCATGTTAATAGGAGTGCTAGCAAAGAGAATATTTCCAGTTCCAGGACTTGTGACACCTATCTTCTCTACTGTCTACATAACAACCATGGTTTGTCATTGATGTTACTGATTGGCTGTCACACACAACCCTTGTGAATTCATCTGACTCAAAGGGAGATAATCATTCATTACATTCCTACAATATTATAAACTAGCAGTATAGCCTGTCATTGCTTGGGTGTAATGAAAGCTTTAAAACTAATCCATGGTCCTGGAGCTCAGACTCTTTGGACGTTGACACGAAAGACTAAAAAGCAATAGTTGTTTCCAGTTAAAGTGAAACCGTAGACTGAAAGAAAAATGAATGGATGTAAGTCAAATTTTGATCTCCTGGTATCGATATCACATCAGTTTTTTCGTCATAAACTGAATTTTGAAGGCTAAATAAGTCCTCTGAGTAAATTGTATCATGGCTGAGACTAAGAACTACAATTATACCTACTTAGAGCCAAGCCCAAAGCAAAAACTAAAATAAAAGGGCTGAAAAAAATTTTCTGCACTATTGTAAGAACTGCAACCTTGAAACTTTTGAATATCGTTTTTTATGTCTTTGTCTAAGTGTATCAAATTTGATTAAAATCAGACCACTCCTTCTATAACCCGATTTTTTTAAATTATCGAGTTTCAATATCTATCAGGAGTATCTCGACACAAAACCTAGCCAAGAACACTCACAGATGCTTATAGTACAACTGTGTAAATTTTCAAGAAAATCGGTTCAGCCGTTTCGGAGTCTATAGGTAACGGACACATACACACAGACAAAGTTCCATTTATAAATAAGTTTAGAGTTATGTGATTGAAAGATTTTCTCTCCCCAAATGCTGCAAGAATTTACATCAATATTTTATTGCACAATAGGACCCACTTCTCCAAATAACTGAAATTTCATAAATCTATATATATAAAAGGCAATCTGTGAGTCTATGCGTGACTGTTCTCTATGCAGGCCTACATTTTTTTAAGCTACGCCATTCAAACTTTCTAGGGACACATATCAACAGGGAAGCCAGGTCAACACATACTTTTTGCGTTTTAAGTTCAGCAATTTTCCCTTTCGCACTTTTTGGCCAATGGGGCCGATTGTTTACATTTGCTCCATAAAACATCTAAGATCTAAGTTGGTTGCTGAATTACATCACAGAAATCAAATCACACGTGTCAAATGCGACTAAAATATTTTTTTATTTTGGAAAAAAAAAGAGCCTTTATATTTAATTTTTATTCCAATGTTTTAAAAATTCATATAGTCATCAAAAAAATGTGAATATTTTTCCCTGTAATTTTGAAAGAAAAGTATTATTTAAAAAAAAGGTTTTTTTTCAAACAAAAACAAAATATGTAAAAAAAAAAAAATGCCAATGGTTAATTTAATTATTTAAGTCTTTTTTTTTTTTCAGATTTAATATTTCATACTTCAGAAAATAAAATTAAAAAAAATAAAGCTTTTTTTTTCACTAAATATTTCATGCAGGAAATCAACTACTCCTCTACTTCCATCTACTCCTCTCATTGGCATCTCCTACTACTACTAAAATGTTTTGAGTTGCACGGACAATGCCAGGCTATGGTGCTAGTTTGTAATAAAGAAAAAAAAATGTTTTAAACTAGAACAGATCAGGTACATAGCTGAAGTTCTAGTAATATTCAATGCCCAGCAAACATGAATAAATATACCTGCTATAAAAGTAAGTGTTGAAAAGACATCTTTTCCCATTACACTATTTCAACTACCTTCACTCCTTGGCACAGTTTATTATTTTTAAAAAGTGATGATTAGAATTGTAACAAAAACCTAAACTCATATAAAAATGAATTTATACAATCTCTTTGTTCTTGAGAATTGATGTTAAAAATAATTTCTTACATCGTTCATTTACATTATTCCTCTATTATATTATTTATTGGAATGTTTGACAAAATATTCGCTAATTACCAATTGATTCAAACTCTGTAAAATGGTCAATAGTAAGGATTTCCTTATAATTAGTTCAAATATTTTATTAATTTAGTAAATGTTTATAAATTTATGAATAAAAGATTTTCACATTTATTTCTTTATAAATTAGTACATGATAAATATTGCATTAGTTCTAATTATTAGATTTTAGAATGAAAAACAATCCTAGATTCTTTTAATTGGAAGAATAATTTTATATTTACAAATATAAGATTATTCTTGCAAATAATCTAACAGTAGTTAATATTTCAGGACTCATTTCTCAGGAACAGAAAGTGTAAAAATTCACTTTCATCAAGTGTGAATGTTTTATTCCAACTCTAAGACTTGCCAGGATTCAACATTGGCAGCAACAATCTCAACAATATCAGAAACACGGATGACACAGTGCTGATGGCAAACCTGAAGAGGAAAATGCAGGACCTTCTACAGAAGTTAGCAAAAGAAAGTGAAAAGAAACGACTGAGCATAAACCTCAAGAAAACTGTATGTATGGTCATCAGCAAAAAAAGGAGCCCAATATGCCAACTACAAGTCAGAGAATCTAAAATAAAACAAGTAAAAAAAACTTCAAATACCTTGGAAGTGTTTTGACAGAGGATGGAAAGTGTGACATGGAGATCCAAAGATGCATTGGCATGGCCAAAGATGCATTTCAGAAGCTAACCAGAATACTGAAAGACAAGAAGATCTCATTAGAAACAAAGAAAAGAGTTCTTGGATTGCTATGTTATATCTGTCCTTCTGTATGGAAGTGAATGCTGAACGATCTCATCAAAGATGAAAGAGAGGCTGCAGAAATGTGGCTTTACAAAAGGATGTTGAGGATACCATGGATGTGCAGTGATGAGGTGTTGGAAAGGATGCAAATGAGAAGAAAACTGATACTAAATAGCTGGGAAGAGACAATTGAGGTTTCTGGGACATGTAATGAGGAAGGAGGGCCTGGAGAATTTAATACTCACAGGTCAGATAAATGGAAGAAGAGACAAGGGAAAGCAGATGTACTTGTTAAGTTTGAGCAAATGGATGGCAGATTGGGCCTTAGAAGAGATACCAAGAGAATAAATATTGAGAGCAACAAGAGACACAGCCAAGTGAAAGTCCATGATCACCTACGTTCTGAAGGGGCACAGCACATGAAGAAGAAGAATCATTGCTTTGTAAAACTATAAACATTGCTGAAGGTTGAAGTTAGTTTAAAAAATCAGTGTCATGGGAGCAACTGTTCTTTTGATCCTACATCTTACTGTGGGCACAAAGGTCTATGTTTGCCCAATGCACAATCCAGTATTTTTTGTTAATGTTCCTAAGAAAATAGGAGAGCTTCTCTGTCTTCAAATTGTTACCTGAAGAAATTCTTTTGAAACCTTGTCTCATAAATCTTCAAAATCTGTATCACCATTTTTTCAGCTAAATTCTGAGTTTTGCATATTTTTCAGATATCATCTCATCATGAGTTCCAGAGTAAAGCCACTTCATGAGAAAGTGAAAGGCACAATTGCTTCCATCAGTAAAGCTGAGAATCAGCTGGATGTTCTAAAAGACAGGTCAAAGGTCAGTCAGATTTTAACTGAATGAGCTACAAAGTGCTACTCATCAACTAGGAGAACTGCAAACTTCTTTTTTATAATAGTTTTTATATTTTCATATATGGTTCAAATGCTATCATTTCAAACCTCATCAGGAGGATATGAAGGTGGAAGTGTGGACCCTCATCTAAGAAATGGACCGAGAACATTTAAACATTACATGTAACATCCCAAATGAAATTAATAAAAGAAAAAAAGCATTCATACTGCTGATGGTTTAGATATTCAAAATTGAAATAAAAACTTTTTCAAAATAAATACTTTTAGGTTGAGTTGCAAATAATTTCTTTTTTCAACTATATTCTTTTAAAAGAAATCAAATAAAATGACATTTTATTTAATCATATATAGAAAGTTATTGTTTGAGATCATCCCTTTTTGGATATAAGAATGGACTTGCTGATGTGGACATATAATCCTGCCTATACAGAGAGCAGGGGAGTAGTAGTTGTAAAGGACAGTTGAGTAGTTGTACAGCCATTTAGTTGGTCAGTAAGTTAGTGCATTTTGAGTTGTTTTGGATATAGACTCATTACCCGGACATACTTCTTCATTACAAGACTGTATATATTGATTTCTACTAACAGTATTCCTAGTATTCCTGAATTGACTAACCCGTGTTCCATTTTGTATATTTTGTACAATATAACTTACATTTTCTATCTCCATCTCTGCTTTTGTTATTTATTATTTTTTGTGGTTTCTCAACCAGAATCCACAACAGTTATTTAAAATGTATTGATGCCATATTAAGGTAGCTGTTGCATATATTTTGAGTAAAATTCTACAGGCTTTGATGCGAAGCAAATTTTGATAAACTCTTGAATCTGGTTATCATTAGAGAAAATTTTCCCTGTCAAAGCATTTTGCAGTGATTGAAAAAGGTCATAAATGGTTGGTGCAAGGTCACAGGGGAATATGGTGGGGAGGCTAGAAAAGACCAACTGGAGTTCCAGAATTTAATTGTACTTTATTCCTGTTGTACACAGCTGTGCATTGTTATATTTATACCTCCAAAACAAAACTACTTCCGTTTAATCACCTTAAACTCTCCTAACAGCCTGTTCATTTAGAATTATCCACTTGGCAATAAATACTAAAAAATAGTATGAAATACATAATTTTTTTAAAACACTGGAATGGCCTAATAATTATGGCTGGTAGTGTATATATGTATAAAATATATAATTATATAGTCATGTATCAATTGTACATTGCAACAGGGAAATTTCTGTTTCGAGATAGGTTCTCATCATCAGGCAATGTTGATGAGAACCTATCTCGAAACATAGAAATTTCCATGTCGCAATGTACAATTGATACATGACTATATAATTATATTAAGCTCTATAACACTCATTATATTGAGCACTGTTTATGATAAAATAAATGCCAGAGCACTCAAATTAAAGTAACCTTGAGTCCTTTTCACCTGGAATTATGTATAAAATATATATTTTCCTCTTTCATGCTCAGGAGTTGGGATTATTTTGTTATTTTTTCTTATATCTGTCTAAGATACTCAATAGTGGATACATCAATAATTATGCTGTAATCGTTTTAGAGGATATATCGTTATAAATATTTTGCTGTCATTTTTGACAGCATGGGCCCAGTCATAATCGATAAATCACAGATAACATTGAATGCTTAAAAAATATAAAAGCAACAGATTAATTAAATGGTTTATTGGCCCCTATTTTACTTAAGATTTATTTATTCTTAATACATGGTTTCAAGACTTTTGTTTTATTGTATCTCACTGTTAAAACTTTTTAACAATTAGTCATTTTTTATGGCACGGGTACAATAGTGTTCATATAATTTTCCATTGATAGTTTTTTTCCATTTATTTTTACTCATGTATGTATGTCCATGATTGTAATGTAAAGTTTCAAATTTTCCTGGCAGGAATTAGCAAAACGCATTGCCAAATTGTCCCAAAATTTTGAGGAAGCATCCATGTCAACCAGAAGACATGAGATTTTTTTGAGTAACACAGAAAAAGATTTTGCTTCGTCAACAGAAGTACAACAGGTAAGAAACTGAACATCTCTATTTTTCTTCTTATACTGCATGATGAAGAAATGCAGGTGAGCATTTTGCAAGAATTATAGATTTGTAGCAGGTACAGGCTGTTTGAATGGTTGAGCAAAATATATCTAAAATTTATATTAATGTAAGCTAATGAATATACACAAAGTTTTTAGCACTTGTTTTTGGTTTGGAAAGTGAACCTAACAGATGATTCATGCATTTCATCCTGTGAATAGAAATGGTGCTGAGTGATCCTAAAAGTGATTTGAGCAAAAGAGTTGTGAGTTCAATATCTAGCCACAGCAGAGTGAACAAAAACTTGCTGAGTTGAGTAACTATGGTAAAATAAATAAAACTGAGATATCCAAAGGCATGATACATAGAATTAGAACAATCTACCCCTTGTGGTCTAAATAAACAGTTTGATTTAAAATTCCAACATATATCACCTGAAGAATACTAGAGTGTACAACAGCCGAAACATCATGAATATGGCAATATAGATGAGAACAACAGTCAAAACAATGTAAACAATGCAACTGCTCAGATGAGCTTTTTTCCCAGGTGACCCCTGTCCATATCATTTTAAGTGCACTCCTAGATTAGCATCTAGATCCCACCTTTTAACTGTTGAAATAGTTAAATGTAACCACCACTTCTACTCAAATAGTTTCTTTTCTCTCACTTTCCACCTGTGGAACTCCCTTCCATTTACTTGCTTCCTTGATATGTCAGTCAATTAAGTGCCATATGTGAATCACACTTGGGCAATCATGTCTCAAAAGAGACATGACTGACTGGGCAGAAAATTACCCCGCAGTAGGTTGCCATTACTTTTTACAGTAGACTGGTTGCCAACTTAGGCTATAGAACCCAATCTGTCCTGTTATTTAACCTATAACTGGGGAGAAAACACAAATTAATACCTTTCTCAAGGGTATTTGTGCATAAGTGAATGCAATGGATTCAACTGGCATTCAAACTCGGCTCCCCGATTTCTCATTCTGAGCCAATATCAACAGAGCCACAATGCACATCCTGATATATACAATCTCCAAAAACTTACGTTTAATGTCTTCTATCTTCTTGAATCCCATTCATCTTTTATCTTTTCTTCAATACCCCCTATACCCAGTCTTTTCTCTCACTGTAACCCCCACCAGCACATTAATGATGGTCTTGTTTTGATTAGGGTGAAATGATTAAATAAAAAAAATGGTATACAGTTAAAATACCTCATCTCAGATATTTAAGCAGATGTTACAGAAATCTTAGAAGTGTCTTTGAAATGAATATTAATACCTTATTTGTGAACCTTAAGAAAAACTGTAAAGTTAGAAAAATGTGTTCTACATAAATTGTGAAAAAAGAATACTAGTGAATACCGTGAAAAGACTTTTATCAAGAAAACTTGTTATATAATTGGTAGGTACATGAAGGTTATTGAAGGTGGCTAGTCTTTATGTTCTCTCGTCAGTCATAACCTCTTTCTGCTTTTCATGAATGATTTGCCTAAGAAAATTTTCGGATTTTTAGTAAACACCTCTGAAAATGAAAGCACTACTTACAGATACTAAAAATCAAAATGATCAAAGACTTGCAGTTGATCTCTATTCTAACCTCACTTTAACAGCTCAGTAGAAAACAAAACAAATGTGTTTGGAACTTTTTCTACCTCAAAGATCAAACTAAGTGAAAGAGATAATTAAAAGGATTTGATGATTGCATAATCGCCATTTGTGTATAGATCACCAGTTTTAATTTCTTCACTTTGTTTGACTGATACGTTCATGTGCGTTTCTGCAAATATGTCTTGTAAAGCATGGAACAAAAGGTAAATTTGCTTTCATTAATATCAAATTTGCTAGTTGCAAGTCATCATCATGTTTGTTGCAATGAAAGGGACTAGACGTTACTCAGTACATACAGATCTAGTTGAAATGTTAGTGATTAAATTTTTTTTGTCAAAAATGTGCTTATCTGAAGTACTGCCATAAGAGTGCTGCTAATTTTAGTTAGTTACAAATATAGTAGCATGCCCTGGAAAATAATTGAAGTTGTCAGCAGTTGAAAATTTTGATTTGCAAAGTTGTTGAACTGATGATGCTGATGTGGGGTACAGAACTCCTGTATCAAAAGGGAGAATTTAATGCAGAATATCCTGTCCACAAAATACAACACAAATTTCAAAAAATGAGAACGCAACAAGAAATGTTTATATAAAATTAGAAAATAGTATATTTAACAATATATATACAGAATAAACAATTTGTGTATGTTTTTGTATAATTTGTTTGGTGGAAAAAAATGTCTTTTAGATTTAAGTGAATGGGATTTGAAAAAAAGGTTTTTGTGTTTTGCTGTTTGTAATTCAACAGTGTAGTAGAGTAATGTCTGTTTCCTTTTTATATGTTTGCCACTAAGTAGATGGAAAAGGAAAGGGTCTATCAATTTAAGATGAAAAAGAGAGTATGCATGAGAAATAACCGAAGGAGAGAAAAGTGTCAAATAGCAATAGCAGTAAGTACAAAATGCGTTTGTGTAAAAAGGTTAATCAGTCTGTCTTCCTTTCCCTTTTCTGGCTGGTGAGAGATGTAAAAAGTCTTATGGATAATTGAGAATATCTTGTTGTTGTTTTCTTTTCCTTCTTCTTCTCATTTGTATTGGTTGAGTCAGTGACGGACATGTCTGTTAGTTCTTTGCTCTCTCTGATGTCTGCGCCTTTCTGGTCAGGGGACATTCTTAAGTAGTGAATCTCATCATGTGACTGGATCCAAATAGCATTTTCATTCTTTAGGTGTGAAAAAAAATTTGACTGACGTCATATATGAATTTCCAATCAGGATCCAGAATTTTGACTTGTGAAATTTGTCTTGCCCTGAGTTTTTCCAAAATGTTTTAAGTTGTTTGAATCTGATTTTTCAGGAGTGCAATTTTACTTTGTGTGTTTTAATTAACTGTTGATGGATGATGCAGGATTTGGGAAAATTGATGTTCAATGTCAATAAATGTTTCATGAGAACTTTAGAAGATATCTGGATTTAATTTCGACTTTTATTGGAGGCAGAGCTATCTCCAGTATTAATAATTTTATTAACAATAGAACTGTCTTCAGTATTAATAAATCAAGCATATATATGTCAGTCATTCTTGAAAAAGTTTTGAAAAATTTTAGTGAATCAATGTTGAGTTATATCACATCCTTTGGAAATCCTGAGAGAAATGAGAAAAGGAATTTAATTAATCAAGTTCAAGATGAATATTTGTTTGTTTGATTAAATGTCCCTTGATTCGAGTAATCAATATGGTCCAAAATACTTTTGGCTTTCTTCACAAATCAGAAATATGGAAAAAGTGTATGCAAAGTTATTTACCTTGGATTTAAGTTTTGTGCTTGTTGAATGTGCATTGTGGTGCAGTGGATATCGGCTCGGAATGAGAAATTGGATAGCTGAGTTTGAATTCCAGTTGAATTCCTTGCATTCACTTACACTCAAATACCCTTGGGAGAGGTAGTAATCCATCTCTTCCCTCCAGTTATAGGTTAAATAATAGGATAGGTTGGGTTCTATAGCCTTGGCTGGCAACCAGTCTACTGCAGAAAGTAATGGCAACCTACTGCAGAATAATCTTCTGATCAGTCAGTCATGTCTCTTTCGAGATATGATTGCCCAAGCGTGTATCATGTATGGCATTTAACTGACTGCTTGTTGAATGGTTTCTTGTTTGGTTTTATATTGAAGATTCTTTGGATGCAGGTCTGTGTATTATTATTAAGATTTGTTCACTGAGATTGAAGTTTGATAATATGTTAATCATTCAGTAACTTATAAACTTTCTCGTCATGTGAGATAAAAAAGGATCTTACAATAATTGGTATTTTTTGGGGTGGGAATAAGATGAAAAGGTTCAAGATGCCTGCTCATTTGTATTTTGAATTCCCACTACAGGTTTCTGTTGCATGGCAAATGAAAGAGACGGTTTTATGACACCCTTACCCATTCTGGTTTCAAAATTATGTTGCGTGCACTAACTGGCCATAAGTTAGTCACACCTGAGTCTGCAGCTGTTTGCTTCCATTGTGCCCCAGGTGATCAAAGATGTCAAATGATCAGTCAAAGATCTTTCATTCTCTTTGACATGCTGTGATTTCTGATCTCAGAAGTAAAGGACCTGGTGAAAAGAGGCAGAAGAATCTTTGTACTGTTTTTCTACTGAAAACAGAGGTGGTCAGGTGAACATGCAGAAATAAAGAAAATTAGGCAAGAACAAGAAATAACAAGGCAGAAATGAAGGCCAGTCTATGTGGACTAATAGTTATATTGTAATTCTCTGTGCATCAAGAGAGAAATAAAACAAAATTAGAAAAACTAAAAATAAAATACAATCCGATTTTTCCAAAGTCCACAAATTACTACAGTTACTATGCTGTTGTTGCTAATACAGACTTTTTGCTTTCTCTGCCCATCAATGGTATTCATGCCACTAGCGTGTGGAAGAGAGAGAGAGGATGTTTTTTTGCATCTTTCACTTCATGCGTTCTTCATCTGTCTTGAATCTCTTCTCTGTTCTACTCATGATTTTCAAATCCATTGTGCTTTTGATGAAATCATTTCAATTTGGCGCAGAGTGTGGAAAAAACATTGGAATGCCCTTCCATTAAAATATAACGTCAACTTCGGTCTGGTTCAGCTCATTTGCCTATATTTTTCTGCCATGCCAGCTCTACTTTGCTGACTTTAACCATCCACTTGTCAATGTTAATTACAATTATATCCTTTTCAAAAATCTAAAGTTAATTTTACCATTTATCAATCCTTCCTCTCTTTCCTTCTCCGAGAGAGCAATAGAAAGAAAGAGCCAGGGTTCTCTCCCCTTGCTGGATCGGCTGGACATTGTCAAATTATTATATCAACATGTCATCCAACAATGCCATGTGTTTCACCTCTCTACTTCTCTCAGCTACCCCAGCATTTATTTCCTTCTTCCACTCTCTCTCTCTCTCTCTCAGCCCCTCCTAAGAAAAGAAAAAAAGAAGTTGATTTTTCTGGGAACAAAAAAATATATACACACAGATATTTTCTAAATATCTATTCTTGGGTTCAAATCCAGTGTCTGTCGGTATCTATTTAATGTGTGTGCATCAGGAACACATACAGTGTTACAGTTTTCTCTTCTGTCCATTACATGGTGAATGGCATGAACATTCCACTTCCTTGTCGTAAATTGCTTCTGTCATGTAGGACTTGCTTATATACCAAAGTTAGTCATATGACTAGCTTGCTTTGAACATTCTAATTTTTGGCACAATTTTAAATCAAGGTGCACAAAAATTATTGGAAAAATTCAGTCAATCAGCGGTGATTGTCTGGAATTAAAATTTGGATCCACTTTTATTTCAGTTTGTCACATTTCTTTGTCATACAAAGTATAAATTGTCATTTATTTTCATCTTATAGTAAGATTTCACACTGCCATGTTTTTCTCCTCTAAATCCATCTTGCTCATTTATAAATTTAGAATTTTTTTCTACATTGAATATTGTTACCATATCTGCTCAGGTGCCCCTGCTATTCATCTCTAGGTTCTCAACAAAATCTGAAAGATCTACAATATATATAATCAATCTTGACTTGGCATCTCAAATTCAGTTACTTTCTCACTGAGGTGATAAGGCTTCCTTCTGTCTTTTCTATAAATATTTTCATAGCAACTGCTCTGATGAACTTTTTACCTTGGTGCATCACCCACACAAATTTAAGCATGCAACTAGATTGGTTTCTAGGTACCCCCAACCATTTTTACTGCTGAAATAGCTAAATGTAACTGCCTCTTCTACTCTAAAAGTTTTTTTCTTGTACTTTTCACTTATGGAACTCCTGTTTACTTGCTCCCTAATAGCTACAATCTTCAAATATTTAAAAGTAATATCAACTCCCATCTTCTATCTCCTTGAATTTCAACCATCTTTAATTCTTTCTTCAGCACCCTCTGTACCAAACACTAATGCCACTTCAAATGTGTAAACACAACCCTAATGCCCCTTCAGTTGTGTAGATGCAACGCTAATGCCCCTTCAGTTGTGTAGATGCAACGCTAATGCCCCTTCAGTTGTGTAGATGCAACGCTAATGCCCCTTCAGTTGTGTAGATGCAACGCTAATGCCCCTTCAGTTGTGTAGATGCAACGCTAATGCCCCTTCAGTTGTGTAGATGCAACGCTAATGCCCCTTCAGTTGTGTAGATGCAACGCTAATGCCCCTTCAGTTGTGTAGATGCAACGCTAATGCCCCTTCAAATGTACAGACACAACACTCATGCCCCTTCAAATGTACAGACACAACACTCATGCCCCTTCAAATGTACAGACACAACACTCATGCCCCTTCAAATGTACAGACACAACACTCATGCCCCTTCAAATGTACAGACACAACACTCATGCCCCTTCAAATGTACAGACACAACACTCATGCCCCTTCAAATGTACAGACACAACACTCATGCCCCTTCAAATGTACAGACACAACACTCATGCCCCTTCAAATGTACAGACACAACACTCATGCCCCTTCAAATGTACAGACACAACACTCATGCCCCTTCAAATGTACAGACACAACACTCATGCCCCTTCAAATGTACAGACACAACACTCATGCCCCTTCATCAAATATGTAGATGCAACTTTAATGCCTTTTCAGATCATTAAATTGAACAAAATAGGCTGTGCTAGGGGTAGTTTCATCCAAGAAAATCAAAACATTAACCTAAAAACATGTGTTTTTTAAGTAGCTTTGTCAGATTGAGACTTTCATATAAATTTTATGCATAGTGTTAAACTAGCTCAGAAATGTCTAAGCTGTCAACTGTATATAACAGCCTCAATGATTAAAAATGGTTTCACATGAATTAACCCTGTTGGTTTTAGCGAGAACCATTCTTCCTTGAATCTTGTGGACTGGTGCTGCAGAATCACAAAGGATTTTAATAATAATGACATCACTTCCAAAAGCATTTGAAGATAGAATAAAAAAATAAACAAGATGTTGATAATTCAAAGAACTTCAAACAAAAGGTTAGGAAGGAAATCCCTATCAATAATAAAAAGAAGAATTATAGTTGCTGAATTTGAGAAACCTATTTTCCTGAAAGAATTATTTTGATAAAGATTTTAGAAATTTCAACCTCAAGTAGCATTGTCTGCTCGGTCAAAGAACACCAAATGTTTCCTTATAAATAAATGGCCAATGTTACCCATAACATTATTTACTACTGAATACATGTAGAAAACCATCAACATCAGAAATACTAAAGAAAAGCATTAACATCAAAAAACTGCTATATGAGCTCTGGTAAAAATGGTTACTGGACATTAGGTTTATAAGTCACAAAATTCAGTTGTTCTTGTCCTTAAGGATGGCCCAGTGGATATAGACATTGGTTAGTTCCTGACTTGACTCTTAGAGTTGTGAGTTCAATACCAGGCTTCAGCAGTGGTGAAAAGCACTTTGCAGGGTTAGAGGGAGATAACTTACAATTTCCACTCAAGGCTTTATGCAAGGAATGGAGTTCATATACCCCAGTGATTGTAATAAAGGGTTTGGTTCAAAATTCCGAAACGTCATACAAATGGCAACAAAGATGAGGACAATAGTCCGAATAATGTATATACTACCTCATCTCATAAATGTAGACAAATATTTTTCTGTTGCTACAGTTCGTAATGCCACTTGGTTCAATCACTTCACATATATATTGTTTGTTTGAATCACTCATCTTCCTTGATCTATTTATTAAGTAGGTTATCTCCAACCAGTATTTTGACAAGAACGTGAATGTAGTTTGTAATCTTCAGCACTCAGAAGGTTGCTAGTCTTGAAAATGTTTTATTTTCTTCAAAACCTTGTTAAGAATTCACTTCCTTTACATATTCATCTTCCATATCTTCCTGTTCTTCTGAAATGGAAAACAATGTAATCTGTTTGAATTTCTGCCATGAGTGGTTATCATTATTTACACTATTTACAGTTGAACTATTGTCCTTATCTTTGTTGTTATTTCGGATTCTGATCCTAATCAAGTGTAAATTGCTCTGGACAACTGACAGGGAATTCTGAACTGGACCATTTATTTCATCTCTGCTACCCATGTTCTGCTACCCATGTCTACGTATATGTCATCTAGTTTTTATTTTTAACTAGCAGTATAGCCCTGCATTGCTCGGGTGTAATGAAAGCTTTAAAACTAATCCATGGTTCTGGAGTTGGATGTTTGGATGTTGGCACGAAAGACTAAAAAGCAATAGTTGTTTCCAGTTAAAGCGAAACCGTAGACTGAAAGAAAAATGAATGGATGTCAGTCAAATTTTGATTTCCTGGTATCAATATCAAATAAGTTTTTTTCATCATAAACTGAATTTTGAAGGCTAAATAAGTCCTCTGAGTAATTGGTATTGTGGCTGAGACTAAGAACTACAATTATACCTACTTAGAGCCAAACTCAAAGCAAAAACTAAAATAAAAGGGCTGAAAAATACATACATACAAGCAGATAAACAGACACACACAAACATCTTGCCTTTTTTATATATATATATATATATATATATATATAATCGATTTTCTGCACTGTTGTAAGAACTGCAGCCTTAAACTTCTGAATATCGTTTCTTGTATCTTTGTATCAAATTTGATTAAAATCAGACAACTCCTTCTATAACCCAATTTTTTCGATTTTCGATATTTATCGGCGGTACCTCGACACAAAACCTAGCTAAGAACACCTGCAGAGGCTTATAGTACAACTGTGTAAATTTTCAAGAAAATCGGTTCAGCCATTTCGGAGTCTATAGGTAACGGACACACACAAAGTTTCATTTATAAATAAATTTAGATTAGATTTAGATTAGTACTGATCAGTTACTGGGTAAATTTTAGTATAAGGAAGCATTCCAGAAGTTGAGTAAAGAACTAAGAAACAAAGAGGAGAGTACTGGATTTCTATGTGATGTTGGTTCTTTAATATGGCAGTGAATGTTAGACAAAATCAACAAAGATGAAGGAAAAACTTGAAGCAGCTGAAATGTGGTTCTACAGAAGGATGCTGCGAATATCATGGATCGAGCATGTCTTAGAAATGATGGAAACAAAAAGAAAATTAATACTGAGCATCAGGAAGATACAGCTGAAGTTCCTGGGACATGCAATGAGGAAAGAAGGCTTAGAGAACCTAATACTAACAGGCCAGATAGAGAGAAAAAGAGACAGGGGAAAACAGTGGATAACATATTTGAAGGACCTAATTAACTGGATGATGGAACGAGGGTTGCATGGAGTAACAGGAGAAGACGTGCTAAGATCCTCCAAGGATAAGGAGACATGGAAAGCCGTGTTCGCCTATGTCCTGAAAGGACAGGGCACATAGAAGAAGAAATCATCATAGAAATACAACCTGAGAAGAACAGTTGAAACTATTTGTTTTTAATTATTTTCTAAACTGATACAAATTGACATGTCTATTCCTTTGAATATCTATAATCTGGGCTGTAATAAAACTTGCTTTAGCTAAATTTTTCTAAATTTCAGATGATGAATTATGATAAAGAAATGTTAAAGAAGGCTATTGATCTGATTGATTTCCGTCTTGAAGCAGTCAAAGGAATTTGTGCAGTGGCTGCCGGACTGGCCACTTACTTGGGTCCTTGCCAGCACTCTCTGCGACAACTTGTCTTGACGGTAATGTGGCCAAACTTCCTTAAAGAGAATGGAATTAATCTAATTTATGACCAAATCCATCACCACAAAGGTTTGTATTTTTCTGCCTATTTTGGGGAAGCATAATACATTTTCTACTAACCAAACCCCCTATCTTGTATACATTTCTCTTAATAATAATTTAAGTGATGTTATTTATAGTAACTAGAATTTTTTTTTTTTTTTTTTTTTTTTTTTTGGTTTCACCCCAAGCAAGGCATTCTACTGCCACTACTGCACAGTGGGTTACATAGTGGAAAGTGATGAGAAAGAGTGGTTAGATATAGGAAATGTCAGAAGGAGAGTGATAGATGGGTAAGGATAACAAGTATGAGGGTTGGGCAGATGGAAAGAGTGTTTGAGAGAATGGATGCAAGTTAGTGTGTTAGGAGGTGTCTATTGACCTTATATTTAAACTCCTGGAGATTGTAGCTGTTGGGGAAGCAAGTATGTGGAAAGGAATTCCACAGGCAGGAAGTGCAAAAAAAGAAGCTGTTGGAGTAGAAACTGGTTAAATTTTATTGGTTTCACTGTAAAAGGGTGGGACGTAGTTGCTAATCTAGTATCTTGTGCAAATTCATATCTAGGGAGCACCAGTGATCTAAGTTCATTGGAGCAGAAGCTGTGAAAGTATTTATAGAAGAGGCACAGGGAAGCCACATCATGCTGGTGAGAGAGTGACTGCATCTGGTCTGCCAAGTCAGTATTACAGATTCTCCGTTGTATTTTGTCAAGAACCTCGAGGAGAATAGCAGGGGCACCCGACCAGATGTGGGAGCAGTATTCAATACACGGGTGGATGGTAGATTTATATATGTGCAGGGTAGATTCAGACGGGCTTGGTTTAAGTCATTTAAACTGTGTGCCTAAAAAATGGCGCTTTTATCACAGTTGCCATGAAACATACATATCTGCATCCAGAAAATATTTATCTAGATCAAGATATATATATATATATATATATATATATTTTTCTGAGATGTGGTATAGTAATTATTTACACACACCCTATGTTTTTTAAATAAAAAGAACTTTTACATAATTTATATTGTTTGGACTGTTGTCCTCATCTTTGTTGCCTCAAGGACACATGGACCAGTCGATAAGTGTTGGTTGGATCCAGTGACTTAACTCAGAGTTTTGAGTTCAGTAATTGGCAACAACAGTGGTGAACAAAAATTTATAACTGACACCAAAAAATCCATCTTTTCACGACATCTTAATTCTCTCACCCCCCAACCCCTACCCTCTTAACTCATTCCTCTAGCCATTATCGATTTACTTTGTATTGGTTAACCTAGTGCAACCCTTTCAATTCCACAACTCCCTTCATTAATTAGATATGGCAACAAATGTGCTGTTTCTAAATTTTGATACCTTACCGGCCATAATTATTAGGCCACACCAGTCTAAAAAAAAAATAATGTATTTCATACTATTTTTAGTATTTATTGCCAGGTGGATAATTTTAAATGAAAATAGAATGGTTCTTTTTTTATTATTGCTTTGCAAAATTTTGCAAGGCAGCCAGGAATAAGAGGAGGAGACTAGCATGGGGAAGAGAGCACAAAAACTGAACACCAGAACAGTTTATTTGATGCACATGTTATTGTGCAGTATTAACAAAAGAACCATTTTATTTTCATTTAGAATTATCTACTTGGCAATAAATACTAAAAATAGTATGAAATACATAATTTCTTTTAAAAAAAAATAGGGTTGCCTAATAATTATGACCAGTGGTGTATATATATATAAAATATTTAAAATTTCTACAACATAATTGTATTGAACACTTTTTAATACAAATGTGTTGTGTATTGGTCTAATTTAATTATGACCAAAAACTAAATAATTATATATATATATATATGTATATACATACATATAGCAATTTCTAACAGAAAAATATTTCATTGCCTGATGAGGTACTAACAAATAGTACCAAAACATGACAGCTCTTGCATTGCAGTAAACTATAGTTTTATTATAAACACTTATAATAAAAATATTACTATACAGTACTGTGCAAAAGTATTAGGACAAGAACTATTTTATCTTTTATGAGGCATATTGACAGAAAATAAACAATTTAATTAAAGTAATTTTGTTTGATTTCTTCAACAAATGCTTTAACAAGAAAAAATACTTTTTTTTTTTTTTTTAATCATTTCACCCCGAGCAAGGCAGAAACGCCACTGATGTGCAGGGGGTTACATAAATGTAAAAAGATTAATTAGAAAAGAGTGAGGAGTACAAGCTAGTTAGAAAGGAACAATAGAAAGCTGAGAAAGCAGGTGCAATGACAGGTACATGGGCGGAGAGAAAGGGAAGGTTATACAGGGGAGGGGAGAGAGCTAGAGGCCAGTGGTTAGTAGGTGAGTATTAACTTTGCTTTTAAATTTCTGGAGGTCGTAGCCGTCAGGAAAGCAAGAATACGGGAGTGAGTTCCACAGGCGGGAAGTGCGAGAGAGGAAACTGCAGGAGTAGAATTGTCGTCTGCGTTTGGCTAACCTGACTGTGAATGGGTGGGACCCAGTTGCCAGTCTGGTTGAACGGGTAAACACCTGTTGAAGAGGCATCAGTGACTTAAGCTCATCCGAGCAGAAGCCATGAAAGTATTTATAGAAGAGACAGAGGGAGGCCACATTTCGACGATGGGAAAGTGGCTGCAGACGAGTCGCCAGATCAGTACCTATCACATTACAGACTCTCCTTTGGAGCTTGTCAAGAACACTGAGGAGAACGGCAGGGGCACCTGACCATAAATGGCAGCAGTACTCCATGCACGGACGGATGGTTGACTTGTATATATGCAGGATGGATTCAGGTGGAAAAAACATCCTGGATCGACATAGTGACCCAATCTTCTTAGCAGTAGATTTTGCTATGGATTCAATATAGTGCTTCCATTTGAGGTCTGAGGACAGGGTAAGTCCGAGGAGGCGTAGTGTATTACTCTCCGGGAGAATCATCTGGTCCATGCTTATGGGAGGCAGAAGAGGTTGCCTGTAATGGTTGACAGACAACAGCTTGGTCTTAGATGAATTGAAGTTGACAAGCCACTTCTTGCCCCAGTTCACCACAGAGTGTAGATCCCGCTCAAGGTCAGCAGCGAGATTATGTCTGTCCGCCACGACAGGTTTCTTACTGGAGCGGGAGTATATTGTAGTGTCATCGGCGTAGATGCCTACTTGGGACTTGATCTCATCTGGGAGGTCGTTGATGAAAATAAGGAAGAGCGTTGGGCCCAGGATAGAGCCTTGTGGGACACCAGCATTCGTGCTGTAGGACGAAGAGGCACGCCCATTCAGAACGACCTTCATTTTGCGGTTATTTAAGAAAGATTGGATTAGGTCAAGCAGGCGACCGGTAATACCATAACCGCGTAGTTTGCATAGGAGGCCAGGGTGCCAAACCCTGTCGAAAGCCTTGGAGATGTCCAGAGCAACCGCGCGAGCCTCGTCAGACTCATCAAGGGCCTGTAACATGTACTCCGTTACAGTAGTTAGCAGGTCGGCTGTGGACCTGTCAAATCGGAATCCATATTGCCTGTCGGAGAACAGTTTGTGGGCGGTGAGATGATGAACTATTTCAGCGTTTATTATAGCCTCGAACACTTTCCCGAATATTGGTAGAAGACTGATAGGGCGATAGTTGGATGGGTCCAAGGGTTCACCACAGTTCTTAAAGACAGGAACGACTGAGGAGAATTTCCAGCATGCAGGAAGCAGAAAGGCAGTAGTTAAACAGTTTAGAGAGGACAGGGGAAAGTTCAGGAGCACACCTCTTAAGGACTATCACCGGGATTCCATTGTCTCCACACGCCTTATGGGAGTCGAGTTTTGAAATTACTCTGGATACTACTGTCGGGGTAATATATACGTCGTGCAGTTTGGCCTCAGTTCTAATAGGGAAGTCGGGTGGGTGCACTCCGGACGAGTCGCATGTGGAGTTGGATGAGAATCTGTGAGCAAAGCACTCAGCTTTGTCCGCAGATGACGTGAGAACCTCAAATCCATGGATTAAAGGAGGTATTGAGGATTTCCTGTTGTTGAGCACTCGTTTACAAATCCCCCAATAGTCCTTGGAGCCGAACTTGCGGTCAGCTATGTGCTGTCGCATTCTCTCAGCAAACAACTGTTTGGCGTCATTTAGGGTTCTCTTGCACTCACTGCGAACAGATGTGAACAGGCGCCTATAGTGATCAGTTGGCTGTCTCTGGAATAGACGGAAGTAATGGTTCCTGTGGGCAATGGCGGCTGAGCAGGCCGGAGAGAACCACGGAGAGGAATGAGGTTTTAAGCAATACTTCCTGGTGGGTATGAAGGCATCAATGCCAGCTTTCACCCATGACGAGACCTCAGAGGCACAGTCATCAACTGATAGGTCAAACACTTTTCCCCAAGGGACGTCGCAGAGGAAATCGCGAAAGGCATCCCAGTCAGCTTTTTGGTAGAGGTAGGAGGTTCTATAAGTAGGGGGATCCTGGGGGGAGTGAGATTGGAAAGAAATACTGAGGGAGACTACAGCGTGGTCGGAGTTGCCGAGAGGGCAAAGCTGCGAGACTTGACAGGCATCGGGCGCAGAGGTGAAACATATATCTAGCAGTGAGGAATGACCCGAGGGTGTGCTTGGGAAGCGAGTGGGGAAGTCCACCACTTGCGTAAGGGATTGGGAAATAGCAAAGTTCATGGCGTGAATGCCCGCCGAATCAGTAACAGCGTTTTCAAGCCACTCAGAGTGATGGGCATTGAGGTCTCCAAATACAAATATGTGGGCAAATGGGTGATAGGAAATAGCCTTATCTATGTCATCGGCAATGCTATCTAGTAGGGAGCAGTCAGGAGAGGAGGGAGAACGGTAAAGGAAGAATAGGTAGCTAACCGAACTGAGGAGAGACAAGCGGAGACATATGTATTGGTGGTCAGAAGATTCGAGTGAAGTCACCCTAGTTATGGGGAGGTGTTCGCTGACATAAACACCCAGCCCATGCATGTGGACAGTAGAATCCTTCCTTAAAAGGGGAAGATAACCAGGGATGAAGAGGTCAGAGGAGGGAATAGCTGAGTTGAGGTTAGTTTCGCAGAGCGTGAGGATGTCAGGGGACTTTTCATGCAGGAACGCTTCTACACTAGCAAAGTTAGTACGAATGCCTCGGATATTAGTGAAGGAGAGGTTAATGGGCTTAGGTGGTTTGGATTTAACTGGTTTAGGGTCATTTCTGTTTTGTTTTGTCATGTTTTTTGTTTATAGAAAGGGACCTAGGGTAGAGGATACAGGCGGTCATTACCCACGATCTGTGCTGGGAGGGAGACTGGCTAGGGCTGCAACAAGGTGTGGCCTCGGGGTTGCCCACCGAAAGCGCTTGCAGGGACACCTATCCATGCGCGACATGGCACTACAAGAACCCCGATATTATACAACTGTTGATCAGAGCAGCCGCTCTTGACGCTACGCAAGAGTTAGGGCTCCTAACTACCAGTCGGAAGCAGCAACCAGGAAACTGCCAACCCGGTACCCTCACAGTGATGAGCCATTTCCACCAACCGGCCAGATCGCAGGAAACTCACGGAAGCACCAGTACCAAGGTCTGAAGAGAGAGAAGTGAAAACCGGAAACCACATCCTAAACAGGAAAAACAAGGAACGAGCCTCTACTCCAGTTCAATAGACGTGGGAGGAGTATAGGCGGGCAATAGTGTGACTTATCTACTCCTATTAAAAAAAAAAAAAAAACGAACACGAACAATCCTTTGAAAAAAAAAACACAAACTTACAAAAGTGGAGTTAACTAAGTTTTAACTTAGTTAAAGTCCAAATGAACTCCAAAAAAGGGGGGGAAAAAAACAAAAAAAACACAGATTTATATATATAAAAAAAAAAAAAAAAACAAACGAAAAATACCTCACAGTTTAACACAGGAAATTTGAATTAATGATTCATTCTTCAATTCTTGCTTTTCCCAAAAATCAACATCGAGTTAGCCTGCTAGGTAAATTCCCATTCAAAGAACAACACATGGCATGGAGCTGTAATGGCTGCTGATAACTTGGCCAAAGTAGCTTCGCATAATAGAATAAATATAAATCCTTTTGCTTTCATCACAGCTTTCATTCTGTCAGGCACTGACATCACAAGCTTCTTCAATGTATCTGATGGTATCTCCTGCCAACCAGCTTGTATTTGTTCCCAAAGTGTGTCTTGCAAAGTAACATTAGATTTATCAATTTTTTATCCAAAATATCACATAGATGCTCAATAGATTAGTTCCAAAATAACTTGTTTAATAGAAAATAGAAAAAATTAAATATAACTTCTTTTCATTTCTTTTACACCTGGTTTTAAATAAACAATATTTGTTAGCAATTTACTTAGTTTTTCACCCTCTATTTGAATTTCAGTGCGGTTTTTAGGGAAAAAAAAATTTATTTTGATACCTTCATAAAAGATAAAATAGTACTTGTCCTAATACTTTTGCACAGCACTGTATATTTTGTATCAAGAAAATATTTACATTCCTTTTTGTGAACAGATTAACTTCACAGATAGGTGAGTTTTGTGCACACAGTACATTCTTTTTATTTTATGTGCCATGTCCCTTCAGGATACTGGCAATCATGGTCCCAACCTTTTACCCTTGAAGTAGCTAAATGTAATCACCACTTCTACTCCAACAGTTTCTTTTCTGGCATTTCTCATCTGTAGAACTTCTTTTCATTTACTTGTTTCACTAATAACTTCAGTTAAGTGCCATACGTGATGCATGCTTGGTTGATCATGTCTCAAAAGACACACGACTGACTGGGCAGAAAATTACCCCGCAGTAGGTTTCCATTGCTTTCTGTGGTAGACTGGTTGTCAGCCAAGGCTATAGAACCCAATCTGTCTTGTTATTTAACCCATAACTGGACGGAATAGATGGATTAATACCTTTCCCAAGGGTATTTGCGTATAAGTGAATGCAACAAACTCTACTGGAATTCGAGCTTGGGTCTCCGGTTTCTCCTTCCGAGCCGATATTGACGGCACCACATAACTACAATCTTCAAAAATTTAAATGCAATATCAATTGGCATCCTCTGTCTTTCTAACTCCTGTTACTTTATTATTCTTTTCATGAAAGTTTTCTCATTGTGTTTCCCTCTCCGTAAACCACTGTGTCCTTCTCTTTCATTTTCACTTCCTGTGACCCCCTGTACACTAGTGTCATTCCTGTTGGACTTGGAGTGAAATAATTAAAGAAAAAACAAATTTTATATGCGATGTGATTTTGAAATAAAAAATAAGTCTGTAGCACAACTTGAAGATCGATAAGTGATGCTAGTTCAAGTCTCAATTGGATGAGATTGCTTTATTGGTTTTGATAACCTGTCACTTCTTGTTAGGTTATTTAAAGTCAAATTTTGTATGGTACACACAACAAGAATCAAACTCACAATTCATTTTTAGAGGTCAACTAGGCAATCATGGCTAATTTTTATATGGAATTTGTGCACAATTCTGATAGGCTGTTGATTAGGAAATAATCTCAAATTGTAAAACATACTCAAAATTCTGTATGTACTATACTATTTGTACAGTATTTCACTTGATCAGCTTATTATTCTTTGTGAATCAATTGCGAGTTAGTATTCTTTCACTGAAGCTTGTCAATAAAATCTAATCTATCCAGCCAATCAGAAATGAATAAATGAGGCACCATACAATGTAATCTATTTCAAGAAATGTGGGTCTTGGGTATGACCATAAACTGCATCCAGCAGCAAGGTCTCTGATTAGGAGGTTGTGAGGAGCATGGAACCACCTCTTAATTGCTGTTGTTCCCAGGTCCACCCTGACCCAGAGTGGTAGCACCTGTTAGGGTACCAGCTATGGGTAAATAGTTAACCCTCAAACCGGGGGGTAAAAATGCTATGAAAGTATTTACCAACAAAACTTTTTTGAATGAAAAATGTTACCAACAAAACGTTTTCTGGACGAAAAATGTTACCAACAAAACGTTTTTTGAATGAAAAAATGTTACCAACAAAAAAAAATATATAAACAAACAAAAACAATAAAACAAATAATCTAAATAAAAAAATTCAAAACGATTTACGGTATTAAATGACTTAATGAAGTTCGATATGCTGGTTAAATAAACCAACCAACCAATCAAGAAATGGGTTCAGCCTATTGAAACTTGTCACTCTACGTATGAAAATAAACATCCAAAAAGTCTTTGAACTGTGCTGAAAATTATTATTTTCTGCAAAATGCATAAAAATACGATCTACTGAAATCACAAAAAATTTTATGCAATAGAGCAAATCTGAGACCAGATTTGGATTCAGCTCTAACTCTTCATGCCAGAGAAAAGAAATTTGGGTTGTTGACCAGTATTATTCCTCATGCCCAAAAAGCCAGGTTTGGCTAATTTTGCAACATATTACTCCTTTTTGGATTCTTTAATATTGATATTTGTATAGGGCACACAGTGAGGATTGTGCTCTCTACAAAGTAATTATTACTCACAAAACTATACTTGCTAATTATTATCCAACTCTGAGGTGCATCAACCTCACTGAAAAAAGTGGACTTTCTTTCTCATTTGCATGCATTATTAATGATCACTGATTGAAATGCAACAAAAATTTGGATAAAAAACTACTAAAAAAAAAAAGAATCAAAATAATTTACAATGCTTCATCTACAACAGGGATTCCCAAACTTTACCCAGTGGCACATTTGTACTCTTCAGAAGATACATTGACTCCAAGAGCATAACCACTACATGGTGTAATCTTCATTCACATGACACATTGTAATTTTTTTTATTTCTTCATTTTTAGTATTTTATTTTGATTTTGGATTCTCAATATGAAATTCATACAGACAGATTGCTAAACGTGCTATTTTAATGCTGTTGTTATTAATGTCAACATGGCTTTGTGAGTCAGCATTTTGTGTTGTTAGGAATCAAATCAAAACTCAAAACTCCTTATCACGACCTTCGTTGCACCATTGCTAAAGTTTCTCCTTAAATATGTTGAACTGGTAAATAGCAACAGACAGTAATCAACTGTAGTCAAATCTGACCATTATATCAGCAAATTGGTAGATGCTTTTTATAACAGCCTGAGAGATTCCACTCTGTTATCCAGGCAAGTCTATTCTGTAGGTTCTGATTGGCTGATGATTCCACTGTGGATATTGTGCTCAGTAAATATCAGCACAATATCTACCCTGTGGTGATTGAAGAGAGGGACATGTATTGAGTTACAACCCTGTTTATTTTAGTCTGCCAACTGGACGCTAGTTGGAAACATCTTTGCGAAGGTGAGTCTCACACTCTTAATTATTTAGCATAAATGAGTTTGTTGCAAAAATGCAAGCCCAGCAGTTTCATTAGTATTGCTTAGTTTTGGTTATCAGTATATAGTTTTGAAATTAGTAATGCTCATTATAGATAATTAAAAAAATATGTATGAAGGATCAAATTATTTTATAAATTATTTTATCATTTGTCAATTTTTGTCGAGCCTTTAGCTGTCAGTGAATTTGTGAACAAATTTTTGGCACACTATGCCCTTGTCAGGTTAAGGACTGAAGTTCTCGATTGATATTTCACCCTTTCTGCAGATTAGCTATGATGTATCTTCTTCGTTTTGCAGTGCATCTCCTTTTAACTGTTTTGTTTATGTTGCCAGGGATATATATATATATATAATGTTTGTATCGAGCACTCTTTATAAAAGTAAATGCATGAACAACAGGTTAAAAAACCTCCTATGAGTTCTACAACTTTGTTACAATATATATATATATATATACATTTCTTTTCCTTTCTCAACAGACAATCTTTTAAGTTTTGCTTCTTTTCCATTGTTGGCTTTGGGTGGTGATCCAAAGTATTTTGATTCATATATTTTATAAATTACTTGCATTTAATTCACTGATGTTATGAGTAATTGACTCAACTCACAATGATTCCATAATAAAATATCAAAATTTAAATTTCATTGCTTTTTTTTTGTTTGTTTTTTCATCCTTAATTTTTAGGAGTACACAAGAATCTATAAAAATTCCAACAGATACAGAAAAGCAAAAAGATTGGAACCCTCCCTCCCGATCTACAAAATTCTGAATGCTATTAAAATAAAATCAGATCATTTGTTTTATTCTTTTGTTTTAAACAGGCTATATTGTTGAATGGTCTTTTGATTCCTTTCGAGAAGAAAGCACCCACTATATCAATACAAATGCAGTGGAAAAATTTACTTCAGATTTTAACTACTGTAAGTATTTTCAAGCTCAGAAGTTTCCTTATTTACATGATTTATAAATAGCAACAGATAAAATATTAATATAGCCATTTGTCAACAAACTAGAGAGTATAAATCCTTAAAAGTAAAATTATTTTACTGTCTAGCTCTCTGGCAAATAACACAATTTTGAGTACATTTTTTTTTTTTTTTTTTTGAATAGTGAAATTAATATCTGCCAGCCTAAAGACTAAAAGACTTACTTTAGAAAATGTGCCTAATATGCCCAACAGGAAGTGAACTTGCTTTTCCAAATTAAAAAGGGAACCCATGTTTGCTTCCTACCAGGATGTGTAAAAGTTAATCTCATGTAACTGAGATAATCCTAATTTGTACCAAAATATTAGTAAATTTCCTAAACTGAATTTGAAAAATTTTTTAAAAATAATATTAGATTGAATATGGGATCACTTTATTTTTCTTGGGTAAAGGTATTTTTTATCACTCACAAATCAATTACTGATTTAAGGTATAATATTATCTTATATATGTACAATATGTATATTGATATATTTGTCGATAATACATACATAATAGCATCATCCACATGCAAATAAGATGAAAATAATGGAGGCATTACAAATGAAGTGAAATTTTACACTTAATAACATCAGTTATGAACATGGTAACAATGTGCTTACTGTATTTGGAATTTAACATACACACAACACTATTTACATAAACTTTATACATATTTATTTACAAGTAAAATAAAATGAATTCTTGGTAATAGCCAAAAGTGCTCAAAATTACAAAACCTTTAGACAATTCTTATATAATTTGAGTTCTACACTATTTGGACTCGTCTTTGTTGCCATTTTTATCACATTTCAGCTGTCTTCCTCAGGTGCTAGAAACTTCAAACCAAACCCTTTATTACGATCACTGGGGTAAATCATTCTCATTTCTTGTGTGAAGCCACTCCTGGTTAACATAACTCTAAGTTATTTTTTCACCACTGTAGCCTGGTATTGAACTCACAACACTTTGGGTCATGTCACTGGGACTAACCAATGTCTATATCTACTGGGCCATGTGTTCTTTAGGACAACAGCAAGTAAATCTTTGGCACTTATAAGTCTAATGTCTCAGTAACCTGTTTTTACCAGAGTTCATATTGCAATCTTTTGATGCTAATAATTTTCTCTAGCATTTTTTATCAGATCTCATATTGAATTTTTTTTTTTGCGCTAATGTTTTTCTCCAGCACTTAGTATTACTGGTTCCCATATTGTATTCATTTCTAAGCTTGGTCCAGCTTAGGATATTTATGTAGTCTAGCATATGTGTTATCTTAAGTTTACATAGTTTCTAGTGGCGTTCTCTATCTATTTCAGTTTCATCACATAGAGGGTGATGATGCCTCTTTTTCTTCATATGTGGTCTGCTACGCCTGATTTTTCTATCTCTCCATGTGTTACAGACTTGCAATGTTCTTGTAGCCTTACCTTAAGGGAATCGCCTGTTTCTCTTATATATTTTTTTTCACAGCTATATGGAATGGTATACACACAGTCCTTAGTCTTGTCCTCCACTGTTAGGGGTCTTACTTAAGAGAGGTATCTGCAAAGTGTAGAGCCACTTCTGAAGATTGTTTTGATGTTATATGGACCAGAGATTCTTTGTCTTTTCTCTAACCCCTTCACATAGGGTAGACAGACTGAGACTGTTTTCTGAGAGTTGTTATACTCAAGTGCCCTCTCTTCTACATGGCTCAGTGGATATATGCATTGGTTAGTTCCAGTGACTTGACCTAAAGAGTTGTGAGTTCAATACCAGGCTACAGCAGTGGTGAACAAATAACTTAGAGAGTTAAGTTAAAGGGAGATAACTAGTGGCTACCAGAAGTGGCTTTGCACAAGGAATGAGTATGATATACTCCAGTGATTCTAATAAAGGGTTTGTTCCTAGCACCTGAAAAAGCCCGGACCATACAATGCCTGAAATGTCATAAGCATGGTAACAAAGATAAGGACATTAGTCCGAATAATGTAAATAGTGTAAATACTACTTCATCTAAGAAGTACAGACAAATATTGAATTTGAGTTCTGAAAAGAAAAAAAAATCTTAAGGACACATGAAAAATTCTATAAAAAAATTAATTACAATAATACCTTGTCTGTCATTTTTAATGAAACCTGCATATATATATATATATATATATATATATGTGTATGTGTGTGTGTACATATTTGGACAGTATCTCTTCATTCAGACATGTTTCACTGAATAATATAGACATATTGTGTCTACTTATTTTAATACTGACTCTTTTTGTTGTTCTCTAATCAGTTTCTTGATGCTATGATGAAATTCATGAAAGAAGGCGTTATAGTTTGCTTTTTTATTTTTTAACCCAAGTACTTTCAATCTTTTCTAAGATCATCTTCAGGGGGTAAATTACAAAGACAAACTTATAGAAACTACGATAAAATCTGCATTTTGTTGTGATAGGAATTTTTAAAACATGTGCAAACCTGCTGTTACATGTTCTATATATATATATATATATATATGAAAAATTAAGGAAGACACGTTATTTCATGGTAAATCAGAAGTATAAGCCTATTTCAGGTAAACCATCATCAGCTTTTGTCTTTATTGTACAAAAGATTTTACACAAATCTTTTGTACAATAAAGATGGATCTGATGATGGTTCACCTGAAATAGGCCTATACTTCTGATTTACCATGAAATAACATGTCTGCCTTAATTTTTCTTATATTTGCTCAATATGTATTTATATACATATATATTTAGAGCTCTCTTAGAGAGTTATCCTACCACTGTATGTACAGGATACTCCTTTGGATTCTTCTGTATCTATACCGCATGCTGATTATATATATATATATATATATATATATATATATATATATAATGTCAATGAATGGATGTAATGGAACTATAATGGTTGCAGTCAACATCATAAATATTTATTTTTTTAATTGCTGGAACGGTCATCTGTGAATCTTAAAATGGCAATTGACATTTCTGTGTTCTGGATATGCCAGTGCATGTCCCGTTATAAACTGATATAATTTTGATTGTTAATTTTGCAGTATATCAAAAACTTTCAGCAGATAAGTAGTTTTAATAGCAATATACCCACCCAAAGTATCAAATCTCAGCAGAAGCTGTGCAAAAAAAAAAAAAAAAAAACTGCTATGATAGCAAAATGAAACCTAAATAAGAATTCTTCTCATTCTCTATGAAGGCAAAATTTTACCAGAGAATCTAAACAAAGAAATTTTTACCTGATTTTGTCTGATTAGTTATATATATATATATATATATATATATAAAAAAGGCAATCTGTGAGTCTGTGTGTGACTGTTTCCTATGCATGCTTACATTTTTTAAGCTATGCCATTCAAACATTCTAAAGACACATATATACAGGGAAGCCAGGTCAACACAATACTTTTTGAGCTCAACAGTTTTCTCTTTCACACATTTTGGCCAATGGTGCACATTGTTTTCATTTGCTCTGTAAAACAGCTAAGATCTAAAATGGTTGCTGAATTACATCACAGAAATCAAATCACACATATCAAACATGACTAAAATATTTTTTGTTTTATTAAAAAATTTTTTTAAAAAATGAGCATTTATATTTAATTTTTGTTTCTACATTTTAGAAATTCATTTGGTCAACAAAAAATATGAATATTTGTCCTCGTAATTTTCAAACAAAAGAGATATTAAAAAATGTAGACGTGCATAGGGAACAGTCACACACACTCACAGATTGCCTTTTATATATAGAGATTATATTTTAAGTGTCTGCAGCAAATTTAAACATATTTGTTTCATCTGCTGAAGAAATTAAAATGTTCTGAGTTGTAGGGGCAATGTCGGGCTATGATGCTAGTTAGTTATAATAAATAAAATTGTTGCAATTTGGACACTATCCATCATTTTGTAAAAGTTTTATTTTATAAATATTCTTGTTACTAATGTTAAATTGTTTGTTTCAAAATTTGATTTAAAAACTAAAAAAAAAAGTAAAAAATAGTAAGAAATATAAGGATTTAGAGCATGAAATTTGTTTTGGTCATTAAGTGACAATGTCAGAATATTAGAAAAAAAAAACTGAAATGGAATGTCTTGATTAATGGCAGGAGGATAAAATTAAAATTCGAAATAAGTGTAGGGATAAAGAAAGAGATTGTCTCTGTTTGGTAGAGATGAGTCACATCACATGATGGCTGCTTAGGGACTTCAGTTCATAAAGTGACAAGAGTGGCCAGTGTTTCAGTTCATCAGACGAACCTAGTAGTTGCATTTTTGCCTGGGCCAGCAGGCCTAAGCTGAGGCTTAACTCTGCTTCCTCCAGTAAATGCTGCAGTTTACAAGTCCATAGTGCCATTTCCTTCTGGGAATATAACTTTCCTAGGTACGCAAAGTGACTCCAACTTGCAGTCCTCAATTTGGGAAAACCCAAGACTTGCGGTTTCCCCTCCATGGAATATATCCTTGCATGGGACATATTAGATTATAGTGGGTTGCTTATCTATTCTTTTCTGTTTGTGGGGGGTGTCCATTCCAGTGAAGGGTAGTTGTGTATGGTTGCAGGTTAACGGAATTTGGCCTTGTTGTAGATATCCCACTATAAGTCATAAAGAAAGGTTATAAACCAAGAAAAAGCAAATTGAGTTGAAAGATAACATTTTATATATACACATATCAATTAATGTTTTTACAATTAAAGTAATACTTGAATATAGGTCCAATGGAGGTTAAAATGTTC
This sequence comes from Ascarosepion bandense, assembly GCA_037127315.1. Taxonomy (NCBI): domain Eukaryota; kingdom Metazoa; phylum Mollusca; class Cephalopoda; order Sepiida; family Sepiidae; genus Ascarosepion; species Ascarosepion bandense. Next base: position 10,522,535 of record JBBBDQ010000256.1, read on the forward strand.
ATGGCAAATAAGCTGAAAGAGAATTAATGCTTAGGAATGTGGGGAGCGTGTAAGTGAGGAATGTCTTTGATGCAGTCGCTCCTTAGGGCAGTAAGTAGTTTTGAAACAGGGGAGTAGGCAAGAATAGTAGCCGCTTGACTTAGGTTAAGGGGATATTGATTACACTCTTCTTCTTGAGGTCTGCCTGCTGGGGTCTGTCTGTATTCGCTTTTTATATCTTCTTTTTGGATCACAGCAGCTCGTTTGTGATTTCACACTTGTATTTGATTCTAGGCTTCTCATTGACTGATAAATAAAATTTGCGTAGACTTGTGAAATGGAAATTTAATATTTGATTAATTTTTATTTTTCAACCGGAACATCTGTGCAGATCCACCTGTGCACAGATTACTTTTGGTCATTTGCTTTCTGGTCGTTATAGAGCAAACATCTGGTCCCTCGCTTTGCTTGGTATCACCACAAGATAAATCCAGTCCATCTGAATCTGGAATCCTAAACATGGGTTCTCTAAAAACACAGAAGAATATCTATATTATACTGAAGACCCTTCCTTTTTGTTTCTCTTTACATTCTCCTTGTTGTATTGATATACGTTATACAGTTCTTTGTATGGTATATGTATATATAATTTTGTGTATGTCTTAGTAGTATAAGAATCTCTGAAAAGAAAGCATGTTTGTCATTCCTTTTCGTTTCAACCATTCTGTTCCATTTTGTCTGTAAATTATGGTGATGTATATAGTGTTGCGGTGCTCTCCACCTTTGTCTACAGTAATGGACTGTGCTAAGCACTACATAAAGGACTGGTGATAATACCTCGAGGAAGACCTCAGAAGTCAGCCGAGTGGACAAGTCAGTCGAGTATTTCCGGTACTGGACCAGAAGTGTTCTATTGGTCAGACTCTTACGTCTCACGACAATACGTTCTACTAAACCCTTGTTCTGTATTCTACTAACGACCTCTTTGTAAATACTACTCTTCCTGGTAATACACCTACTTTATACAATTACGTTGTTTGTATTTATTTCACAATAATTCTTACATGCAACATATAGTAATGTTCATAATAAGGGAAATGCAATTGAAAGAATAAACCTTTCTTCCATATATCACTCTTATTATATTGGTGACCACAACGTAATCTTATTTGCCTGACATGTGATATTATTATCACCCATTAATTGAAGAACATGATGTATAATTATTTATCTTCATTATAGTAAAAGGAAATTGGATGGATTTTCTTTTTTCATTTTTGTTATTTAAAGTAAATTAAAGATGTTAAGCATCTTCCCCTATATAATATATATAAGGTGAAAAGAGAAAAAAAAAACAATATTTTCATACAAGATATATATGTATTTGGTATATAAACAATATTATAATATTGAGCAAATTGAGTTGAAAATAACATTTTTATATATACATATCAATTAATGTTTTTACAATTAAAGTAATACTTGAATATAGGTCCAATGGAGGTTAAAATGTTCATGGCAAATAAGCTGAAAGAGAATTATGTTAAAAATAGTCTTTGGTAATCGGGCTCGTGGGCTGGTCAAAATGCCTTCGTGGGTCAGATCTGGCCAGCAGGACGTAGGAAGTTTATATTAAGTGCATGCAAAAAGGAAGTTTATATTAAGTGCATGCAAAATTTCTCAGCACACTATTTTCTGAAAATTATAGACTGAATATGCCAGAGATCGGCAACTCATTCAACTCTGCAGGTCGGATCATGTCATAATGACAGGTTGTGGGCCAGACGAAGGCCATTAATGAAAAATTAAGGAAAATTACATATGCAGAGCCTGTCAACCTAAATATTTTAAGCCATAATGAAAATAAACATTGAAAAATCAGAAAAACAAAAGAAAATCTAAAATTAAAAAACACCTAACAAAAACTACTTTTCCTCAAGGAACGTCAAAATACTTCAACGTGAAAAAAATCAACTGAAGTGAATTGGATGAAATTATGATGTGTAGGTTTGAAACTGTTATTAAAAATTCTACCACAAACAAACCACACACACACACACATCAAACAAAAACAAAACACGTATACACATACATATGAGTACAAATAGTTGCAAGCATATACACTTAAGATAAGATAAGAATATGGCCCATTAAAAGATTCCAGCAACTTACATAGGTTAGATGGCAGGAGTAAGTGATGGGGGTTTACTGTTGGAGGAATGAAATAGAAAGCTGACTGAGACAACATTGTCCCTTTGAAGGTGCCCTTGCCTAATGTCTGTTGCTGGTTGGTCTGTCGGTCAATCAAATCGGCTCTCAGTTTTTGTTTTATGCTTATTTTTCTATTTTTTATGCAGAAATGGAGGTGATTTAGTTTTGATCAAATTTTTGCAGTCATACTATTCAAATTTGTTTGGGTGGATCAGAGGAAGATAACAGCAGGCCTTTTTTTGAATTTGAAAGCCTTGTCTCTCATGTTAAAAATAGTCTTTGGTAATTGGGCTCGTGGGCTGGTCAAAATGCCTTCGTGGGTCAGATCCGGCCGGCAGGACGTAGGTTGCCGACTCTTGAAATACGCTGTTGAAAAACTGTTTTTTTCTAAGTATTTCTTTTAAAAATATTTTATTAGCTTAATCAGTATTTGATTAACATAATATTTTTGAAATTATAACTATTTTCTTTTTTTTATTTCTTTTCAATAACGTTTTGAATAATATACTTGATTTGGATAAATTATATAGCAGTGGTTCCTAAATGATGTGTGGGTGGAGGTAAGGCAGAATGATTGAAAGACAAAAATTTAGAAACAGGTTAAAAAAATTCATATGCCAAAAATAAATATGATTTCAAAATTTAAAATATTATGAATTAATTATAATTGCATGCATGAGTCCCAGTATAAATAGTTATAAATAATTATTGACTGATTTTATCATTGTGATATTTTTGCATTATATAAAGTATTAAGAATATAGTAACTAGGGTCTGCAAATTGGAGGTGAGAGTTATCAATGATAAGGTTCTGACTTTGAATTTATCTCCCAAATTCTGATATTTTTAATTTTTAAATGTACGTTTTATCACATAAAATTTGGTGAATCAGAAGCAAATCTTCATTACAAAAAAGATATCTGGAGAAAAACATTTGGGAACCACTAACATAAAGAAGAGCTATTATAAAATAATGGTAAGTTTCTCTCTCAGACCAATTGCAAAATGTTCACTATTCATTATGGCCTCATTATTGTAACCCTTGGCAAACGGATTGACAGAGCTGATACATATATCAATGTTAAAGAAAGTTCCAAAAATTAACAAAATGGATGAACAACCAACATATTTAATTTATTACATTATGATTTATATAAATATAAGTTTAATCAAAAACAGAATATCTACTCAAATACAAATATCCATGAAAAATAATGATCAAACAAATAATACTACGCCTCCTTGGCCTTACACTCTCGGCGGACCTCAAATGGAATGACTATATTGAATCTATTGCCAAATCTGCTGCTATGAAAGTGGGCTCCCTGTGCAGGGCCCGGAAATTTTTCCCACCTGAAACTATTCTGCACATATACAAATCTACCATCTGCCCGTGTATTGAATATTGCTGCCATATCTGGTCGGGTGCCCCTGCTGCTCTCCTTGGGCTTCTTGACAAAATACAAAGGAGGATCTGTAACGTGGTTGATACTGACTTGGCAGACCGGCTGCAGCCGCTCTCACACCGGCGTGATGTAGCTTCCCTGTGCCTCTTCTACAAGTACTTTCATGGCTTCTGCTCCGATGAGCTTAGATCACTGGTGCCGCCTAAGCACGAATTTACACGAGATACTAGATTAGCAACTAGGTCCCACCCTTTTACAGTTAAACAAATAAGATGTAACCGTAAATTCTACTCCAACAGCTTCTTTTCTCGCGCTTCCCGCCTGTGGAACTCCCTTCCACAAGTCTGCTTTCCCGGCAGTTACAATCTCCAGGTGTTTAAATGTAGGGTCAATAGACACCTCCTATCACACTAACTCCCAACTATTCTCACAACACTCTCATCTACCCAACCCTCATTCTCGGTATCCTCACCCGCCTATCACCCACCCTCTGTTATTTCCTATATTTAATCAGCCTTTCTCCACTCTACGTAGCCCCCTGCACAGTAGTGGCAGTGACATGCCTTGCTCGGGGTGAAACGCTTATAAAAAAAAAATATATCGATATCTTTATGTACCTCGAAAAAGATACTGGTTTTCAAATAGTAGTTTGTATTATTCAGTTGTCACTGACTTCATATTGGCTCAAGAGAAAATTGCTTAACTTTTGACAAATTAAACAGGAACGAAAATGAAATCTTTCACTGATGCTCAATAAAGATGATTTTTATTTTTTCTGATAGGAAATAATTCCAGAAGAAGGAGAGGATGAAGTTGAAGAGAATGCAAGTGTTTCTCAGCAACCTGACATCCAAAGTGTGAAACAGGACAAATTGAAAGACAAGAGTACAGGTGACATGAACTCTCAAATGGTTACTCCCCAGAGTTTACCTGAAGACAAGGTGACAGAATCAGTGTTGTTGAATTCTGTGAGAGATGAAAAAATGGCAATATCAGTGGACACAGAACAAGAGTGGCATCAAAATGGGGAAAAGGAGGGATCCTTATGTAAGGATTTTATTTATTCATTTTTTTTTTTAATGTACAACTTCTGACATGAGAAAATATAATCAAATTTAACATCAGTCACATGACGAGTCTCAACAACAGGAAGTTAGTGAAGAAAGTATTTAAAATTTCAAGATAGTATTTTCATATATATATATTTTTTTTTTTTTTTTTTTTAACACATTTTTAGATTTTTTTTGTTATCATTCCAAAACGAAGGAGGCACCATGGAGTAATGGTTAACAGCTTAGATTGAGGAACTAGGGAACCAAGTTTGAATTCCAATCAAGTTCAGTACATTCCTGGATGTGCTAATATCCTTGGGAAAGGTATGAATCTATCTGTTCTCTTCTCAGCTATGGTTAAAATAGCATGACAGCTATTGGTGGTAACCAGTCTAGGAGAAGGAGACTGAATTCAAACTATCTTCCATCTCAAGCAAAGGCTAGAAAGTAACTTTAAAAACAAATATATCTCTAAAAGGAAGAACGGGGTAAACTCAACATTCCCATCTCAAAAGGAACTGGCAAGCTATTACACTATTCTTCCTTGGATGGCACCATGAACTATATATGCAGTAGTACAACAAAATAAATGACTCACTAAAAATGAATATATATTGAATTTTGCCTTTGGGATGTAGTAGTCTTGGGCAAACTAGAGCAAACCATATTCAACCTGTAGAAGTGCAGTCCATTGAAGTATTTCAAAGAAAGGTTTTTCATGAATTATTCCAAATAATACAATGAATAAATACAACAGATTTAGTAAATATTGAACATTTGATAAAAAAAAAAAAACGCAGCATGCCTGGTTTTCTAGCCTAAACATATTCTCTTCTGGGTAAGACTAATTCCAAGTTTCACTTAAAGTATTGGAATCTATGTACATTAAATCCTACCATATATATATATACTCTATATGCAGGAGTGGTTAGTGGGTTTAAATGTAATTTGACCCTAAGTGCTATATTTTCTTTCATATAACATTTGTTTAGGTTTCCATGTTTTTATGACTCACTGTGTATGTTTTTGTCATTGGTCTTTGCTTTGATGAGAAAAAATAAATAAGCTGATTTAGCTGTCATTTTTATTAATCATTGTTGTATGAAAATTTGCTATTTTAAGCAATATATATTTTTTGATGTGCATTGTGGTGCAGTGGATATTGACTCGGAACGAGAAATCGAGGAGCCAAGTTTGAATTCCAGTTTAATTCCTTACATTCACACAAATATCCTAGTGAAAGGTATTAATCTGTCTCTTCCCTCCAGTTATGGGTTAAATAACAGAACAGACTCGGTTCTATAGCCTTGGTCAGCAACCAGTCTACTGCAGAAAGTAATGGCAGCCTACTGCAGGATAACCTTCTACCCATTCAATCATGTCTCTTTCGAGACATGATCACCAAAGCGTGTATCATGTATGGAACTTAACTGATATTTTTTTATGTGGATGTGGTGCAATGGATATCAGTTCGGAATGAGAAATTGGAATTCAAATTCCAGTTGAATTCACTGTATTCAATTATGCATAAATACCCATGAGAAAGGTATTAATCCATCTCTTCTCCCTCCAGCTATGGGTTAAATAGCAGAACAGATTAGGTTTTATAGCCTTAGTTGGCTACTGCAGAAAGTAATGGCAGCCTACTGTGGGAAAATCGCCTGCCTATTCAGTCATGGATTGGAAGAGACATGATTGTTCAAGTGTGTATCACATATGGCAACAACTAACTGATTTATTGATATATTTTTTACACCACTTTTTGTTACAATAACCAATTTTTCTTTCATTTTTTTTTTTTTTTTCCAATTTTAGTTAATGTCCAATGGAAATAAATGACAGATCTGCAACAATTTATTTTTTTACTGAATGTTCATGAAAAATTAGCAAATTTGTTGAGATATCATCAAGTGAATATTGGTTACTGTTAAATCAGTGCTACAAAAGGTTGTTCTTTGTATTAGGATATTTTGGAGTTATTTCCCTTAGATGCTCACATGACACTTAAGGGTTGATAATTCATATAAAAAGCTAGCGGAGACACAATTCTCTCCTTTTCTCTTAGCTATTACTGGTCTGTTAGCCAGAACTTTGGGGCACTCATCATTCTCATTAAGAATGATTACCAACAAGTAATTCCAACTTTGCTTTAATGTAACTTATATTCCTGAAGCAACATGTTCAGTTTCACCTGATGTTTTGGGACAATTGTATTCCATGTTATCTTTGTAGTACATAAAGGTTCTTTCCCTTGTACCCCTGAGTCTATTTTCATTAAGGATTTACAGACCTCAAATGAAATGACTATACAGAATCCATAGCTGAATCCGCTGCTGAAAAGGTTGGTTCTCTGTGCAGGGCCAGGAAGTTTTTCCCATCTGAAACAATCCTGCACATATATAAATCTACCATCCACCCATGCATTGAATACTGCTGCCATATCTGGTCGGGTGCTCCTGCTATCCTCCTAGAGGTCCTTGATAAAATCTAACAGAGAATCTGTAATGCGATTAATCCCAACTTGGCAGCTCAGATACAGTCACTTTCTCACCAGCGAAATGTGACTTCCCTGTGTCTCTTCTACAAATACTTTCATGGCTTCTGCTCAAATAAACTTAGCTCACTGGTACCTCCATATATGAATTTGCTCAAGCAACAAGATTAGCAACTAGGTCCCACCCTTTTACTGTGAAACCAATAAATTGTAAATGCAAATTCTACTCCAGCAGCTTCTTCTCTTGCACTTCTTACCTGTGGAATTCCATTCCGTTTACTTGCTTTCCTGACAGCTACAATCTTTAAGAATTCAATTGTAAAGTCAATAGTCATCTACTATTTCACTATCTTACTTCCTCCCTCTCTCATGTTTCTGTCTTTGCCCACTTCACTCTCAGCAGTATTCTCATCCTTTCCTACCCTCTTCCTGACACCCCCAGTAACCTGCCACTCTTTCTCATAACTTACCTCCTATGTAACCCCCTGCTCAACAGTGGCAGCAAAATGTCTTGCTTGGGGCGACACGATTATGAAAAAAATCTTCATGCTTCTTTCTTATTCTTTAAGGATTTACATTGTAAATCTTCTACATGCGTGATACTTGTAAAATGCTAAGATTTCACATAAACAACAAGACAGCAGCTAACACCTGTATGTTCATTATTGAAGCATTCTGGAAACAGGGTGAGCAATAACTGTGCAGCACTAAAAATAAGAACTGTGCAACATATTCCTACACATTGGTAGTGGAATTAGAAGAGTTTGCTCCCATAGATTAAATAAAGGGTTCAGTTCAGAGATTACTGTTATGGTGAAAAACACCTATTCCTCAGATAATGAACTCTCCCTCCGATATTAATAAGAGTTAACAGGAAGTTAACTTGAGAATTTCATAGGAGTTCTTAGAAGTTCTAGAGAGTTTTTTTTAGAGTTCTTTTGAAGTTCAGTAGAACTATTAGTTAGTTCCAGTTTGGACATAGTTGGACTAAGGCAGTTGATATTAGTCGACAGTTAGCCAAATACTAGGGAGTCAGTTTATGGTTGAAGATTACCAAGTTCCTAACATTTTGGGTGCGTTAAGTCGATTAGCATCTGACAGCATGATTATAACTTTCAGTGCGAAAACTACTCCACAACATTTACCCAGACTGATATACCCCTGATGAATGTCAGTCTGAAATGTTGTGATAACAACAATAATAAAGATGAGAAGAATATTAAACTGTAAATAGTGTAAATAATAACTCCTCATCCCAGAAATTCAGACAGATTTCATTGTTTTTCATTTCAGATGAACAGGAAGAACAAGAACAAGAAGATATGGAAGATGAGTATTTAAAGGAAGTCGATTCTTGGCAAGGTTTTGAAGAAAACAAGACAAATTTCCAAGACTGGCAACCTTCCCTGAGTGCTGAGGACTACAAACTCTACATTCACGCTCTTGTCAAAATACTGGTTGGAGAAGACCTACTTAATAAATGGATCAGGGAAGGTGAGTGATTCAAACAAAAAGTATATATGTCGAGTAATTGAAGTAAGACTTCTTTCCAAGGGACATTAAGAATTGTAGCAACAGAAACATATTTCTACATGTATTCAATAGTAAATAATGTTAAGTATGAGAGACATTTTCTTATGAGGAAACATTTGGTGTTCTTTGACCGAGCAGACAATGCTACTTGAGGTTGAAATTTATAAAATCTATCAAAACAATTCTTTCAGGAAAATAGATTTCTCAAGTTCAGTTACTATAATTCTTCTTTCCTGTATTGATGGAGGTTTCCTTTCTAACCTTTTGTTTGAGGTAGCATGGAATGTCAACATCTTGATTGTCGTTGTTTCCTCTGAGATACATGTGTTAGCCATTTTAGTTGTTGGTGCTGTTAAGTGTTCTAACTGAAGACGGAAAGTACAACAGAGATCCAAAGGCGAATTGGCATGGTGAAAGACGCGTTCCAGAAGCTGAGTAAAGTATTAAGATACAGGAAACTTTCACTAAAAACAAAGAAGAGAGTACTAGATTGATATGTGATGTCAGTTTTTCAACATGGCAGTGAATGTTGGACAATATCAACAAAGATGAAGGGAAAACTTGAAGCAGCTGAAATGTGGTTTTACAGAAGGATGCTGCGGATATCATGGACCGAGGCTGTGAGCAATGACGAGGTGTTGGAAAGAATGGAAACAAAATTTAAATTAATATTGAGCATCAGGAAGAGACAACTGAAGTTTCTGGAACATGCAATGAGGAAGGAGGGCTTGGAGAATCTGATACTAACAGGCCAGATAGAAGGAAAAAGAGACAGGAAAGCAGTGGATAACATATTTGAAGGACCTGAGCAGGTGGATGATAGAATGGGGGCTGAAACATGTTATAGGAGAAAGCGTGCTAAGAGCCACCAGGGATAGGGAGACGTGAAAGGCCATGATTGCTATACATCCTGAAAGAACAAGGTACATAGAAGAAGCTGTTGGAAATCCTCAAGTGATGCCATTATTGTTATTTGGTAAAGTTCTTTGTGATTCTACAGCATCAGTCAACAAAGTTGAATTCTTTTCAAGAAGGATGGTCCTTGCTAAGACCAACAGACTTCCTTCACATGAAACCATTTTTAATCATTGATCTGAGAAGGCAGTTGTATACTGTTGACAGCTTAGACATTTCTATACTTGGCATTCATATAAAATTCTCAATCTAACAAGTTTAATTAAGAACACAAGTTCTTAGGCTAATGTTTTGGTTTTGTTGGATGAGCAGTTAACATTACCATCAATTTTGTATAAAATCTTTGTCTTAAAACAGTTTTTAAGGAAAATCAGTAAGTTAAATGCTATATGTAATACAAGCTTAAGCAATCATGTCTCTTTCAAGACATGACTGACCAGGCAGAAGATTTTCCTGCAGTAGGTCACCATTTCTTTCTTTGGTAGACTGGTTGCCAACCCAGGCTGTAAAACCCAGCTTGTCCTGTTATTTAACTCCTAGCTGAATTCCTACTGAATACATACATATATATATATATATATATATATACTCTTCAACAATTACTACTACAAACATTTTCTATAAATCTTGATACCTTTAACTTTCTCATTGAACACAAACTCTACCCTTAACTTCTTAATAATGTTTCTAATTGCACATTAACTTCTACAACTTATGTTAATCTTCCCTTTTAATAAACTTCTGTTTTAACATGAAAAATGTATATTTTATTCTTACTTTATTCCCCACAATTCCACATATTCCCTTCTGATAACAATTAAAACCTTCTGATGATAATTCTGCATAAAAGTTAAAAGCTATAGGGAGTTCAGTTATGTATGACACAAGGCCAAACCAAGAAACATTAACCATCACCCTACGGCTACAAATCTATCTTGTACTTGTATAAGTCTAGCATTCATTGCTACCACATCTGGTTTGTTTCTTCTGCTATGGGAGATTCTTGATAAAGTCTAAAGCAGAATCAGCAACATTATTGACCTGGCATCTTGACTTCATTCACTTTCCCACCACTGCAACATAGTTTACCTTTGCCTCTTTTATAAATATTTTGATGAGCTTTACTCATTGGTATCTTGGACTCACAAATTTAAGCACAATACTAGATTGGCAACTAGGTCTCAAAATTTCACTATTGAAATTGTTAGTTGTAACCATAAGTTCTATGCAAATACTTCTTCTCTCACATTTCTTTCTTGTGAAACTCTCTTCTCATCTTTTACTTTCACGTCAACTATGATCTGCAAAAAATTTCAATGCCATGTCAGTTGTCATTTTCTGTTTCCTTGATCTTTTTTTTTTATTGTCTTTACTGTTTATTTCACTCTTGCACTCTTATTGCCTTACTGGGAGAGAAATGATTAAAAAAGTCATTGTGCACATATTTACATGTTTTGTCATTGATTAGAGTTTGAATTGTAATGAATAATAACAAGTTAGCTCTTCATTTTATTTTTGCTATATTTTTGATTTTGGTAGGGGCCTCAGTGATGCTTGTCAAATTGGCCTTGTGCCAAACCCAACTGAAGTCCCCACAATTTAAAAATATCAGAAGTACTTGCTATTTTCTTCAAGGACACATAGCCCAATGCATATAGACATCAGTTAGTTTTAGTGACCCAAAGAGTTGTAAGTTCAATACCAGGCTACAGCAGTGATAAACAAATAACTTAGGGAGTTAGATTAAAGAGAGATAATTCATGACTACCAGAAGTGGCTTAGCACAAGGAACGAGAATAATATACCCCAGTGATCATAATAAAGAGTTTGGTTTGAAAGTCCTAGTACCTGAAGAATGACAGTGTACAACAGCCAAAACATAAAAATGACAACAAAGATTAGACAACAGTCCAAATAATGTAAATAGTGTAAATAATATCTCATCTCATAAGTATAGACAAATAGCATTAAGAAAAAATAAATTACTTCTCAGTTATCCCTGGCATGAAATTGACAAATTTCTTTTGTTTGTAAATGCTTTCATTTTTAAATTTAGTTTTCTTTTTTGTCCTCTCAACAAAAATTTAAATACAGATTTTATTTTACAGATGTAAGTGTCCAACACTTGGAAAATGCAGCTATTTTGTGGTCAAATCAAGACAGTAATCTTTTCATAATTGATCCCTACCAATATGGAGAAAATTGGTTTGAAGAACTAACAAGACATAGGCAACAGGAATCTGTACACAAAATGAACTTGAATCAGTAAGGAAACTATATCATTTGTTTTTAAAGGGAATTCAACACTTTTATTTACCAATATTATTAGTTTAAATATTATTAATATAAAAAATAATATCAGATTAAAGATAAAATATGTGAATTCCTTAGAAATTGCTTTGTTTACATTTAATATATGGAAATAAAAGATCAGCAAGTAAGGACTTTCAAGCCGATACAGGCTTCTGAAGGGCAGTCAGGTAAGTCAAGTGCCATCTTTGAGACACACTTTGGGTGATCATGTCTCGAAATGGACATGACTTACTAGGCAGAAGATTATTCTGCAGTAGTTTACCTTTGCATTCTGTGGTAGACTGGTTGCCATCCAAAGCTATAGAACCCAATCTGTCCTATTATTTAACCTTTAACTGGAGGGAAGAGATGGATTACTACCTCTCCCAAGGGTATTTGTGTGTAAGTGAATGCAAGGAATTCAAATGGAATTCAAACTTGGCTCTCTGATTTGTTGTTCAGAGTTGATATCCATTGCACCACAATGCACATCCGAGAAGATCTAACAGAAGAGATGTTGGGGCGCTCTCCACCTTTGTTCTACTAATGGACTATTCCAATCACTACATAAAGTAGTAGTGGAAAGACCTAGAGAGCAATTGAGTAACCAGTTTCGATAACAAGTCAGTCAAGTATTTCCGGTAGTGAACCGGAAGTGTGCTATTCTCAGACTCTACGTCTTACGACGACACGTGCTACTAAACCCTTGTTCTTGTATACTACTAACACTCTGTTGTAAATACTATTTTCCGGTAATATATTCCATTTCCTATATTTCCGTTGTTTGTAATGATTTACTCAACCATTTCTGTTACACACAACATAACAACTTTGTTGTTCTGTGACAATCTCTCTGGTCAAGTGTGTCATGCTAGATCAGATGTTGACTTCCCCTATAAAATGGGATGTGACTTTGATCCCTACCGAAAAATCACACTTTTTTATTCATTCAGATAAGTGCCATATGTGATATAAGCTTGGATGGTCATATCGCTTTCAATCTATGACTGACTAGGCAGATTTTCCCACAGTCAGTTAAGTGCCATATGTGATAGACATTTGGGTGATCATGTCTCAAAGAGACATGACTGACAGTAGAAGTTTTTCTCGCAGTTGGTTGCCATTACTTTCTGCAGTAGACTGGTTATCAACTAAGACTATAGAACCCAACCTGTTCTGCAATTTAACCCATATGTGGAGGGAGAAAAGATGAATTTATTATCTTTCCCAAGGGTATGTATGTGTAAGTGAATGCAACAAATTCAGCTGGAATTCAAACACAGTTCCATCAATTTCCCATCCCAAGCCAATGTCCATTACACCACAATGCACAGCCCCTTTATTAATTAAGTCTTTCAAATGCACAAATGTCATTCATACTATTTGAAGCAGGGCTTCTACTCAAACTATTGAAATATGATTTCAAGTAATAAGAAATCCTGTTGGATTAAAAGTGGAAAATATGAGAGCATTATCACCTCCCCCATCTTTTCTGTTTTTATTCATTTCTAGAAACATGCTTCAACACATCCCAGAAAATAAATAACAGTTACAGATTTATTCTGTTCACTGCTGCTATACCGAGAATTTGTGAGCAGGGGACAAGCAAGCTAAATTTGTGGGAAAGAGAGAAGAAAGCTAAATTTGTAGACAGGAAAGCTGTTACAAGCCATAACATAAATGCTAACTTAGGATTGAAGCAACAAACAAAATTATAGTATTCGTAGATAGCAATAGACAATTCAGTCTGACAGATTAACCCATATAGGTGGTTTATATAACAGCCTGGGAGATTTCACTCTGCTATCAAGGCAAGTCTATTCTGTACATTCTGATTGGCTGATGACTTCTGTAGGATATTGTTCTCAATAAATATCCAGCACAATATCCACTTTATGATTACAAGGATGGTGGATCGATTGATGTTGGATGGGTCCTTATGGTGAATGGGAAATTGTAAAGAATGTTTGGGTCATGACTCTGATTAGCTAGGTATAGGATAGTTATTGTTGACCAACCTCAGTTTTTGACCCCCCCCGCCCCAAAACACTGGCCTTGTGCCATAATTGTATTTTTTTATACAATAAATATTGATTACAAGGGAGGGACATGTATTGAGTTACAACCGTATTTATTTTTATCTGCCAACTGAACGCTAGTTGGAAACATCCTTGCAAAGGTAAGTCTCACACTCTTAATTGTTCAGATAACTATTGGACAAATATTAATTTTTAGTTTCCAGCTTAATGCAAATTTTCAAATTAAATTTCTGCTTTATTTCTCTGTTTCAGTTTTGACAATAATTTAGAAGAAAACCTTAACCCTCTAGGGCCATTCGTATCATATTTGATACAGTATGAAAACAAGCCTTGAAAGAAATATTTTCCTGAAAAATTTTTTAAGAGAAATATTTTATAAATTTCAAATGAAAGCAGTACTGACTGCTCAGTCAATGAATACCAAATGTTTCCTTATAGGGAAATACCAAATGTTTCCTTATAGTGAAATACTGTATCAAATATGATACGAATGGCCCTAGAGGGTTAAATGCATGGAACAAGGAAAGTGTTCTTTTGCATTATTAAGTCTTTCAAATGTACAGATGTCATTCATAGTATTTAAAGCAGGGATTCTACTCAAACATGGTTATCCACTAAAATATCATTTAGAGTAATATGAAATCACGTTAGATTAAAAGTAGATCATATGAGAGCATTATCACCTCCCCCATCTTTTCTCCATTTCTAGAAACATGCTTCAACACATAACAGAAAAAAAAAAGTAAGTTACAGATTTATTCTGTTCACTGCTGCTATACCAAGAAACAAGAAAGCTAAGTTTGTAGACAGGAGACGGGCACGCTATTACAAGCCATAACATAAATGCTAAAAGCAACAGACAGAATTATAACATGATAACTATTGGACAAATATTAATTTTTAGTTTCCAGCTTAATGCAAATTTTCAAATTAAATTTCTGCTTTATTTCTCTGTTTCAGTTTTGACAATAATTTAAGAGAAAACCTTCTTAAATGCATGGAACAAGGAAAAAGTGTTCTTTTGCATAATTATTCAGGTTTTCTGGATCACAGTATTGAATTTTTACTTCATTATGAATCCACAAAAGATTCAAATCCCAGTAAGTAAATCCGGAATGTTTTCTTTGCTTTTATTGAAGAGGTCAGAAAAATATCAATGGACATCCATGTTGCTTCCTTTATGAAGAAATTTTGGCATCTTTAATCTTTTGAAACAGTTTGTTTTTATTAATCCAATATTTGGACCAATACCCTTACCTTTATTATTTTTATTACTATCTGTATGATACTAGATCAGCTATTCAGACACCTGATGCCTCACTCCACAAGAATTTACTTGAGCAACAAGATCGGCTACAAAGTCCCACTCTTTTACAGTAAAATCAACTAAATGCAGCTGCTACTTCTACTCCAGCAGCTTCCTTTCTCACACTTCCTGTCTGTGGAACTCACTTCCATTAACTTGCTTCCCTGATGGCTACAATCTCCAAGAAATTTTATAATATCAATTTCTATCTCTTGCCCACATAACTTCAGTCTTTCCTTTGTTCTTTTCCTTTCTCACTCTACCCTCGCAACTGTCTTCACACTGGTATTCCCATCCTTCTCTTGCCCATTCTCCAATACCACATGTAACTGGTTCATCTTTCTCTTTGCTCTCCTTCTGTTTAAACATTCACTCTTCTCTTATGTAGGCCCCTGTGCACCAGTAGCAGTACCACCTTGCTTGGGGTAAAATGATTTAAAAAAAAAAAATGATGCTGGTAAATGATTTTTACTCAGTTTTAGGTGTTTTGCATTTTATTATGACCAGTATTAAAGTCTGTAAATAGGTTCTTGAAAGAAGCCACCCACTTAACTAATATGAAACAAAATAATTCATGAATAAACAGACATTTTTTTTAATTAAGTAGCACTTCACTGAATACTAGAAATTTCCATTTGCAGTTTTAAGGATATTTGTGTGTAAGTGAATGCAAGAAATTCAA
This sequence comes from Ascarosepion bandense, assembly GCA_037127315.1. Lineage (NCBI taxonomy): Eukaryota > Metazoa > Mollusca > Cephalopoda > Sepiida > Sepiidae > Ascarosepion > Ascarosepion bandense. Next base: position 10,538,444 of record JBBBDQ010000256.1, read on the forward strand.
CTGGAATTTGAACTCGGTACCCCAATTTGTTGTTCCCAGTCAATATCCACTGCACCACAATGCACATCCATTCATATGTACCTATTCTAAAAATCTTGTCAAAATTAAATAACCAATTGAGGTTGTTATACCATAAAACAAAGTAAACTAAACCAAATCTTGCTCTTTTGCAATGCTTTCTCTTTAGGTTTTATCAGTTTCTTTCATGCTCAATAACTTTTTGTATCTTAGTGGCTTTATTGCCTTGCTTGAAATTAAATGATTAAGAAAATTATTTTTCAATATTTAAAAATGTCATGCATATATTTTAACATTTCTTTTCAGTTATCAAAGAGAATTGCTTTGACGGTGGGTGTTTCTCTCTTAACAATAATTTTCGCCTGTGTGTTACGTCTCCATCAGAGGAAATCTGTCTTCCAGTCAGTGTGGGTTCCTTGACAACTATCCTGAACTATGGCTGCTACACAAGTGTCCTGACAGAAAGCCTGTTGAACAGAATATTCCAGAAACTATATCCATCACTGTCTTCAGAACTGCTGCAGGCACAGAAAAGTCTAGAAACCCTTCGGAAGCATATGCATCAAATGAAGAATTCTATGGCAGCTTTTATGGAGTCAACTCCTCCAAGTGAAAACACGGTGAAAGATTCCATCTCAACTCTTCTGAAGTGGTACCAAATGAGAGTCAAGGTTTTTACAAGTTTTTCTTTCTGCTTTAGCTTAGTTTTCTTCACATCAGTGCCCTCAAAGCAGTCTGAGTAAAAATTGATAAAGTAAAAGAACAGTTTTATTTGCCACCTAATCATAAAAAACATTGCTTATCATTTACTTCATCATTACAATTCATTATTTTTAACACTTCTGTTACTATATTTATATAAATTATGTTGCATGCTGTTGACATACATATATGTATACTCCTTCTTCTTCTATGTTCCCTGTCCCTTCAAGACGTAGGCGATCATGGCTTTCCATGTCTCCCTATCCCTGGTGGCTCTTAGCACAACTTCTCCTGTTACACCATGCAACCCTCGTTCCATCATCCACCTGATTAGATCTTTCAAATATGTTATCTGTTATTTTCCCCATCTCTTTTTCCCCTCTATCTGGCCTGTTAGTATCAGGTTCTCCAAGCCCTCCTTCCTCATTGCATGTCCCAGGAACTTCAGCTCTCTCTTGCTCAGTATTAATTTCCTTTTCATTTCCATCATTTCTAAGACTTCATCATTGCTCACATGCTCGATCCATGATATTCACAGCATCCTTCTGTAGAACCAAATTTCAGTTGCTTAAAGTTTTTCCTTCATCTTTTGTGATATTATTCAGCATTTACTGCCATATTGAAGAACTGACATCACATAGCAATCCAGTACTCTCCTCTTTGTTTCTAGCGAAATTGTCCTGTTTCTTAACACTTTATTCAACTTCTGGAATGCTTCCTTCACCATGCTGATTCGCTCAGTGTCGCACTTTCCGTCTTCTGTTAGAACACTTCCTAGGTATTTAAATTTCTGTACCTGCTTGATTCTAGTATCCCTGATCTGTATTTGGTATATTGGGCTGCCCTTTTTACTGATGACCATGTATTCGGTTTTTGCGCATTTTATTTGTAGTCCTTTCTTATCAATCTCTTCAGCTACCTTCTATAGGAGGTCTTGTAGTTTCCTTTCTGTGTCTGCTATCAGCACTGTATCATCTGCGTACCTTAGGTTCTTTAAATTGTAGCCTCCGATCTACCAGCCATAATTATTAGGCCACCCCAGTGTTTAAAAAAAATGATGTATTTCATACTATTTTACAGTATTTATTGCTAAGTGAATAATTGTAAATCAAAATAGAATGTTTTTTATTGATACTGAACAATAACATATGCATGAAATGGATTTATAAATATTTAATAATTACCTATATTGCAGTTTCATCAATGAAAGAATAAAGAAAATTTAGGGTGATTCAGACAAGTTCATCTTTGCTTACTTGCCTTGTAAAATTTTGCAAAGTAATAATAACAAAAGAACCATTCTATTTTCATTTAGAATTATCCACTAAAAATAGTATGAAATACATCATTTCTTTTAAAAAGAAGTAGGGTTGCCTAATAATTATGGCCGGTAGTGAATATTACATTGCATGCTGTTGATGTACATCTATGCGTTTATATTATAATGCTGTTGATGTACATATATGTACAATTATTACATTGCATGCTGTTGCCAGCTATATATGCAGATACACGTTTTCACGATATGCATCTTTATAAAATTTATACTTCATGCTGCTAATATACAGGGTGTTCAATATTTATCATTAAACTCATTTTAATTTTAATTTAATTGAGAATATTATTATTATTTTTGAGGATATTATAAGATTTGTTTAATAGAACTAACCTATATTTTATCATTTCAGGCATTAGATTTAGAAATGGCTAAAAATTTATAGAAAGAATTTCCATCTTATAAATTTACAAGGTAATGGACTGACTGAAGGATATTGTTAAAAGCAAACAGAATGTTTGTTTGGAGGACTATGAAAAGATTCAATGAGACTACAGATGTGAAGAATAGGCAAGGATGAGGTTATCCTTAAACTGCTTAAACTTGTTCATTGAAACAATGTCAGCTGTTCTATATAAAGACCTTAAGACATCACCTTCATCATCATCAGCAGAAGCCACTCTTGAAGCAGTATGGCAGTCTGAAAGCATTAGATAGTGATTTAATGGGTCCAAAGTTGAGACAGAAGTCCCATTCTTGATCTGCATGTCCACTGGCAGATTTTACAGGTGGTGGTATTAGGGAGGTGATTCCAGGGTTGGGTTATTTTCCTGCACCTTCTTTCTCATTTGTTTAGTTGCTGAGTTCACTTATTTTCAAAGGTCTCAGCAGCCTGAATCGTTTTGGAACTTGAGTTTCAAATGAGTTGGGGGTCAATGTCCCTTTGCTTCAGGTCATGCTTCAATGTATCCTTGTAGCATTTATGTTGGCCACCTGTATTATGCTAACCTGTCTCCAAAGAAGATTTTCTTTGGAATCCTTACATCAGGCATGTGAATGCAATGTTGTCCAACCTAGTTGACTTTTCATAATAGATCCAGCAACTTTAAGTATTGATGAGTTTGTTTATCTCTCTTCCTAGCTGATTTTCAAGATCCATTTAAGGCTTCTGATATGAAATTTGTCAAGGGTGTTGAGGTGTCATTAACAAGTAACCCAGGTCTCACAGCCAAACAGAAGTTTAAGAATGATCACTGTATTTTAAGCCATCATTTTGGTTTTGTCAAATTACAGTTGTCATAAACTCTACGTATGAGTTGTCTAAAAGCTGTACCTGTGCAGTTCAGTCTGTGTTGTGCTTCGTCACGTAGATCTCCTTTCTTGTTAAGAATGCTACCAAGGTAGCAGAAATGCTTAACCTGTTCCATGGTTCTGCAATCAACCATGATTGGAGTGGGTAATGACTGCTCTCATCCAGGTGCTGGGTGAAGAAGATTTGTCTTTGCTTTATTCATAGTGAAACCGATCACTGATAGACTTCATGATAAAAGTTCAGTGCAGGCTGTAAATCTTGCACTGTGTGCGCAGTGAGTGTGCTGTCATCAGCATATTGCAGGTTGTTGGTCTGCATGACAGACTTTACTTGAAGCTTTGAGATGTCCTAAGCTGAAAAAGGCACCATATAGGCAGTATTTGATTGCAACACCTGGGGGTAAGGATTCACGTGTTAAGATTGAGACCATTAGAAGATAAATGTCGAAGATGGTAGCTGCAAACACACAACCTTGTTTCACACCTGAAAGTATCAGATTCAGAAACATTACAGATTTCTGATGTGGCCATTCCATCATGAAGTAGCCTTAAAATACACAAACTTTTCTGGACAGCCAATACATCTAAGGATCTGCCAAAGAGCTTTACTGTTCAGTGAATCAGTCTTTGGTCAGGTTGATGAAAGCAATATAGAGATCTTCGTGCTATTCAGTACTTTTCTCTTGAATTTGGCAGGCTGCAAAGATCATATTTGTTGTACCCCTTTTGAGGAAGAATCTGAGAGGAAACATTCTAGTGATGATTTTCCTAGCAGTTGATAGAAGAGATATACCATGGTAATTGTTGCATTCAGGTTTATCTCTGTTTTTAAATATAGTGACTATCAAGAAATTTTTCAGTTTGTTAGGAAGGCTCACTTCATTCCAGATTTTCTGGATAAGTTCCAGCATTCTGAATTTCAATAGACCATTTCCAGATTTGTATATCTCTGCAGGGATACTATCAGGGCCTGTTGCTTTGTTAGTTTTCAGATGGTTTATAGTGACCTCAAGTTCAGTCATTTGTAGACTCAGCCATAGTCAGATTTTTCACCTTTTTGTGGTATCTCAAGTATTTTTTCCTCTGTTGAGCAGATTTTTAAAGTGTGCTTTCCAGCATTCTTTGATTTCTTCACTAGTTTGTATCAGGTGCTAATCATCTGTTGATCTTAGAGGTGCAACGCCAGTTTTAGTGGATCCAAAGGTCATTTGGATGGCTTGAAAGAATGAATGAGAATTGTGGTTGTCAGCATATTCTTGTATCTTGCATGACTTCTTAGTCCCCTGATTATTCTTCAGTGTGCTTTTGGACATGTGCCTTCATTTTCAAGAACTCTTGGTGATGGTCTTGGCATCATTTTCATCAATCCAGTCTTGATGTACACATTTTTGATAGCCAATTCTACTCTTGTAGCTTCTTTTCTTGCACTTCTCGCCTGTGGAACTTGCTTCCATATTCTTGCTTTCCTGATGACTACAACCTCCAGGAATTTAAATGCAATGTCAATACTCATCTCTTAACCACTTGACTCTAGTTCTTTCTACACCACCCTGTATATCCTTTCCTTTCTCTCCACCTTGGCAACTGTCATCACATCTGTATTCCCATCCTTCTCTTGCTCTTTTCTAACTGGTTCATCTTTCTCTTTACACTCCTCCTATCTAATCTTTTTACTCTTATGTAGCCCCCTAATATTTTTACACTTATGTAGCCCCCTAATTATTTTACTCTTATGTAGCCCCCTGCACATCAGTGGCATTACTGCCTTGCTCAGGCTGATATGATTAAAAAAAACATTTTGCTGCATATTTAAACATAATGTCTTTAAGCGAGTTTCACTGATCCTCAATGGTTCCTTCAGAAACTGGGCCAGGATGAGATAGTCTCATTTTAAGATTTTCCTGGAGTTTTTTCTCATGGTCAGAATTTTAAGCTTATTGACATTAAATTTCTTTTGTACCATCTTGCTGCCTTAAGGACTTCTCTGTTAGATGCAAGTTCATCGCTGAGAGAATTAATCAATGATCAGTCTAGCATTCATCTGTTCCTTGCATGGCACGAGTAAACAGGACATCTATGTGGTCAATTTCCTGAATGATGATCTAGTTGATTAAGTGCCAATGCCTGGACCTGCAGTGCATCCAAGTCACTTTGTATTTATTTTTCTGGTAAAAGAAGGTATTTCTAATTGCAAGATGTGCTCAGAACATTTTTGTATGGGTAATACTTTATTTGAGTTTGCTTTCGAAACACCCTCTTTTCCAATAATTCTATTCCATACTGAAGTATCCCTCCCCACATAGGTCCTAAAATCGCTTAGGAGGATCAGCTTGTCTGAATATCTAGGAAGTGTTATAACAGAAGAAGGAAAGTGCGATACTGAGATCCGAAGATGAATTGGCATGGTGAAGGAAGCATTCCAGAAGTTGAGTAAAGTATTAAGAAACAGGACAATTTTGCTAGAAACAAAGAGGAGAGTACTGGATTGCTATGTGATGTCGGTTCTTCAATATGGCATTGAATGTTGGAGAATATCTTCAAAGATGAAGGAAAAACTTGAAGCAGCTGAAACGTGGTTCTACAGAAGGATGCTGCAGATATCATGAACCGAGCATGTGAGCAATGATGAAGTTGTGGAAAGGATGGAAGCGAAAAGGAAATTAATACTGAGCATCAGGAAGAGACAGCTGAAGTTCCTGGGACATGCAATGAGGAAGGAGAGTTTGGAGAACCTGATACTGACAGGGCAGATAGAGTGGAAAAGAGACAGGGAAAGCAGCGGATAACATATTTGAAGGATCTAATCAATTGGATGAGGGTGTAACAGGAGAAGGCGTGCTAAGAGCCATCAAGTATAGGGAGATGTAGAAAACCATGATCACCTATGTCCTGAAAGGACAGAGCACATAAAAGAAGAAGTCAGAGTAAAATTTTTCTTTGGCTTCATCATCAGCTAGCATTCTTGGTGCATATGCACTTAGCAAGGTGGCCTGGCTCTTTTGTGTCAGTTCAACTCGTAGGGTCATAAGGCGTTCATTGATTACCACAGAAAGGTTATTTAGTTTAGGAACCAGATCATTCTTTATTGCAAATCCAATGCCATGTATTCTGTGATCTGTTTTTGGTAGGCCCTTTCAGTGAAAGATGTTGCTTTGTATTTCTTCTCACTGCTGGCCATCTCCAGGTAGTCAAGTTTTGCTGATCGCAGCAATGTCGACATTCATCTGGTCAAGTTCACAAGCCACATCCAGCAAGGCCTCTGATTGGGAGTTTGTGAAGAGCATGGAACCATCTCTTAATAGCTGTTGTTCCCCTGTCCACCCTGACTCAGAGTGGTAGCACTTGTTAGGGTCCCAGCTATGGGCAAATAGTTAACTTCTAAACTAGAGCCAAAACAATATGAAAGTTTAAAAATACACATTTATAGAAATATATACATAGAAATAGACTTTTATAGAAAAATATATATTTATTCTTATATATTGTCCATTTATATTTTTGCAATAAATAGTTATAGATAAATCCCATAAGTCAAATAATAGCAACCAGTCAGTACTGAATAAATTTGTATTTTTTTTTATACATAAGCCTTAACTTTTACACACCTATTACAAAATGAAAAACTTTTTTGATTAAAAAATATATTACCAACAAATTATTTTTGAATGAAAAATATATTACCAACAAAACATTTTCTACTTTAAGACAATTAAACCATATTAAAAAAAAAAAATGTGATCCCAATATTCAAAGACTGACCCTTAAATGACCAAAATGGTTGATGGGTCATTAAACTTAAACCAAACCAAACAAAATGAAACGTTGCACATCATTTCACTAATAACAAATAATTTATTACTTGACGCATTATGTGTGATTTTCAAAGTTCTTCATAATATAGGTTTTCTGTTTGCTTTTCCTGTGGCTTTATTGAATATTGTGATATCATTATCAGGGTATAGTTCTCTTTGGAATGACATACAATTATGCATATGCTTCTAAGGAACATAAATTTCTTTAACCCTACATTTTTGTTTTCCCAAAAGTTTTAAAGTACTCATAATTCTTATTTGGCAACCTGTTTCTTTTGTTCCCAAGTTTGGACAATACTATATCATTTCTCAAAAGAGTGGATTTGAACCAAACAATATAAAACTATTTGCCTCTACTTCTGAAGTGAGGTAGTATTTACATTACTTACACTTTTGTCTTCATCTTTAGTGCCATGTTTACAACGTTTCTTTACTGTATGCTTTGGCCTTCTTCAGGTGCTATAAATTTTAAACTAAACCCTTTATTTTAATCACTGGGGTATATAAGGACACATGGCCCAGTGGATATAGGTTTGGTTAGTTCCAGTGACTTGACCTAAAGAGTTGTGAGTTCAATATCTGGCTACAGCTGTGGTGAACAAATAACTTAGAGAGTTGAGTTAGAGTGAGATAACTACATGGTATCCAGAAGTGGCATTGCACATAGAATAAGAATTATATACCCCAGTGATAAAAAAAAAACATATTCAATTTGAAATTCCTAGCTAAAGAAGGCTGGTGCATACAACAGCCAAAACATTGTAAAAATAGCAATAATGACAACAATTCAAACAGTGTAAATAACATAAATATAAACCTAAAGTTTTAATAAACTGATATCTAAACCAACCAAAGTAGTTGATACTGTGGTACTCATGTACACATCTTTACACTCACACCCACATACACACATATACATTGTGTATTTCCATGCATTTACTTCTGTCTGGCGTGTTCTCATCTTTGAGACATGTGCCTCTGACTTATCTATCATATGCATCTTTCCTGCGCAGTTTGATCTGCATATTTAACCAGCAGAAACATGTGATCTCAACAGTTGGGCTCTTCACTATCGGCCGGCAATAGTTAAAGAATGTGCAGCAGTTTCCCAACTTGAGTAACGCCCCCTTGCTATCCTGTATAGCAGAGGTTCATTGGTTTAATTCTTGTTCACACGCCCGCACGTCGCAATTAGGTGGCAATTTATTTCTTTAACACACATGTGCACAATCACACATATTCCAATTGGAACCTTCTTCAACTCAACAACAGTATGTACATTACATTATTCTTTCTTTCAGGAACTTTATTCAGTGACTGACTTTGTTTCTTAACGCTACAAGGAAAACAACCTTTCCTTCACTATTTGCATGCTTAATCAACTCTATTATCATTTGTCAATAATAGATGTTTTAATTGTTATTAACTCCGGTGTCATCATCTTATTTCCAGTGCCATTTATGCCTGATCAAATCAAAAACAAAATTTGTTAGCGGATACTCTGGTATCTGCTACAATACCATATCATTCTGAAAAAATAATATCAGAAAGTATAAGATTGCATAAAAAATAAATGAGTAAATAAATAACAAAAACACTTTAAATTTTATTAAATCTGAGACTCTCTTTGTTTTAAAGAAAAACAAAAATCCAACCAACCAGAGTCAGTGAGGGTGTGTAGCATGAATGTTGCAGTAAAAACAGTTTTGTATCGGGGTGTGTAAACATCTTAAGAGACTGTCTATTTTTGGAAATCTGAGGTGAAAACAGTTTAAATGTAATTTGTTAGTTGCAAATTAAGTAAAGTAACAAGTGAAATTAATGTTGTGTTTCAGGAATCTGAACTCCAAGAGGAAATTGTTCTGGTGATCAATGATTTGGCAGAAAAAAAAATGGAGCTCCAAGAGCTAGCAACTCGAGCCACCATTTTGTATCAGCTTATGTATTCATTTAAATACATTCACCCTATTTACCATTTCCCATTGTCTGACTTTTTGAACACACTAAATGAAATCTTAGTTGATGACAAACAACAGCTAATTTCAACATCTGACTGTGTAAGTTAAATCATTTATTTTGCTGTAAAGTTTTTGAAAATTCAACTTCTAATAATTTTTACAAGAGCTAGAGCTGCCCAATTTCATACTTCCCACTAATCTGCCTTGTATGGCTGGCCACTCATATCCAAGAATGCTTGTCTACTGGGACAGCTATCTAATCCCTATTGCAGATACCTGCTCAGACACATTTGTGTTTGCTCAACACTCACAGAGCTCACTTGTGTTGAGCAAATCTTAGTTACAGTTTTTGGGGGAGAGCACAATATCTAGCATGAACAGTCTGAACTAGGCCAGGATGCTCAAACCCTTGCTCACGATGACTTGTGACTTCATGCTAGTGCAACTATCGATGAATCACAAAGGGCCCTGTCTACCTACCTTCACACACAAGGCATGGGTCAACCTGTGGTTTGGTTTCAGGCACTTTTCACAGTGCTTTATGCTGGAATTGCCTCCAGACTGATAACATCAAGAAGTAACCTTGCTGACAAACCAACCATGGTGAGATTCAAACCCAGGCTGCATGGACAAAAAGCAAACATTTTAACCACTTGCCCATGTGCCTATATACATATTGCATATCTATAAGTCTAGTATTCACCAATACTTAGAATATTGCTGTGACATATGGTCTGGTGCTTCTGTTTCTTATTTAAAGCACATTGGTTCTGAGCTGGTGTCTGGGATTCAGTCTTTTTCTAATCTTTGTAAAGTTGCTTCCCCATGCCTTTTCTATAAATACTTTCATGGTAATTGTTCCGATGACCTCTTTTCGATGATACCTAGAATTTATGAATTTAAATGTAGTCCAGGATGAGCAACAAGATCTTATCAATTTATAGTTGAATTTGCTAGATGTAACCATGAGTCATATGCTAACAGTTTCTTTTCTCTCTTTCAGCTATAGGCTTTCCAACCAACTTTGCATTCAATTTTTTTAAAATCAATGTCAATCATTATCTACTGTCTTCTGGATTACTCTTCTATTGTTCTTACTCATTTATAATGTTTTTTGTTTTCTAATTCTTTCACGCTTAGTAACCCTTGCTCTTCTGAAAATAAAAAAAATGTTTGACCTCTCTCAGATGGCTTCCGAATAAATTTCAATCTTTTTTTTTCTTTTTGAAAGGCAAAAAAAAAAACATAATATATAGGCTGAATATGACCTTCTGGGTAGAAAATTATCCAATCAGAACATCTGATTGCTAATTAGAATAACTGCATTATGTTGCATGTTTTGTCACTTCTGATTAGATAATATTCCTACTTCAAACTGTCATAGCCAACTTTTGGCAGAATTGATATTCCCAAGCATATTCTTAGTTCTCAAAGTTATTTCATGCTTTCTTTTACATTAAGATATAAATCATTTTAGTTAAATGTAGTTCTTGAATAAAAATCAAGATTCATTCTTTATATCAGAACTTTTCAGTTTATGAAATACTGTTGCATTCAGTGTAATCACCATCTTCAGTACTTAATATTACGTTATAGACTGTATCAGCAAAAGATGGATTCTTTTTCTCATTTGTTTTATTATACAAGAAGGACAGACATGGAAGCACTGATTCTAAGAGGTAGTGGGAAGATGATAATAAATAGCTGATAACTTTCAGTAGATTTAAGAAATATTTTATTTTTTACATACTACAAACTTATAATAGTCTATGGTTAATAATCCTATCCTTGAACTAATATTAATAAAAAAAATGTACAAAATATTTATAACCAATGAAATAGTGCTCTTGGAATCATTAATTTATGAAAACAGAAAAAATAAATGTATGTCATAATATATTGTTAATACTTATTTGCCTAATTGGAAATACTTTTTTTAATACAGGTAACTGAACCAAGAAAGGATGGAGCAGATAAAGAATTACCAAGTGAGAAATGGAAACTTTGATTTTTAAGTTTGTATTGGAAAATATTCAATCAATTTTATTATAGGTATCTAAAGAAAAGAAAATTTCACATGAATATCAGTTATTAAATCTTCACAATATCTGATAAAAATGTAAAAAAGCTAGTTTTTTAACCCCTTTTTAGGTATAGATGTGTATCTATACATTTTTACCAAATGTGTTTTTCAGGCACAGATGAATAAAGATGTCCAAAACATAACACTCAAAAGCCAGCCACAGACATGTTTATACACCAATCTTGATTTTTTTTTATGCCCTTCTGAGCTTGACAATGAAACTAATTGTCAACTACTTCTGGTAGAGATGGGAACTACAGTTCAGATACTGCAAGGTGCCTCAGTTTCTTAGTTATAAACATTCTCTTTTTTCATGTGCTGGGTCCCTTCAGGATGTAGGAGATCATGGACTTCCAACTGCCTTGACATTCTCAATATTTTTCCTCTTGGTATCTCTCCCAAATTCTGCTTTGCTATCCACTTGCTTAGGCTCATCAAGTATGTCTCGTGCTGTTTTCTCCTGTATTCATCCTTTGAGTGTTAGATTTTCCAAACCCTCCTTCTTTATTACATGTCCCAGAAACTTCAGCTGTCTCTTTCTGATTTTTATTTTTATAATCATAATCGTCCCATGCAAGGCATTTTACTGCCACTGTTTTGCAGGGGGTTACATAAGAGGAAAGTTATGAGAAAGAGTGAAAGGGAGTGTCAGGAAGTAGGTAAGAGAAGGATGAGACTACTGATGAAAGTGGAGTGAATGGGGAAAGGAGCATGAGAGAGAGAGAGGGAGGATGCACATTAGTGAAATAAATGACTATTGACTTTACATTTAAATTCTTGGAGATTATAGCTGTTGGAGATGCAAGTAAATGAAAGGGAATTCCACAGGCAGGAAGTGCGATGCTAAGTAAAAGTTTTTTTCTTGTTTGCATCCTCTCCAACATTTTGTTGTTGCTCATGTGCTTGGTCGATGGTATCCTCTGCATTTTTCTGTAGAACCACAATTTGTGTTGCTTTGAGCCTCTCCTTCATTCTTGATGAGAGTGTCCAGTATTCGCTGCCATATAGAAGGACAGATATCACATAGCTGTCCAAAATTCTTTGTTTCTAATGAGATCTTCCTGTCTCTCAGTATCCTGGTTAGCTTTTGAAATATGTCCTTAGCTTTGCCAGTGTATCTTCAGATCTCAGTGTCACACTTTTCATCTTCTGTCAGAACATTTCCCAGGTATTTAAATTTTTTTACCTACTTTATTTTGGTTTCCCAACCTGTGGCATTTTGAAGTTTTCCTTTTGTTGATGATCATGCATTCAGTTATTTTTAAGTTTATACTCAGTCCTTTCTTTTTGCTTTCTCTTGCAACCATCTATACGAGGTCCTGCATTTTCCTTTCTGTGTCTGCCACCAGCACTGTTTCATCAGCATTTACTGTTGAGACTGTGGCCGCCAATGTCAGGATGGTTTTGCTATACATGCTGAACATTAATCAGAAAATGAAATGTTTTTCCCAAATCATTGGGAGGGGAGAAGGTAAAATTATGTAGACAACATTGTGTTGAGAACATTTATCAGTAAAGTCAATCCATAATTAAGTGCATAGACAAAACCACACTGTCTCATATCTAGATAAATATTAATAAGCATGAATATGTTCACCTATCATCTGTTTCATCCTCCTCTCAGGTCATTTGTACAGGAGTAAACATTTATCCCTTGTTTCATGATTAGGACTGGGTTTCTCACTCTTTCTAAATTCTTTTTATTTTCCTTCAGTCCCAGTAGCTCTCTGCATCTTAGTGGCATTTTTGCCTTGTTTGGGGTGAACTGATAAAAAAAAAAATATGTAAAGCTTTAATGGAAACATAATTTACTGTGCTACATAAGTATAGTTAGGTTGGTTGATTTAATGACATAAATCATTCTTGCTGAGTTTTTAATGTTGAATGTAAGATTGGTTTTACACTTAGCTCAGCAATTATACTAAGATTGAAAGGGGCATAAGACAAGGATGCGTCTTTTCACTTATATGTATGTATGTGTGCATCTATGTATATGCGTCTTTGTATATATAAGTTCAAAAAACAAAACAAATTAGAACAAAAACTTTCTCCACCCAATATTTGGTTATTTTATTACCCTTTAAAGTAGAAAGAGATCCCCTCACAAGTACAAGATGTGAACTACTAACACACACAAACAAGACGATGACTGACAACCACTTTCTGCCTGAAGAAGGTTGTGAGGCCAGAAACATGTGTAGCAGAATATAAAATAAAAAAATAAAATACAATATATTTTATAGAAGAACACTTGCAGTTTCTCATTTATTTAAAACCATGGTTCCCAACCCTGGGGTAAATTACTCCAGTGGGGTAATGAGCCCATATTTTTGGGGTAATGGATGTTTGGTTTGGGAAAAGGCAATCAACTTATAATTTCACACTGTGTCCTTAGCATGAAGACCAAGAAACGTAGCAGACTCAATGTGGCAAACAACACCTGAATAGTCCTTTCAGTCACAAAGCCAAGAATAAATAAACTGGTACAGGCAATACAAGCTCAACACTCACATTAAGAATCCCGGCTAGTTTACGGCTACCATACTTCTGATTATTATAGATTGGTACTATTGTATTGAATAATTTCCATTAACTTTGTCTGCTTTTGATGTATGAAAATATAATTAGTTCTTTTCCTATATTATGGGTATTTGTTCATTGGGTTAATGGATAATAATGAAATTGTATTTTGGGGTAATTGCAGCAAAAAGGTTGGGAACCTATTATTTAAATATTCACTTTTCTCACATTGGAACCACAGTAACATCCCTATTATATATATATATATATATATATATAAATAATTGTGTATTTGTGTAGATGTCTACTGTTTAAAACTAATGTCAGATTGGGAATAAAACTCTGTTAATTTTTAAAAAATGACTGTTTTCTTTTCATCTTATTGCTTTTTATCAAAATACTCAACTGAATTGGTGCTTCAACATGATTTGGCCATAAGCAGCCAGTTCTGGGACACCAACATAAGCAATGACTTCAAAATGGGATTTCTACAGAGAAAAGTAAATGAATAAAGTACAATCTCAAGAATTGTGGAATGGGTAGCTTTATCATAGATTTCAACTGCTGATGAATTTAATTCTTTGTATTTTTAATGGCTGTTGAGTTTAAGCATTTTTTAGCTCTGATGAAAGAACTGGCAAGAATTAGATAGTAAATATTTTCACTATTTACACTATGCGGACTATTGTCCTCATCTTTGTTACAATTTCGGCCATTGTATGCTCCGGCCTTCTTCAGATGCTAGGAATTTTGAACAAATCCCTTTATTACAATCACTGGGGTATATCATTCTCATTCCTTGCATGAAGCCTCTTTTGATAGTCATAATTTATCTCCCTCTAACCGGACTCTCTAAGTTAGAGGGAGATAACTCATGACTACCAAAAGTGGCTTTACACAAAGAATGAGATGAGAATGTTATACCCCAGTGATTGTAATAAAAAGGTTTGTTTCAAAATTCTTAACACCTGAAGAAGGCTGGAGTGTACAACGGCTGAAATGTTGTACAAATGGCAACAAAAATGAGGACAATTGTCCGAATAGTGTAAATATGGACAAATAGTAAACGTTCTTCCTCTAAAAATTTGCAGAACATTTTTTCTCAGATAGATACATTTTTAAACATATTTAAATTAAGATAATCAGAATGATAGATTTAGTTTGAGAAAAATCAATAACCTGTGGTGGACAGATAAATCCAAACAGACTGAGATGGTTATTTAGATCTGAACCTTTGGTGATGAACAGATAGATCTGAACAGATCCTCTAGTAGATGCTACACTTAGTTTTCACACATACACATGCATCTAAAAATTTACTTAGCACTTTATTTTAGCATCTAAATTGTTCAGAATTTGTCAAAAATTCTTCAAAGCAAATTTGAGTTATTGAACTTTGTCTAAAATTATGCAAATCACACAGGCGGCAAATTAATAAATATATTACTTTCATTAGATAATCTTTAAAATCTATCTTTATTCTGATTTTTTTTTTCAGCCACTTATTCTCCAGAAAGTACACAGAATACAGACAACCAGTTCCAGTTTCCTGATTTACCGATTCTCCCAACGCCTGGAGTTGATTACACAAGTCTTTCTGAGAATAAAATCAGGCATTACATTGAGAGTCTCACTCACAGAATACTGCAACAGATGCAAATGCAAGTTGATTTCTCTCTCTCTTATTTTCTCACTGGATGTACATTTCTGTTTTATATTTTATATGATGTACAGGTAACGTAATGGTTAGCAGCTTAGGAAAGGAAGGTCCTGGGTATGATTATAAACTGCATCCGGCAGCAAGATTGGGAGATTGTGAAGAGCATGGAACTACCTCTTAACTGCTGTTGTTCCCAGGTCTGCTTTGATCCGGAGTGGTAGCATTTGTTAGCGTCCCAGCAATGGGCAAATAGTTAACCCCTAAACTGGGCTCAAAACACTATGAAAGTATAAAAATACACTCTTATAGAAATATATATATATAAAAATGGACTTTTATAGAAAAATATACATTTTTGAAGGAAAAATATTACCAACAATACATTTTTGAAGAAAAAATTCTCGGCAAAACATTTTTGAATACAAAACTAGAAGACATTTTCAGTTTTCTGAAATAAAATAAATAAAAAGAAAATATTTTCATTAAAATTTGACTAAATCAATCTTCTTACTATAAAGGAACATTTAAAAAAAATACCTTAAAACCCCACCTTCTTGGCATTAAATAACCCATAGTGGTTGATGTGCTATAAAACCCTAACAACCAACTTAGAAAAGGAAATTGATCATCTGACTGCAAATTTCAACTGAGTTTATATTCACTTCTTCAGAAATACCCTTACCTTGGCTATAGGTTAAGTAGAAAGGCAGACTGAGCTCTGTAGTGTTGGATATTGGTTACTAGCGAGTGATTTGGCACACAATTAGATTGGTGTAGTCAATCCGAATGAAATGAATACTGACATGCTGGCCTTCTACGCAAGCTGTGGGGCTATGGTATAACTGGACGATTGTTTTACCTTATCCAGTCATTCCTTTCAAATCACACACTGAAGGTAGTATTAAACATATATGCCTCCCAAAACTACCATATGAATGCGGGTGTCCCTCAAGGCTCTATTCTAGGTCCTATGCTTTTTCTGATCTACATTAACGATTTCCCCAATGTTATAAGATCCCAAGTAGGCATGTACGCCAATGGCACCACTGTTTACTCTTGCCTCAGTCAAAAATCTGCTGAGGTTGACAAAGCAAACCTGTGCTGCAGAGCTTGAGAAGGACCTCCAATCCGTGGTGGACTGGGGAAAGAAAAGGCTCGTAAATTTTAATGCTTCCAAAACAAAGCTGCTATCTATTAACCATCATAGACAATCACTCATACCCCTCATTAGCAAGGAACAGGCTAGCCTCCCTGAAAGTAAAACACTACGCCTCCTTGGCCTTAAAATGTAACCGCAATTTCTACTCTAACAGCTTCATTTCATGCACCTCCCACCTGTGGAATTCACTTCCATATACTTGCTTCCTCGACAGCTACAATCTTCAGGAATTTAAATGTAAAGTCAATAGACATCTCCTATCACACTAACTTGCATCCATTCTCACAAGCTCTTTTTCCATCTACTCCACCCACATCCTCGGTATCCTCATCCATCTATTACCCTCCTCCTGACATTTCCTATAACTAACCCCTCTTTCTCATCACTTTCTCCTATGTAAAACCTCTGCGCAACAGTGGCAGTAGAATTCCTTGCTTGGGGTGAGATTATTAAAAAACAAAAATTGTACAAATACTTCCTAGTCAATTGTGAACTTTTGGAATTGTTGAGATGTCTTGTCTGAATGGAGTTGGGGGAGTTTAACTGCAGGGGCCTTTGTGTAGTTATCTGATTTTAAAGACTGTTCTTTTGCTAGTTTTAAGATGGCCAAGATATGTCCCATGGTTGTGACACTCAACTCTTTGAGGATTTCCCAGTTTATCATAGAAAGGCTATCTTTGATGATGCTTTCTTTCACAAAAGTTTCAGCATAAGTCCTGGCAGAGTCAGCTGGGATACCAATTTTGATAAGGGGTTCTTGCAAATCATCAGATCCTGTTTGCAGTGCCATGTTGGATATTGGTTAATAGCAAGTGATTTTGTATACAAGTAGATTATTGTAGTCAGTCCTGATGCATTTGATACTCTCCTATAAATGAGGTAGACAAAAAGGGAACAAAAAGAAGGCAGCCATGTTAGAAGGTAAGTTATTTGATTTCTACACGTCACTATTATTGACAACTAGTCTGAGAGAAGGAGAACTTTGAATGTCAAACACTGTAAAAAAGACAACAGAAAACCATGCAGTTATCTTTCACAAGAGCACATGACAATTCATAGATAAAGATGAAAAGGAAGATATGGAGAGCCATGAATGCTTATGACGACTGACAACTCCAAACTCAGTCACCTGAAGCTGTACAAAGATAATTAGATATGGGATGAATATACTATGGCTTTAAAAAAAAATACACAATAAATTTAAACAGTTATGGATGATCCTGCTGGAAAGTGATTATCGAGAATGCTACTGACAGCAATAGTTATTGGGCTCAGACAAGGTGAATTGAATGGATGTTTTTTGTTGTATTAAACTCTGTTGAATAATACTTCAGTCAGTTAAGTGCCATACGTGATACATGCTATGGGTAATCATGTCTTTTTCGAGACATGACTGACTGGGCAGAAGATTATCCTGCAGTAGGTTGCCATTGCTGTCTGCGGTAGACTGGTTGCCAACCAAGGCTATAGAACCCACTCTGTTCTATTATTTAACCCATAACTGGAGGGAAGAGGCAGATTAATATCTTTCCCAAGGGTATTTGTCCACAAGTGAATGCGACAAATTCAACTGGAATTTGAACTAGGCTCCCCAATTTGTTGTTCCGAGTTCTGCACCACAACACACATACTGAATAATACTAAGCCATCATAAAAAAACTGAAATTTTTATAGATTCACCTGTTCATGATTGTAAGATTTTTTCAGAGATAATAATAATTTAGTGATACAATTTGTATTAATTAACCCATAGCAGGAGGGAAAAGTGGTGGATTCATACTTTTCTCATGTGTATTTACCTGTAAGTGAATATAATGACCTGAATGGGAATTGTGAATCAGCTATCTGATTAACAATTCCAAGTCATTATCCATTACACAACATGCACATTCATGCTTTCAGTGACTAGTATTCCCAAACAGTCATCCATCTAGGTACTGAATAGATTTAACACTGCTTAACTTCAATGATCATATGGGAATTGGTGCTTCAACATGATTTGGCCATGAGCAGCCAGTTTTGGAATACCAAACATAAGCAGAGACTTCAAAATAGGGGTCTCTACAGAAAAAAGTAAATGAATAAACTGCACCCTCAAGAATTGTGGAATGAGCAGTCCCACCATAGATTGCAACTGCTGACAAATGTAATTGCAGTATTTTTTTATTGTTTGCATCACATTGCTTGACTCTTTGAGTAATAAGGGTTACACTCATGCTTACACACTTTTTGTATTGCAAATGACCCTCAGCATGTGGAGCATACAAAGCCTCATGCTTTTTTAGCATTCAGATAAATGAGTTTGGAAATGTTACACACTTATCTAGAAATGTGAGTTTTGAGTTTAAATTTTATTTTGCATGAGTATTTGTTTTCTTTGAACATTTTAAAAATACTTTAAAGAAGGATAAGACATTGTTTAGCAAAGTTTTCAAAATGATTCCATTTTTAGATGAATGTACAGCCCAAATAATTTCCAAATATCAAATTATCAGCTGGATGAATTTTTTGAAGATTGCCTTCTTTAATTTCAGGTGTCTTCATGAAAATGACTGGTTACTCTTCCGGACAATGTTTCACTTAACAATTCAAACAAATGACTCTGGAATTGCATCTTGGGAGGAACTTTCTCTGCTTGTACAAGGTACAAACAATGTCTGATATCATACATCTGACAAATAAAACACCAAAAACATTATTCACAAACAGGCATGCGTACACACACAGAGGTGTATATATATATATATATATATATATATATATATATAAAGCCTCGTGTACAGGTCTTGTGCCTTATCCAAATCTATTGTATGGGTCCACTCTCTATACTACATCTCAATTTTCATTAGTTAGTATTCATATAGAATACAAATTTTATTGTAAACTAATTATGTATAATAATGGATCATATGCAATATAAGTGATCAGTTCAACTAGAAAATTTGAAAATAAATGCAATGTATCTAAATGCAAATTAGAGACATGTAATAATAGATTGTTTTATCTTAAATAAATTGATAATGTTTTGCAACAATTTTTAACATGAGATTTTTCTTGTTAGTTGAATTTTAACACATTCAACCTTATGGATAAAAAATTAGGGAATTTTATATAGTGTTCAAGACTTAGCATGAGCAAAACAATTTAAATGGTTTAGGCAGAAAAAACAAAACTCAGAATGATGCCAAAATTTGCAAAAAGATTTTATCCTCTAATAATCAGGTGTGCTTAGTTTAATTTGTAATGGATAAGTAGAAAAAAGTGAATGCAAAAAAACACTACCTGTGGCTTGGAATCTGTCTTGACTAGCAGTTCATTAGCAGTGTATCTACTTTGCATAACTCGCCCTGTTGGCGGGGCTCCGAAATATAACTGACTGCACCTTTGCAGAGGGTAAAAGTCCCCCAAGGGGACCACCTGTTGGCCATGGGTGGTGACCTGTTATGCCTGAGAACGGGATCCTGGTGGTTGAGCAGAGAGGTCATGATCTTGCAACACACCACTTTGGCCCTTACCTGGGCTAACAGGAGGTCGGAGAGGCCTGATCCAATCAATCGGCTAGTCATGAGAAGCCCTAATACTTACTTGCAAATGTCTACCATACCATCAAAGAATAAAATATAAGGATATTATAAATTATTTTTAATTTTATAACAAACATAGAGACAGACCATATAAGTGTTAGGTGTTGGCAAGGGTCAATCAGTTATTGAGATAAAACCACATGACTGTTTCTTACCTGATATTTCCATAAAACTGGGAAGATGAAACTGAAGGAAAAATCAGAAATGATGGCAGAAACTCAACTAATTTGAGTATACCTTCCTTGTATCCCTGGGATGAAAGAGCAAATGGGTTTCCGCGCTAACATCTCCCATATTTGGGCTCTGAGGAGGGTATGGAGCAAGAAAGATGAAAAACTAAATATATTTTTATGGAAGCTGAAAACTTTAATAAAATACCCAAAAACAATATAAATAATAATGGAAAAACAAAAGAACCCACTCCGCTATATCTGACATCTCTGACTCAAGCAGTGAGTAGGAATCTAAACTAGAGAGAAACAACTTATATGAACATATAGAAAGAAAAAACTTTCCAAGATTCCTAGCTAACAAAGCCTTAGAAGAAAAAAAAAAAAATTGGCAAATTATCTCCCTTTCTGATTAAAAAAATCTTATCCCAAAATAGCAACCCTAAAACAGTTTAAAAAAAATAAAATGGAAAGCGGAAATCTACTTGTTAAAGTAGATAACTATAAAAATGCATAAAACCTATTAGGAATGAAAAAAATTCCACACCTACAAATACAAAAAACTGAATACATCAAAAGCTGCTATACGAAGTCATGAGCTAACCCTGGTAACAACTGAAGAAATCAAAACCACTTTGAGAAAACAAGGAGTAATTGGTCAAGTTTGAATCAACTCAAAAAGAAACAGTCAAATTATATCCACAAATTTATATATCCTAACCTTTGATCCCTGTACACTACCAAAAGAAATCAAAATCAGCAAATAAACCAACAAATACCCCTTCACAACACTTATAATATATGAGGAACGGATGATTTTGAAGAATGAAGCTTCCATAATAAAGCGAGTTTCTTAACTACCACTAAAAACCAAAATGTAAAATTAAATAATAAAGACAAATATAGAACAAAGGTACTACAAAAATCTCTCCGGAACAAACTAAAACAACAAACAAAAAGAAATCTAAAAAAAAAAAAAAAGACTCCATACAAACTGAACCATGGTTCCAATCAACCTCCAGAAATAGAGATAAGTTGAATATAAAATTTAATAAATAAGTAACTCAACCCAAAGAAGTGGAAGATATAGAAACAGAAACCAAATCTACCAATGAACAAATTAGCAATCATAAAAAAATCTACTACATTGTGCAAAAACCAATTCGTCTACTAAACACATCTTCCACAGTGAACTAAAAAACATAAAACAGGCACTCATCAACAATAATTTTCCTCATTACATAGTTGATGAACAAATACAACATTTCCTTAAAAACCTTAACATGAAAAAAACAACACATGGTAATAGCCCAATCAATCCTAAACATATCACTCTCTTATATCGTAGCCAAATGCACACCAACTACCAACTAGACGAAAATATCCTAAAAAAACTCATAAACACTAATATCTCTCCAACAGACCCCAACAAAAGAATTAAATTTATCATATATTACGCTAAATCCACAACATCCAACTCAATCGTCCGCAACAACTCCTCCCCCACCATTAGTGATTTGCAAAAAACAATGTAGTGTATAAATTCAAATGCCCCTTTCAAGAATGTATCTCTAACAAACTAAATAATACCTACATTCCACATACTACTAACTCGCTTTCGCAGAGGCTTACATGACAATTAAATGAAAATTCTAACATATTCCGACATTTAAAACACCACAGCTATCAACACACACTTCTTAGGAAAACACTCACTGAAAATACATATATACTTAGACAAGAAAATAATAAGCGAAAACTTAAAATTCTAGAAGCTATCTACATCAAACAGTTTAAACCTAGCCTAAATAAAATAAATTTCGACACCTTCACTAACATACTTCAATGCCTATAATCAACAGGAGAGGTCATAGTTATTATGCTTACCCCCTACACCCATAGTAGTAGCAGTTCCCAGACCAATCCCCTCATGCCACTATACACTCATTTGACCCAAAACCACTACCACCACTCCTTCTCAGCCTGCAGCCATGTGCGACACAAAAAAAATGGACCTGTTTAATTTCCTCTGTATAACTCCACTCTGATAATAATTTAAATGTTCTATGTTCACTGTATATTAAATGTTCATCCTTTGATAATGGCTTATGTAAGTTGAAAGCTCAGACCTGATAAAAAAATCAACAATTATTGCGATTTCTTGTCATCTTTTCATGACAACACTATCAAGCTAATCAGATCATACGAAAGGATCTTACGCAAAATAAATAGACAGAACTTCTCTATATTATTCAATGAAACCTGTATTAATGAAAAAATGCTGCCAAAATACACACTATATATATATATATATATATATTTTAACAAATTAAACTACAATTATTAACAACAAACTTAAATTCCAATAAAATTCAACCTCACACTAAACTACAGAAATAGAAGGTTAAAACTTAAATGCCGAAAACATAATAAACATAAATTTATATAAAATATTACAATGGAATTGTCGTGCAATGAAAGCCAATATTAACAAATTACTTCTATTGATAGCAGATCTAAACCCAGCCATTATCTGCCTTCAGGAAACCTTCCTCAAGAGCGATAGCAAAACTAACATAAGAGGATACCAACTTTTCAGCTATATAAAAGATTTTGGCCTTAGAGCATCAGGTAATACATCCATTTTAGTCAGAAATGATGTGCCACATAGTCAAATAGATCTACAAACTGACCTACAGGCAATAGCTGTCAGAGTAACTTTGCAAAAACAAATCAACATTTGCTCCATTTACATCCCACCAGATGTAGACAAATGAAGAGAAATTGCAGGAAATTGTCGGACAACTCTCCACTCCCTTTTTACTACTTGGGGACTTAAAAAGCCACAGCACCATATAGAGCTGCAAAGACACAAACCGAAGAGGAAAAGACATAGAATCATTCATTAATAATATCAAACTATGCCTCTACAATAAAAAGACTTCAATCTATATAGGTCCTTTTTCAGGCAGCTGCTCAGCAATAGATTTGTCCTTATGTGACCCATCTATCTTCATGGATTTTACTTGGTCAGTCCATAACGATACTTGTGGAAGTGACTGCTTCCTATTAATTCTAGAAAGCTTAAGCCCAAACTTTAATGATAAAATTCCCAATTGAAATTTAAAAAACAAACTTACATGCTTGTCAGAACTCATCCCAAGCTCAAATACCAAAAATGTAAACCATGTTACATAATTTTCAGAAACAATTATATCCGTCACAAAAGAATGTATTTCAAAATCTTCTAAATCTACTAAATATAATAAACCTTGGTTTAATGAAGATTGCAAAAGAGCAATCAGGTTGTGCCGGGCTGCCTTTTGTAAATTCAACCAACAACAGAAAACCTGAACTCTTAAAAAATTTAGAGCAATAGCAAGACAAACAATAAAGGAGTCAAAACGTTCCTGATGGAGAGACTTTGTGTCCAAAATAAATTCCAATACTAAAACAAAAACTGTCTGGAATATGATTAGAAAAATTTCTTTTTTTTTTTTTTAATCATATCACCCCGGGCAAAGCGGTAAGGCCACTGGTGTTCAGGGGGCTATGTAAGAGTGAAAAGATTGGAAAAGAGAAAGCTGGAAACCACATCCTAAACAGGGAACAAGGGATGAACCTCTACACCTGTTCAATAGATGTGGGTGGAGTGTGAACCGGGCGATAGTTCAGTCTATCTACTCCAATTGAAAAAAAAGAAAAGTGAAAAGATTGGAAGTCAAAGGAAAGTGTACTGGAAACCCCTTCCTAAACAAGAAACAAGGCGATCACCTCTACTCCTGCTCAATAGAAGGGGTTGGAGTGTAAAACTGGGTGATCGTGGGTACTATCTACTCCAATAATAAATATAATAATAATAAAAAAAAAATTTAAGATTTAAATGCAAAAATTATTTACAATAGCAAAATACTACCCCTGTTAAAACATTCAGGCAAATTAAAGACAAATATTAAACAGGCAAAAATTAAAATAAAAATCACAAATCAACATACCAAGAAGGTAAGACAGACTGATAAAGTTGAGCAGAAATACTAAAGTAGGATTCCGTTCAGTAATTTTCCCAGAAAATTTTCGTAGTGGACCGCCATCTTGGGTTAGTTGAAATCGAGAAAGAAAGACAGAATGACTGATAAAAATAATCCACTCAAGCATCTTTCTAATAGTGACACAATAGTTAGAGACCCCAAGGAGATTGCAAATACATTTGCTCAAAATTTTTTTCAAATGTGATCGATACCAACTTGGCTGACCGCCTGCAGTCACTCTCACACTGGCATGACGTGGCTTCCCTGTGCCTCTTCTATAAATACTTTCACGGCTTCTGCTCTGATGAACTTAAATCACTGGTGCCCCCTAGGTATGAATTTGCACGAGATACTAGATTAGCAACAAAGCCCCACACTTTTACAGTTAAACTGATGAAATGTAACCGCAATTTCTACTCCATCAGTTTCATTTCTCGCACTTCCCGCCTGTGGAATTCCCTTCTGCATGCTTGCTTCCCCGATGGCTACAACTGCCAGGAGTTTAAATGTAAGGTCAATAGACACCTCCTAACACACTAACTTGCACCAATTCTCTCAAACACTCTTCCTATGCACCTCCTTACTTGTCTATCACCCTCCTTCTGACATATCCTATACCCAATCGCTCTATGTAACCCCCTGCGCTATAGTGGCAGTGGAATGCCTTGCTCGGGGTGATATAATTAAGAAAAAAAAAAAAACTTTTCCCGTGATAACTAAAGCAGGAAATTCCAAAACATTAAAAGGATTGACAAAAAGAAGAAACTTAATTTCAAATCCAATAATAGCAAAGACTATAATCAACCTTTTCACCCTATCAGAATTACTAAACTCTCTAAAACAATTTCATAATACCACAGTAGGCCCAGATGATATACATTGTTTTTCTTAATCAGTTGCCTGATATCTCCCTAATATACCTCCTTGATATTTATAATGGTATCTGGACTAATGGTAACATCCCTAACCTATGGAAACAAGCCATAGTTATCCAATACTTAAAACCAAAAGTGATCCATCAAATCCTTCCAATTATAGACCAATCTATTTAACCAGCTGCCTCTGTAAAACATTGGAAAGGATGATCAATAATAGATTAACTTGGTTCCTTGAAACAAATAACCTAATAACCAACATACAATATAGCTACTGGAAGAATCACAAAAGCAATGATCATCTAATCAATCTAGAAAGCTATATGATACGCAGATGACACAGTGTTGATTGCAGACACGGAAAAAAACTGCAGGACCTTCTACAGAAGAGAGTGATGTGAAGAGATTATAAATAAACCATAAGAAAACTAAATGCATGGTCATCAGCAAAAAGAGCAGCCCAAAATGCCAATTACAGATGGGGGGTGTTAAAATCACGCAGGTATGAAAATTCAAATCTCTGGGAAGTGTTCTAACGGAAGACGGAAAGTGCGACACAGAGATCCAAATGTGAATTGGCATGGCGAAAGCAGCATTCCAGAAGCTGAGTAAAGTATTAAGACACAGGAAACTTTCACTAAAAACAAAGAGGAGAGTACTGGATTGCTATGTGATGTCAGTTCTTCAATATGGCAGCGAATGTTGGACAATATCAACAAAGATGAAGGGAAAACTTGAAGCAGCTGAAATGTGGTTCTACAGAAGGATGCTGCGGATATCCTGGAACAAGAATGTGAGAAATAATGAGGTTTTGGAAATGAAAAGAAAATTAATATTGAGCATCAGGAAGAGACAACTAAAGTTCCTGGGACATGCAATGAGGAAGGAGAGCTTGGAGAATCTGATACTAACAGGTTAGATAAATGGAAAAAAGTGACAGATGAAAGCAGCCGATAACATATTTAAAAGGCCTGAGCAGGTAGATGACAGAACGGGGGCTGAGAGACATTACAGGAGAAAGCGTGATAAGAGCCACCAGGGATAGGGAAGACCATGATTGCCTATGTCCTGAAGGGACAGGGTACTTAAAGAAAGAAGATATTAGAGAAGCTTTCATAAGAGGCCAACATGTGACAACCATTTTTTATTTTTATTTTGAAAAGGCATACAGCATGACCTGGAATCCTAAAAGATCTACACATCATCGGACTAAAAGGTAGACTACCTGAATTCATCTCCATTTTTTTTTCCAACAGAACTATAGCAAAGAAAACGGCAACTTACCTCGTCAAATCAAGTGACAGCGCATCGTGTTAGTACTACGATGTAAAATGCGCCGAAAAAGAAAATTACAGACCCAAAACAAGTCCGCCGCAGGAGTCGCTATGGGAGTGTATGCAAATCTTTGGCATCCTCTCTGTGTTGTCGGCCAATGGAAAAAAATTGATTGGCCGATAAAAGCAGTCGTTCTTGAAGTGAAGAGGAGGTTTAATTGGTTAGGTGGAGAGCAGTTGGCGAGATTGGACCGGCGAGTTGAATTGTCAGCATTTTCTTTTTCTGGCCCGAAATGCGAGCAATTTGCGAGAGAATATTTCATACAAGAAAATTTAGAATACGCATAGGATCCACTGTATCCGATATAAACAAACAAGAAGAAGGTGTACCACAGGGCAGCACCCTATCAACGACCTTGTTTAATGTAAAAATTAATGATATAACTAAGGAAATCTCCTCTGATATAAAAGGATCTTTATACGTGGATGATCTTACTATAAGCTATAGAAAGAAAACTGCAATATTGCATAAATGAGATCAACAAGTGGGCAACTAAAAATGGTTTCAAATTTTCAAAATCAAAACTAAATGCATCCATTTTTGTAATAAGCGCAAATTACATAATGATCCCAACCTACAACATGAAGGAGAAAACATCCCATTTGTAAATCAATATAAATTTCTTGGAGTAACCTTTGATAATAAACTGAATTTAATTCCACACATTAATTATATCAAAGAAAAATGTAATAATGCATTGCAATTATTACGAGTTGTGGTCCACAAAGATTATGTAGCTGATAAAAAAAATACTCTAATAAAACTATACAGATCCTTAATCAGATCAAAACTGGATTATTGATGTTTTTATTATCAATCCACAAGGAAGTCCTACTTAAAAACTTGAAACCCCATCTATCATACTGGCCTAAGCCTGGCCCTAGGAGCCTATAAAACAACCTCAGTGGAAAGCTTATATGCCAAAGCATTTGAACTCCCCAAGACTCAGAACCAACAACTTAGCTCCTAATTTCTATACTAAAATAAGAGCAAATCCCAACAATCCCACATACAGCAACACCTTTAACCCTAAATACAAAAGCCTTTTTGAACAAAAAAGAAGTGAAATTAAAATGTTTGGTCTCAGCCTTACTCACAACCAAAATTCTCCAACCCACAACACCCAAAATCCCACCTTGGAAAATCATAATGCCCAAAATAGATTTAAGCTTATATAAACACAACAAAAAAAAACCCTCCAAAAATATTCCAAGATGATCTTGACAAAATCAAAGAAAAATACTCAGATCCCACACACATCTACACAGACAGATCTAAACAAAACAATGCAACTGCCAGTGCAGCAGTACTTAATAAATCAATCCAAAGCCAAACAAACCTCCTCAAAGAAACTTCCATTTTTAGTGCAGAAATTCATGCACTCACTTTAGTTTCTAACAACAAAAATTCTAAATATATTATCTTTTCAGACACCCGAACTATTATAAAAGCCAATAAAAATTTAAAAAATGGACAATCCTCTAATTGCAAAACTACTTGACAAGTTAACTCAATTAAACAACCAAAAAGAAATCATTTTCTGCTGGATTCCAAGCCATATGATATCAAAGGAAATGAATTAGCCAACTCAGCAGCAAAAACTGTCCTAAATATCCCACATCCAGACATAAAATACACATCAATACATACACAATAGAAAGATGGCAAACTTACTGGAATGAATTTCCCAACAACAAATTACATGAAATAATGCCAAAAATAAAAAAGCAGGAACAAAATACTAAACTGAATAGAAAAGAAGTTACACTAGCAAGAACAAAAATGGGTCATACACATTTAACCTAATCATATCTCTTAAGAAAAGAAAATCAACCAATTGTATACCATGTCAAACCCCACTCACAATTAAACATTCTAACCAAATGCATTGATTTTGCACCAAGAAATAATTTCTACAAAGAAATAAACATTAAAATTCTATTTGAAAAAAAAAACAATCCTCAAATCATACTATCATACCTCAAGAAAATTGGCCTCTCTAAAAAAATCTAGAAAACAAACATTTTGCATATATATCGACTAAAACAAAATGCATGACTTACAACTATCATAAATACAAACTTCTAATCGGATGCCACCTCTATAAAACCTTCCCAATTATACATCTCCAGCATAATATAACCACAAAATCAAGTTACCATAAAATCAAATTTAAATTTAACTAAGTATACCAACTTGGCAGACTGCCTGCAGTCATTCGCTCACTGGCGTGACGTGGCTTCCCTGTGCCTCTACTATAAATACTTTCATGGCTTCTGCGCCAATGAACTTAGATCACTGGTGCCCCCTAGGTATGAATTTACATGCGTTACTAGATTAGCAACTAGGTCCCACACTTTTACAGTGACACAGATAAGATGTAACTGCAATTTCTACTCAACAGCTTCTTTTCTCGCACTTCCCGCCTGTGGAATTCCCTTTCATACACTTGCTTCCCTAACAGCTACAATCTCCAGGAGTTTAAATGTAAGGTCAATAGACACCTTCTAACACACTAATGCATCCATTCTCTCAGACACCCTTCCCATCTACCCAACCCCCATCCTCACTATCCTTACCCATCTATCACCCTCCTTCTGACATTTCCTATATCTAACCACTCTTTCCAATCACTTTCCTCTATGTATCCCCCTGTGCAATAGTGGCAATGGAATGCCTTGCTTGGGGTAAAATGATTAAAAAAAAAGAAAAACCTTGTGTCCAAAAAACTAGTTTGAAAAATATGATACTGGCCTTATATAACCCTTTTGAGGTTGATAGGCCATTAAACAAAACAAACTTCATGTAGCATGCAAGTCTTGTATTTGTTGATATACTATTATTGCCAACTTCTGTTTTGGTGATTATTCACACAGTAACCTTTTAGGGTTACAACATACATATAAACACATACATTTGATAAAATACAGACATACTCACACACAATTATATATGTAAGAGTGTGGACAAAGAAAACAAAAATGTACTGTGGCTGAAATTTCAAGCTTTAAGTGATCATGGAATGTTTGTTTTGGTGCAGTGGATCTTTCACAGAAGAAGAAATCAGACATCTGAGTTCAAATTCCAGTTGAATTTGTTGCATTCACTTATGTGCAAATACCCTTGGGAAAGATATTAATCCATCTTTTCTCCCTCCAGCTATGGTTAAATAGCAGAACAGATTAGGTTCTCTAGCCTTGGTTGGTAACTAGTCTACTGCAGTAAGTAATGCCAACCTACTGTGGAAAAATAATTATATTGTCAAGTTGTGAAGAATATTTTCCTCCTTTCTCACTCAGGGGCTTGGATTGTATTGTTTTTTTGTCTTGTGTCTTTATGTAAGATACTCAATAGTTGGTACGTCAATATAAATGTCGTTGTAATTTTGCACATCATATCAATATAAATATTTTGTCATCTTTTTTGACAGCATGGGCCCACTTGTTAAAATGGAGAGAAAATAATGACATAATCAGGATGTTGATGTTTCATACGACTTCAAACAAAAAATTAGGAAATAACCCAACTCCCCAGCAAAACTGGAAAGAGTGATAATAATAAACTTGAGAAGAAAAAACTATTTTACTAGAAGGACTTTAACAATTTCACCGAAAAGTACAACCAGCTGCTCAGTCAATAAATGTCAGATGTTGCCTTATAAGGAAACAACCAATATCATGATTACCATTTGGGGTTTGGTTCACTTTTTCTTTTCTTATTTTTGCTTCGAAGTGCATATATTTGTATGTTTGTTGTTTTCTTTTTAATGTTTTTTATAATTGTTTCACCCCAACCAAAGCGGTACTGTCACTGGTGTGCAGGGGGTTACCTGAGAGAAGAGTGAAGAAAAAGAGGAACAAGTTACAGGGTATATTGGAGAATGGATAAGAGAAGGATGGGAATACTGGTGGGAAGAGTGTCATGTGAGAGTAGAGAAAACAGGAAGAAGAACAAGATACAGCGGGTGTCAAGGAAAGGATAAGAGAAGGATGCCAGTCAAAGAGACAAGAGATGGCAATTGAAATTGCATTTAAACTCTCAGAGATTGCAGCTATCTGGGAAGCAAGTATATGGAAGGGAGTTTCACAGGCAGGAAGTGTGAGAAAAGAAGTTGCTAGAGTAGAAGTGAAGGCTACATTTGACTATAATGTGTGTCTGTTGACATACCTAAGTACTCAATATGTCCGTGCTAGTATGTAAAACCCTATTAATCTTTTTTTCCAACATCATGGAGATGAAATTAACACTTGTGTTGTTTATTTTCAGGAAACCCAGGAATTAGCATCCAACTGACCCTTCAAGATTTTCAGTGTAATGAAGATCCTCCAAGTTGGTTACCATCCTACTGCTGGGACAATGTTCTGGCTCTTTCTGTCCTAAATGGTCCCCTAGACAGCCTGTGTGTCCAGCTGGTGGAGAATTCTCACCTTTGGCAGCCGTGGTTTGAATCAGAAATGCCTGAACTCCAGCCTTTCCCGCCTAGTGATTCTTCTGGTTAGAACATAAACATTGATCATTTTATACATTGTAGCAAGAACTAGCAAAGGGAGTAACACTACTAAGAACCACACAAGATAGGAAATTGTGGAGGGCTATGATCTGCTATGTCTTGAAGTGATGCAACACATAAAAGTAATTTAAATACACTGCCTCCTATTTTATGAAGATACTAGCAGTATAGCCTGGTGTTGCTCGGGTGTAATGAAAGCTTTAAAACTAATCCATGGTCCTAGAGTTCAGACTCTTTGGATGTTGGCATGAAAGACTAAAAAGCAATAGTTGTTTCCAGTTAAAGCAAAACCGTAGAATGAAAGAAAAATGAATGGATGTAAGTCAAATTTTGATTTTCTGGTATTGATATCAAATAAGTTTTTTTCGTCGTAAACTGAATTTTGAAGGCTAAATAAGTCCTCTGAGTAAATGGTATCATGGCTGAGACTAAGAACTACAATTATACCTACTTAGAGCCAAACCCGAAGCAAAAACTAAAATAAAAGGGCTGAAAAAAATACAGACATACAGGCAGATAAACACACACAAACATCTTGCCTTTTATATATATATTATTGATTTTCTGCACTATTATAAGAACTGCAACCTTGAAACTTCTGAATATCATTTCTTATGTCTTTGTCTATATCAAATTTGATTAAAATTGGACCACTCCTTCTATAACCCGATTTTTTTCGATTATCGATTTTTGATATTTATCGGGAGTACCTTGACACAAAACCTAGCTAAGAACACTTGCAAACACTTATAGTACAACTGTGTAAATTTTCAAGAAAATCGGTTCAGCCATTTCGGAGTCTCTAGGTAATGGACACACACACACACAGACAAAGTTCCATTTATAAATAAGTTTAGATTTGCATTACAAAACAATAATAGCTGTGTTTTTTTTGTCTGGTGTTGCTATCTGCTTGGTATATCTCTGAGTGTTTGTCATTTTAAGAGGGAGGAGGAATTAGGCAGAAAAAGATTTTTAAAAATTTTAAAATATTGTTCATAAGTTCAAGTCAGGCAAAATGTACCTCACTAGAAAAATGAAATAAGAGTAAAATTTAGATGTTAACACATAAATTGCATTTTGTGGCATGTTGTATTTTGATTCTATTAGATTGTTACAAAAATAATGGTTGCTCAAAGTTTTGTATTTTAAAAAGCTGTTTTAATATAGTATTCACAGTATATATTAAGTGAATTTTGGTATACATACGCTACTGGCCATAATTGTTAGGCAACCTCAGTTTTTTAAAAAAAAATGATGTCTTTCATGCTATTTCTAATATTTATTGCCAAATGAAAATAGAATAGTTCTTTCGTTATTACTTTGTGAAATTTTACAAAGCAAGGAAGCAAAGATGAACTTGTACAAATCACCCTAAATTTTCTTCATTCTTTCATTGATGAAACTGCAATATAGGTAATTATTAAATATTTATAAATTCATTTGATGTACATGTTATTGTGCAGTATTAACAAAATAACCATTTTTTTTTCATTTACAATTATTCATTTGGCAATAAATACTAAAAATAGTATGAAATACATCATTTTTTTTAAAACACTCTGGTAGTCTAATAATTATGGCCGGTAGTGTATATTTAATGTGTGCTCTTTAATAATTTTTAACTTATTTTCAAACAGAAATATTCTTGAAGCATAGAAGCCCTTATTTATGAATGTGACAAAACATGATCTTCGTTTAGTTTCCTTGCATGAGTTCAAACTTGGGTATGATGCCACCCAAACTTCTGTTAATATCAACAGAGCATGGGGAGATGGATTCATAAATAATCAAATATTATGAAGGTAGTTCCAGAAATTTCATTCTGGTGATGAGAGCCTCGGAGATGATAAAGTTGAGGGATGAACATGCAGTCTTGACAACAAAAACTGCAAGCAGTTGTTGAGCAAAACCCACATCAAAGTCTCAGACACTTGGTACCAACATCGCAACAGTCTCATGCCATTTGCAGAGTATTGGCAAGGTGTAAAAAAAGCTCAATGAATGGATTCCTCATGATCTCAATGTGTTATGGGGAAACACACCTACTCCTCAGATAATGGACTCTCCCTCCTATAGTAATAAGAGTTAACAAGGAGTTCTTGAGATTTCTATTGGAGTTGGGTTGGGAGTTAAGTAGGACAACATAGAGCAGCCGAGGTATTATGGTGAACGTGGTAAGAATGGTAAGTAAAAATGTGGTATTATGGTGCAAGGATTATTATAAGTGTGTCAGGGTTGACGAAAGTGAATAGCTAAGTTAAACTAGGACAGATGATGACCAGCCTTCCCCATCCCCAAATTTCGGCCTTGTGCCACATTTTTTGTATTCATTACAAAAATAAATACAATTTCTATTGGAGTTCAGTAAAACTACTAGGCAGTTGGTATTAGTTGGCAGTTAGCCTAATACTAAAGAGTCAGCTTTCAGTGGAAGATTACCAAGTTCCTAACATTTTGGGTATGTTAACAATTAGCAACTGACATAGCATGATTATAACCTTCAGTGCGAAGGTATTACTCCACAACACAATGAATATCAAAAACTTATGCATTTTGAAACGTGCTCAATGCTCTTTCTGCATAATACCAATGATCCGTTTCTTGATCGAATAGTTACTTAAGATAAAAAGTGGAGACTTTGATAACTCTCAATGATCAGGTAAATGGCTTGATTGTGATTAGTCAACCAAACATTTCCCAAAGCCAAAAGATTATGGTGAGTAATGGACTGCAATTGGTGTTATGTACTACAGTTTCCTGGAAGCCAATCAAAGCATTAATGCAGAGCTTTACTGCAATCAACTTGCTGAAATGCATGCATGCCAGAAAAAAAACGAGACCTGCATTGGTTAATCAACAGTCCAATGCTGCTCCATGATATTGCATGGTCACATGTTGCAAGAATGGCATTGCAAAACTCACAGACTGGGATATGAAAATGAACCATGTCCCTCATATTCTGATCTTTCACCCACTGATTATCATTTTTTTTAAGCACTTAAACTGATTTTTTAATGGTAAAACTTTTAGGTCCAAACCAGAGGCAGAATCAGCTTTCAAAGATTTTGTTGCATCACAGCCAATAACTTTTTATCAATGAGGAATAAATAATCTCGTTGATTGATGGCAGAAGTGCATAGATGCTCAAGGCTTATATTTTGACTAGTCTCAACATTTCTACAGTTAATTTTCCAAAAATAGAATTATCCTTCCAAAATTGGTCATTATTTTTGTATTAACCTGATAAGTTAATCAGTATGAATCACAAATAACCTCCAATGAGATTTTTATCTTTTTTCTTTTATACTTTGAAGCTTGTCTGACAAAGACAGCATCTGAACAATTTGGCTACAGAGAACCATCTACAGATGACTTTGAAATTGTTTTCATATGGCAAATTCCTTATTTTATTTGTTCTTTGCCATATTGCTTGTTTACAACCAGTATAATTTTTTTCTTAAATGCCTCACCATAGATTTTCTTCCTTTATTATTTCTGAATTGCCATGGCCTCTTGGGAAAGATAGTGGAGTGGTTTCTTTTGTTTTTCTACAGTTTTGAATTCAGAATACTCATCTGTGACTGATTGCTACTCAAGACAAGAGAGTCTAGTCTACCATATTATTTAACCCATAGCTTGGGGAAGAAGAAATCCAATGTTTTCTGTTATCTAATGTACTCTTGACCTGGCTATTGTTTTCTCCCAACTTTGTAGCAAATGCCACCCTTCTTCTCAAGTTGTTGAAAGTCCTCCTCTGTAGTTTCTGTTTTTAAGAACTCTGGAGAACCCTGTAACCCCTTAAATTATCACCTGATTAGTATCTTACCTTTTTTTGCCACTCAAGACTAAAGAGTCTGGTCTACCATGTTATTTATCCCATAACTGGAGAAAGAAGAAATAGATTCAAACATTTCCCAAGTGTATTAGTGTGAATTGGATATGCCAGACAAGACCAGCACTTGAAATTGGTTCCCACATCTATTTATTATCAAAATATTTATCTTGCATTTCTATGACTTAATAATGTTCTAGAAGTTTCCTCATTTCATCTTGAGAGAGTGAAGTAAAGTTGTCAAGGACATCTTTAAACATCTGACCAAATAAGGAACTGCTCTGATTAACACGAATGATAATCTGATGGTGACAATTTTGGTAAATAGCTGGCATAAGGAAAAATTTCCTATCCCAACACTGTTTTGTTTGGTGGATAGAAGTGATAAATTTGCATATACAGAAGTATTGTTATATGACTTTGCAGCTTTCGTCTTGTAAATGGCAGTTTTCTTAAAAAGTAAAACATGATAACAGTAATTATTTGCTGATTTGCATTAACATTTTACCAGCTTTCATCAGTTTTTAATTCCGTATCCCTACTCCAATGTCTTGTGAGTGAGGTTAGCTGTTAGCAACCATGTAGAACAAAAAATAAGAATGCACTCTGTCATTTTAAAAACCATACATAAATTTTGTTCTAAAAATTTTTTGTTTTCATATATATATAATGTCAGAAGATTTTGAAGAGGGCTAGATTTGTGTTAGGACTTACAACACTGATTTTGTACAGAAGTTTAATATGTTAATAAAAAGTTTTCATTTGATTAAAAAATAAATCAAAATGCAAATGCCAAAGGTTTCTTTGTATTTGAAATTTCAGATCTCTAATATTAACCATTAAAATTAATAATTTTTTTTTTATTTTATGACTACTACAGAATATGGAGTATTCAGTGAATTTCACCAGTTACTGATTATTCGAAATCTAAGACCAGATCGTTTCCTTAGAGCCATGCAAATATACCTAAATAAAAATAGTTTCTACTCTTTGGAGCCAATCAAATTCTCTGACATTATTCAAGCTGGTTTTCCGTACCAGGGTTATTTGGTGAGCGTCCCAGAAATTATACATGAAGATCCTGTGCCATGGTTATGTCAGATATCAACGCCGCAAGAAAGATTACGACAGTTGGCTGAGGTGAGGGAATTGAGTATTGCTTTATCTGTATAAAGGGTGATTCATCATAAACTTATATTTTTTTGCAGTATTTGTATGACGTTTGACAGAATTTAATGGCAGGAAAATTAGACTTGAATTTTTCTGTGTTTTTTTTAATGCAAGCTGTTAAAAAAAAAAAAAACTTATCTATTTTTAATGGTAGATTTATTATTGTCCAGTACCACATGCAGATTACTTGCTGATGTGAAGGTCAAAGTTAATAATGCTCGAATGGTTATTGTAGACGTTCAAATCCATTCTTGGATATGCATGTTTCACCGGGCTTAGGATGGAAATATATATAAGATTGGCAACTGAAAAGTTGAAGTAGCACAAAGATGACATGATACATGGTAAACTCAGCAACATATTTGTTCAAACTCCCCACTGGATCTGTCTTGATCCCAGCATTCCCTAGCGAAACTTGAAGAGCTTACAACCATCATTAATAATGATTTTATAACATTCCCCCCTGCCTCTTAAGACTGTTTATTTTCTTTATTAATTTATAACTTTTCCAAATTAAAAATAATTACAAATTAAAGTTTGTTTTGGTTACAATCCAAGGATGATAACAAATAATTTGTAAATGTTATAAATTAATACACAAAATAAATTATCTTAGGAGGAAGAGTTGTATTTTGCATATTTATAATTGCTAATTCAGAACATTCTTGTCTAACCAAAAATCTCCTCTTGTCTAACCATATGAATAGTAATGGGGTTCTAAACAGTTGTTTAATAATGTCAAAAAATCTGCACAAATGCAAATATTTTTTTCTGCACATAAACAATTGGTGCTACCCATTTTTGAATGGTTAATTTTTTTAAAGTCTGTCTAATTCTTCATTTAATTTCCCCAGTACTGTGAATGGTACACACTTCTTTTTCTTTTTCTTCTTCTTCTTCTATGTGCCATGTCCCTTCAGGACATAGGTGATCATGGCTTTCCACGTCTAACCTTCCCTGGTGGTTTTTAGCACACTTTCTCCTGTTACTACATCCAAAACCTGCTCTGCCATCCACCTGCTCAGGCCCTTCAAATATGTTATCCGCTGCTTTCCCATCTCTTCTTCCCTCTATCTGACCTGTGAGTATCAGGTTCTCCAAGCCCTCCTTCCTCATTGCATGTCCCAAGAACTACAGCTGTCTCTTCTTGATGCTCAGTATTAATTTCCTTTTCATTTCCTTCGTTTCTAAAACCTCGTCATTGCTTACATACTTGATCCATGTTATTTGCATCATCCTTCTATAGAACCACATTTCAGTTGGTTCAAGTTTTTTCTTCATCTTTGATGATATTGTCCAGCATTCACTGCTATATTGAAGGACAGATATCACATAGCAATCCATTACTTTCTTCTTTGTTTCTAGTGAAATTTTCCTGTCTCTTAATACTCTGCTCAGCTTCTGGAATAGGTCCTTGTCTATTCCAATTTGCCTTCAGATCTCAGTGTCGCACTTTCTGTCTTCTGTTAGAACACTTCCTAGGTATTTAAATTTTTGTACTTGCTTGATTTTAGTATCCCCAACATGTAATTGGCATTTTGGTCTCCTCTATTTGCTGATGACCATATATTTAGTACACTTTAAGTTTAAATACTAGCATCAAACATTGCCTATCTTGATCTTTTCTATAAATATTTTCATGACAATTGTTCTAATAACACTCTTCCTTGGTACCTTGACTAAATTGAATTTTAAGCTCTATTCTAATAGTTTCTTTTCTTACACTTCTCACTTGTGGAAATCTCTTCCAGTTTCTTGCTTCCCTGCCACCTACATTCTTCAAAAATTTAAATGCAACATCAATCACCATCCTCTGTTCTCCTGAGCCCTGTTCTTCTAATGTTCTTTTTCACCAATAAACCCTTCTCATTTGGTTTCACTCTTATGCATCATAGTGGTATTAATGCCTTACTTGGGGTTAAATAATTAAGAAGAAAAATTGAATATCATCTTTATATACTTGTTCCTGTAGACACATGTCATTAAATCCCTTCTTCCATCTTTGTCAGATATAAGCCTTAAGAGAAAAAAAGGAAACCTCTTTCTTCTAGGGAAAAACAAAAATGATCATTGATATACACAAACATTCCAAAGTAATACTTGGTATACTGGGTTCAGTGAAATAGATTGATTCATTTCATATCCTAATTCAGCATGTTCCTTAGTTGACATGTATGTTTCCTCTTGCCAATACCCCATAAATAATGGATTATTCTATTTTGATCACAAGGGAAGATATAAAAATCATATCAGAGGTTCTGCCTGGTTTCATTGAAAGAGAGATAAATA
Organism: Ascarosepion bandense; assembly: GCA_037127315.1. NCBI lineage: Eukaryota > Metazoa > Mollusca > Cephalopoda > Sepiida > Sepiidae > Ascarosepion > Ascarosepion bandense. Next base: position 10,576,739 of record JBBBDQ010000256.1, read on the forward strand.
CAGAAGAGGTGATAATGCCTTCATGTGTTTACGTCTGCTTCAGTGAAATGAAGAAAATATCTTCATTTGTACTCTTATTTTAAATAACAACCTGCATTCATATTTATGATTATTATTGCAATATTTTGTTTATGCTAAAATATCTAACAATATACAAGAAGGGAAATTTCACAAGTATTTCATCGTTATAGAACTAACAAAGAGTTTATTCACTAGTTAACTTAAGAAATTCGAATAGCAAATGTATTAATTTTCATTGTTTTGCTAGTATAATAACTGTTTTCTATTAGTAATGTTTTTTCTTATTGCAGAAAGAGAATTTGTTTCCAAGAGATTACTATTGCCTGAAGAATGAACTGTCCAAAATATTGTTACAAAAAACAGAAATGATAGGAAGAAGAGCATAAACTGCTTAAAAAGATGTTGATTATGTTAATAAACCTTCTCAAAGTTGCAGACTATACAAGCTCCCTATGATGTCTGATCAAAAATATCAGGACAGGTGCTATAAAACAAAAACTACATTACACATCAATTCAGCATTTAATCTCCTTCAAAGTAGTCCCCTTGTGAAATCACACGCTTCATCCAGCATTGTTTCCATTGATGGAACTATTCCTGGAACTTCTTTTTTCAGATAGTGAGCAGCTACATATATTACAAATATTATTGCTTTCAAGTAAGATTTAATGTTTGGAAAGAGGAAAAAAGTCACAAGGGATGAGACCTGGAAAATATGGTGATTGTTAGACCTGGAGAATGTTGTTCTTGCCTAAAGGCCATTGTAACTGGTGGAAAATCTTTAATATTGTGAGATGACCACACTCTACACACTTTCCTTCTAAACACTTTTATAAATAATGGAAGGATATATGGCCCAGTGGATGAAAGTGTAGGTTAGATTCAGTTACTTGACCCAAAGAGTGAGAAGTTCAGTATCTGGCTACAGCAATTGTGAACAAATAACTTATTGAGTTGAGTTAAAGGGAAATAACTAAGACATCTGGAAGTGGCATGGCTAATGGAACAAGAATAATATACCCTAGTGATTGAAGTTTGGTTCAAAATTCTAATTATCTGAAGAAGGCCAGAGTGTACAATTGCTGAAACGTCAGAAATATGAAAATAAAGATGAGGACAGTAGTCTAAACAATGTAGATAATGTAAATACTACCACATCTCAGAAGTATAGACAAATATTGATAGAAATGAGCAAAAATGTTATGACTTAGTATGCTTGTGTGAAAGAGTTCAAGGTCAATTGGTGCCAAGTGGCTTAACTCTGTACACATTAGCTCTGTTACCATAGCAATGCTCCCAATAATGTTTGATCAGAACTGATTATGTTTTGCTGATGATATAAATAAGCATTGAAATATTAAAAAAAAGTTATAATTCTTATTTATTAATTAAATATATATTTTAGAATTGGTTGAAGTTTATATTAATAAATGTGTATGTACGTTGTTTTGTAAGGAGTATTTTTTTTTCAATTTGTCCAGTTTTAATAAATCTGCAACTATTTTTTGTAGGAAAACAACATTCGTTCGAAACTAATCAATATTTCTATAGATGGCACCACCAAACCTCTGGATATACTGAAATCTGAATTTCAAGAAGGGTTTACTTGGATTATCATTAATCTTATAGAACCTGCTTGCAAAGAATTCCTACAACAGTTGACCCAGTGTCTGGATAATGAATCATGGAACCAATCTCACATTGGTATGTCATTTTGGAAACTTTCTTTTATTCATCCAATAATAAGTTTTAATCTTTAACCCATTAGGGTTATTGGGGCATTATATATATATACCCTAGCTATACTGCATTAGTTTGTAGAGTGAGGAAGCTTTGTTCTATTTTTAACTCTATATATATATATATATATATATATATAGAGAGAGAGAGAGAGAGAGAGATATATATAAACACACTCTCTCTCTCTCTATCAAGCCCTGACCACAGAAATTCATACTACCTTATGTGATCTATGAATCTGGAATATATTTTGTTTTGTTGCTTTTTTATATCAGATTCAATTTAAAGCAAACAAAAATGATTTAAATGTGTTTCATAAAACTCTTTTGCTTCTCTTTCCTTTACTTCTTCATATCTTTGAAGATAACATATGCAAGTTAAAAGACTTGATTTCAGTGGGTTTTTTTTTTGTTCATCTACAACAGCTCGTTTTGCAGAAGATGATTTTTAGTTTGGCAAATATGATGGATAAATTTAATAAACATATAATGTCCATCATTTTTAATAAATCTTGTTTAAATGAACAATTACTAATTGTACAATATCATAATTTATCTATTATGTGGGGTTTTTTGAGGCAATGATGGGCATATAATTCCCAATGGAAGAGTTAACTAAAATGTTAATTTTCTTAACAGATTTTCTTAACTTCTATAAAAGTAAACATATTTGTTTGTATGCATTTTTCATGAAGAATAATCTGTTATAATAACTCCAAAGACTATTTTCCACCTTTTTTCAGAAGAAAATGATCCATTGTCAAAACCTTGTTTATGGTTGATCCACACATTATCAGACAATCTACCAGAATCACTTCACAGGCATTTCCTCAAAGTAGCCTGGTTCCACATTGAGGGCATTGTTGTAAACCCTGGAAATGACAGTCATCATTTACCAGTTCCAGCAGACTACTTGTGGACAGGTAAGAAGGATGTGCTTCCATCAAATTCTGGTAATAAAGATGTTCTTCAAGCAGACAACTTGTGGGGGAAAAAAAGTAGTATTTTTTTTAATGAGTTTTGTTCATTCTTACTTAAGAAAATAAAAAAACAATTTTAATTTCTGCTTATTTTTTAAATATTCTTGGCACTTTTACAAATGTTGGAATTTTTTCCATTCTGACATCCCTATTGTTCATATATTTCTTTTACTCTCCCTAATTTTTATTCCTAAGGTTATTATCAATATGTCTTTTGGAGTTTTGATATTGTTCCCTTTTACTTCTTTTTTTTATGTCAAAAAAACCTTCATTAATAAAAAAAAAATTACCTTTAAGATCACAATACTATAAAAAATACCTCAGTATGACCTTTACATAAATGTTTTCAAAGAATATTCTTAATGCCAATACTTATACCAAATATCTCCAATGATGTTATATCTGCTGCTCTGTGAATTAATGATAGAATTAATGGCAAAAAGTTAGCATACAACATTACTACTGTTTTAGTTTAGAATAAGAAAAAGTAATATTTAATTAGATTTCAGTAAAATTTCAGGCAAACTTGGACCTTTAAGTCCGGTAATAAGTCTATATTTCTTGCTGACACACGAGCAGGGTTCCAGTGCTCTGGCTAATAATTCAACTCCACTCAACACAACCCAACACTGCTACCGTTCTCTGTAGGCAGGATTATTTGTGTACTATGGAAGAGTCCATAGAGTGTGTAAATAGGGGCGATATCCCAACACTTTTGTAGAACAACATTTCTGCTGCTTAAAGTTAATGCTTAAAATTTAAAAAATCTTTGTTCTTAATTTCACTGCTGCATTGTTGCCTGGCTGTGCTGGCACATCTTTGGTAAAAAATGAGGAATATAAATGACTATAAAGATATTGACAGTGTATTTTTTTGGTACTGTTATTTTGGCTTCTAAGAAATGCTCAGTATTGACTAAAGCTAAACAATGTCCTCTATAATAAAAATACATCAAACTGGTTATATTGGTTTGCAGCTATAATCACATTGAAACTCTGGAGTTAAGGAACATTGAACCTGGTTAGTACCTAGATGGGTGACCACTTGGGAATATCAGGTGCTGTCAGCCTGGATGGTTAATGGCTCAGAATTGTTAATTGGAGAGCCAAATTCCATTTCCAGTTGAGTTTGTTGTATTCACTTTTTACAAATACCCTTGTGAAAGGTAATGATCTACCTGATCTCTCCAAGCTATGGGTTAATTAGTAAGACTTGTTTTATTAAATAGTTATCGTATAAAACATATTTTGACTTTAGCAACCTGTAAAGCCATAAAAAAAACGATCAGTAAATTGATAAAATGCTAATTAGCTACACAAGCATGTCTTTTAGATGTATTTACATTCTCTGAAATATCAGTCAGTTAAATGCCATACATGATACACGCTTTGGGCGATCATGTCTCAAAATAGACATGACTGACTGGGCAGAAGATTATCCCGCAGTAGGTTGCCATTGCTTTCTGCGGTAGACTGGTTGCCAGCCAAGGCTATAGAACCCAATCTGTCCTATTATTTAACTCATAACTGAAAGGAAGAGTCATTTTTATACCTTTCCCAAGGGTATTTGTGCACAAGTGAATAAAAAGAATTCAACTGGAATTGGAACTCGGCTCCCTGATTTATCATTCTGAGTCAATATCCACTGCATCACAACATATATCCTCTCTGAAATATATATGTATAGAAACTACATAGCCATAAACTGGGAGCTCATTTTATATAATAATTATAATATAGAATTGATCTCCCACTTTATATCCACTTTGTAATTTCTTGTTTATCAAATTCTGATTAGGTAAGAATTCACCTATTCTCCACCAAGCTATGGATTAATTAGTAAGACTTGTATTACTAAAATTTCCTTTCAAACATACGCACCGTAATGGGGGTGCTAGAGGGTATGGCTTTGCATAAGGACCTTGCTGCAAATCCTCTAGTCCCCACTTCTATAGGAGTGCAGCTAGCCCTCCAGCCTTGAACTACTGGAGAGTTGCAGGGTTAATCATATTTTAACTTCTTCCTTTCATGAGCTTCCTCTGCGTTTTCTTCCCAGGGGACTGTCAGTTCCCTCAAGACTATCTTCAAATTATGTGAGAAGAAAACTATATCTTGGTGAAGTTTTGTGATAGCAATTTGCTCTGGGAATTTTAATCTTGAGCCTATATCGGCCCTTAGTTCCCAGTCTGTTGCAGGAGATAGAAAGGTAAATCAAAACCTGCTATTTCGTGGGATTTTCATGCCTGCTTTAATAAATTTTATCTGCCTTGTGTCTGGGTTGTAAACATTCTCTTTGATAGCATTTTGAACTATTTTCACAATCTCTTTTAGAATTTTGTCATGGCACCACCTGTAACGCCTGTCAGCTAGTGCAGATTTACAGCTACCTAGGACATGTTTTAAGGTACCTTTGCACTCACAAAGATGACAATTTGGCAACTGGGTTTTATACCATAATTGTAAGTTTGTGGGGCTTGGCAGGGTGTCGTATACTGCCCAAATCAGAAATTTTAATCTGGAGTCACTATGCGATATTTCGGACCATTTGATTTGGTGTTTCAATATAGAGCTCCATTTGGGCCATGCCCCTTGCTGTCTCATCCCGACTTGGATTGCTATTTGTTTCTCTTCTTTGCTGTTTCTGATTTCTTCCTGCAAAAGATGACTTTTCTTTTTTCCTTGCAGTTTGTCATATTTTTCTGAGGGGGAAAAAACCCGAGGCCCGCGTGTCCAGTAGCTATGGACATTATTATTAAACATTATTATTGCAATCTATAAATATATTCTAGCTTTAAATAACCTGCAAAGGGTTGATAAGTCATAAAAAATGAATATAATCAAAAACATATTGTATACTAATATGTTTCTACTTACTTACAACACAAATGTAATGTACTGACATTCTATAGTCTCTTGAAAAATATGTATAAAGTACGTCCATAGCCATGGCAGGATCTAAGAATATGTAACTTTGTGTTATGACTCTTTCTAGTGGTTATAATATTAAGTCTTGCTCAGGCTACTCATCATTACATCTGTTAGAAATACACTAGACTGACTCAAACAAACTTTCTAGACTCACTGGACTTTTTATTAAGTGTTGTTGTGGATTTTCGTCACTAATTTCTTGTGGAGTTGTGGCAAAACTTTGCTGAAAAGTTTTAGTGACTGGTTTGTGCCCAAAGTAAGACACAGAACAAGAAGGTAGGTTCAGAACAGTGTATTAGTATAACAAGAAACAAGATATTCAAAGGAAGTGTTAATAATAAATAGGTAAGTCTAAAGGTATCATTACACTGCTTATTGCCTGATTAGTAGATGTCATCCAGAGCTGTTAACCACTTTTGTTAACTGCTCTGTCAACTGCCTTTGTTAACTGTTGTCATTAACTACACTTTTGGAAGTCATGCCGGTAACTACATATAACAAGAGGAAGAGTCCATTCATTGTAGAAGGGCACCATAACAAGTGTCTAGACTAGTCTATTTATGTCACCAGGTGTGTGTTATGTACTCTAAAACATACCCACTTTTGAGATTTCTTTTATTAGTGTAATGACACTGACAAATTAATATACCTAATTTGCATAAGTGCAAGAGTGAGCCTATATAACTTGTCACTGAGAATAAGTTGGAAGTTTAGCAACTGATGGGTACTAAACATAATTTCACATCAATGGCGTCACCGATAGGAAACCATTTGTCTCTAGAAGGTCCAGATTTTGGAGATGCATGGATTCACTGTTTTTCTGCCAGTAAGAGAAGTAAAAAGCTAAAAGACAACAAGGAGAAGGGAGGTGAAAATGAAATTACGGATTTATTTTTGGCTACAACAGGATGTGAGGCAAAAATGAAAGTCTCCACCATGGCATATCCCTCAAACTTGGAAGACCTGACTTTTGAAAAAATAAGTCAGATTATAAGGAGAAATATGAGACCCAAGAAAAGACTGGTAGTGGCGGAAAGAATGAAATTCATATCATTGATACAAGAAATTGACAAACCAATTATAAAATATCTACACCATCTATGAAATGCAAGTAAATATTGCGAATTTGAAAAACTTGGACAAGATGGACAAACGATTGAAGAGGACTTGATTCAATTAAGGTTAATTGAAGATATGTGCAATGCATCACACCAATATAAAATAATGGAACTACGAAAAAGATAATAAAATGTTCGTATTGTGGACGTGATCACCAAATAAAAAAGCAAAAACCTGTAAAAATTACTGAAAAAAAGAACCACTTTCAAGCAGTATGCAAAGTAAAAAAGAAAAATGTTGACAGAGTGGAAGAAAACTAAATCAATATGGAGGTCTTTACATTTAAAAATAAGAATACAGAAAAAATAGAACTAAATAAAAAAGATATTATATTAAAGGTTAAAATTAACAACTACAATTTAGATATGCAAATGGACACTGGGAGTGAAGTAACGCTGATACCAAGAAAATTTTTGGGAATGCATTGAAAAGCCACCCTTACGAAAGAGCAGTTTACAACTCCACCAATTTGATGGGTCGGTCATAAAAACTTTAGAATACTTTGAAGGTTCCTTGGAGTTAGAAGGTAAGTTTGAAGTAATACCTATAATTGTCACGGACTTCTGGGAAATGATGTGCTTAACATAAATTCTACTAAAGTAATTAGTGAGATAAAAATAGAAAACACCGGAAAGTTAAAAAAAACTATAAAGCGAATTTAAAATTCAAAGAAAATGTCTCTTATTATTATTATGAAGCATGAAAAGTACCAGTACATTTGTCGCCATTAGTAGTAACAAAACTGAAAATTAATAGAACAAGACCTTCTTGAAAATGTTCCCCCTGGGAGTAGCAAGTGGGCATCACCCATTGTAGTGTTGAGGAAGACAGATGGTGATTTACATATTTGTGGAGATTACAAAATAGGCATAAATCATGAAATTTGTTTGGATTCGTATCCCATGCCGAATGTTGAAGTTGCATTGCATGCACTAGCAGGAATGAGCATTATTACAAAAATAGATTTAAAAATGGCATACCACCAAAAACCGATAGATGATAACTTCAAAGAAGTAACCACGATAAATACACCAATAGGGTTACTAAGATGGAAAAGGATGCCATAGTGAATATAAACCGCAAGAGCCATATTTCAAAGGGCCATCAAACAGGTTTTAGGAAATATGAAAAATACGATTTGTTACCAAGATGATATATGCATAGGAGTCAGTAATGAAATGAAATTAAAAAAAGAAAACTGACATCATCTTGAATAGATTAAAAAATGCTGGAATGACAATAAATAAATAAAAAAATGCATAAGCAATTGTAGTAACATATCTTTTTTAGTTTATTCCATTTCAAACAAAGGTATATCACCAGACCAAGCCTTGATAGAAAAAATACTAAAAGTAGCTACACCTACAAATAAGAACTGGAGTCCTTTTTGGGATTGGTACATATTTCAGGCAATATTTACCAAAATACACAGATTTGACTGAACTGTTTGCAAATTTAAGAAAAGAGAATGTTGAATTTACTTGGTCAGAGGAACAACGAAAAGCTTTTGACAGATTAAAAATAATTATGGTAAAGAAACCAGTAGTGAAAATGTTGGACCCAAAAAAGAACGTGACGTTAACCACAGATGCAAGCAAACATTCAATATCGAGAATATTATTGCAAGAAGAACATCCGTTAATGTATTTATCAAGAAGACTAAGAAACACCAAATTTAATTATTCAAATATAGAAAAAAAAGTATTAGCTATCATGTGGACAACTACTAGAGCCCGACAATTTTTAATTGAGAAAAAAATTCTGTTAATAAGTGATCATAGACCATTAGAGTTTATATTTAATTCAAGGAAAGAGTTACCTAAAGTCACAACATCGACGATACTAAGATGGGCAATAAGATTAATGGCATTTGATTTTGATATAGAACATGTCAAAGGAAATTCAATTCCACGCATAGACACACTATCAAGATTGCGATTTTATAAGGAGACAAGATAAAACAGAAGAGAATTTGAAGATGCATTTTTACATTGGGTAGAGACTGAGGTTTTGTCTTTAGATAGAATGGCTGCAGAAACTGGAAATGATCCAGTACTAAGTAGGATATTATCGAGAATAAGAAAAAAACTCACGGAAAAATTGTTCTATGGTGGAAAGACCCTACAAAGAAATAAGACAGAAATTAATGATAGAATATGGAGTGATTTGTAATGGGGATCTGGTAGTTTCCCCAGAAACCAAAAGAAAATTGGAAGTAAAAAGTGTATAGGATGATGTACATTGTGGAGTAGCGGCCACACAAAAAAGGATAAAATTAGAAGCATGGTGGCCTGGATATTCAAGAGATGTCGAAGAATATATAAAAAGGTGCAAAAAATGTAAAGAGTTAAGAAATTTTACACAGACTACTTCACATTCGTGGCCCAAAGAAGTGGAGCCATGGAGTAGGGTGCATATGGATCATGAGTATATTAATGGAGTGGGACTCTTATAATGTATGTTTAAACAAATTCTTGGGGTGTTGGTACATCAAAAGTATCATACATTGCATAGGGTTTTTTTTTTTTTTTTTAGCCTTTCTTCAGTAAAATCTTTTAACTGATTGCAATATCTTATGTTTTCACTGTCTTAATTTTACCATGTATAGCATCTTTGTAATTTGTGACATTAGCGTGCCACCATCCCACATTACTTTATATATATATATATATATATATATATATATATACTCTGAAAAATACTTTTTTCTGTAATTTTGAAAAATGTAGTGTTCTTTTTGTTATCTATTCTTAATCTTTTTTTGGCCTGGTAATAACTTATTGCCCAGATTCTCCAGTTAGCAAACAGCAATTTTGGATGTGCGTTGTGGCACAGTGAATATCGGCTTGGAATGAGAAATTGGGGAACCAAGTTTGAATTCCAGTTGAATTCCTTTGGGAAAGGTATTAATCCGTCTCTTCCCTCCAGTTATGGATTAAATAATAGGACAGATTGGGTTCTATAGCCTTGGTTGGCAACCAGTCTACCACAGAAAGCAATGGCAACCTACTGCGGGATAATCTTCTACCCAGTCAGTCATGTCTCTTTCGAGACATGATCACCCAAGTGTGTATCACGTATGGCACTTAACTGATTGACTGAACACCTTACTGAACACTGATTTAATTTTTCTTGTGAACATCAATTCTGCTGGTAACCTACCTGATGGTGCATCGAGATTTTGTGTTATCTGGTATACTCTTAAGAATTTTGTAATAAGCTTCTTCAAATTTACAAATTAGTCATTTTATATACTCAGTGAAAAATAAAATAAACAAATATAGACCGTATTAAATTTACTAATAAAATCTACCAAATGCAGGCGATAATTCTACTCCTGCAGCTTCTATTCTCACACTTCCTGCCTGTGGAACTTCCTTTCGTTTACTTGCTTTTCTGGTGCCTACAACCGCTAGGAATTTAAGTGCAATGTTAATTCCCATCTCTTATCCACTTAACTCCAGTCCTTCCCTCATCCTTTCTACATCACCACATGTCTCTTGTTCTTTTCTCACTCTACCTTCACGACTGTCATCACACCTGTATTCCCATCCTTATCTTGCCCTTTTTGGACACCCCTTGGAACTGGTTCATCTTTCTCTTTGCTCTATTTTTGCTTTTATGTAGCTCCCTGCGCATCAGTGGTGGTACCGCCTTGCTTGGGGTGAAATGATTAAAATAAATATATAATGAAGATATAATATTGAATATATATAAATATATAATGAATATAAAAACAGATAACAAGTGTGGCCATAGAAATCAGTACTGCATGGTGACTACATTTGCATGCCTGATACTTCTTTAAGGCATGAAACTGGCAAGCAGAATTGAGTTCTAAGTTGACATTTTTTATAATCTATAAATGACTAGCAGTATGGCCTGGCATTGCTTGGGTATAATGAAAGCTTTAAAACTAATCCATGGTCCTGGAGCTCAGACTCTTTGGACGTTGGCACGAAAGACTAAAAAGCAATAGTTGTTTAAAGCGAAAGCGTAGACTGAAAGAAAAATGAATGGATGTAAGTCAAATTTTGATTTCCTGGTATCGCTATCAAATAAGTTTTTTTCATTGGAAACTGAATTTTTAAGGTTAAATAAGTCCTCTGAGTAAATGGTATCATGGCTTAGACTAAGAACTACAATTATACCTACTTCGAACCAAACCCGAAGCAAAAAACTAAAATAAAAGGGCTGAAAAAAATACAGCCATACAGGCAGATAAACAGACACACACACAAACATCTTGCCTTTTATATATAGATATATTATCGATTTTCTGAACTATTATAAGAACTGCAAGCTTGAAACTTCTGAATACTGTTTCTTATGTCTTCGTCTCTGAGTGTATCAAATTTGATTAAAATCGGACCACTCTTTCTATAACCCGATTTTTTCGATTATCAATATTTATCAAGGGTACCTTGACACAAACCCTAGCTAAGAACACTCACAGACACTTATAGTACAACTGTGTAAATTTTCAAGAAAATCGGTTCAGCCGTTTCGGAGTCTATAGGCAATGGACACACACAGTTCCATTTATAAATAAGTTCAGATCTATTGAGTATTCTTTCTCCATAAATATAGACAATTTTAAAAACTATATATATATATATATATATATATATATATATATTACAGAAAAGTGAAAGAACACGTACATTAAAAAGCCACTCTTCAAGCATTTATTTTTATAAAGAGTGCTCAATACAGTAATTTTGTTATTCCAATTGTTTATAAAAGCATAATATTAGCACACAAAAATGTTTATGCTTCAGAAAAAAAAAAACTGTTCCTTTTCAGGTGATATGTTAAAATAAAGGTGAAAATGATTTGTTTTTGAAAATATAAAATGAATTTCTGATTATTTAGAAAATTAGGGAGTGGTAGTAGGAGGAAATGCAATAGATGTGTCCAAACAGATCAATCAGCATTTAGAATTATGTAACCATGGAGATTTTAAAATTTGGGTTATGGTAGTGGATAGGATGGCTTAGATCTAGACATGTCACTTTTTAATTTTGTCTGGGAAATTAGATTTTTTAAAGGGTAGACAGTAATTTTAATCAGGAGTTTGGATTTTCGATTTTTTTTTACTGAACAATAGATTTTTTTACTACTATCTATGAGTATAAGTCAGAATTAGGATTAAATAATTGTGGTATGCTTTGTTATATTGTATTAAGAACAGCAATTTAGTATTGTGTGGGTCATTTTATTTTATTAAATATATTATTTTAAGTTTCAGTATAATTTATAAATGAAACAGTAATTAATAAAATTTTCTTGAAAATTATCTTGTCTGAGTAAGGTACCTAGTGGGACCAAATAATGCTTAAAAAGATAAATAATTTTTAACAGCAAGCTGGATTTTTTTTATTACTTCATGAGTAAAAGGACTGAAATGCTTATGATTAAATAATTATGGTATATTAAAGTATATTGTAGTTAAGAAAACTAATGTAGTATTGCGTGAGTCTTTTATTTAGTAAAATAATAATTAATTTTTAATCATTTCCCCCGAGCAAGGCGGAAATGCCACTGATGTGCAGGGGGCTACATAAATGTAAAAAGATTAATTAGAAAAGAGTGAGGAGTACAAACTAGTTAGAAAGGAACAATAGAAAGCAGGTGCAATGACAGATACATAGATGGAGAGAAAGGGAAGGTTATACAGGGGAGGGGAGAGAGCTAGAGTCAGTGGTTAGTAGATGAGTATTGACTTTGCATTTAAATTTCTGGAGATTGTAGCCGTCAGGAAAGTAAGAATACAGGAGCAAGTTCCACAGGCGGGAAGTGCAAGAGAAGAAGCTGCAGGAGTAGAATTGTCGTCTGCATTTGGCTAACCTGACTGTGAATGGGTGGGACCCAATTGCCAGTCTGGTTGCACGAGTAAACACCTGTTGAGGAGGCACCAGTGACTTAAGTTTGTTGGAGCAGAAGCCATGAAAGTATTTATAGAACAGACAAAGGGAGGCCACATTTCGACGATGGGGAAGTGGCTGCAGTTGAGCTGCCAGATCAGTACCTATCACATTACAGACTCTCCTTTGGAGCCTGTCAAGAACACTGAGGAGAATGGCAGGGGCGCCTGACCATAAATGGCAGCAGTACTCCATGTACAGACGGATGGTTGACTTGTATATATGCAGGATGGTTTCAGGCGGAAAAAACATCCTGGATCGACATAGTGACCCAACCTTCTTAGCAGTAGATTTTGCTATGGATTCAATATAGTGGTTTCATTTGAGGTCTGAGGACAGGGTAAGTCCGAGGAGGCATAGTGTATTGCTCTCCAGGAGAATCGCTTGGTCCATGCTTATGGGAGGCAGAAGAGGTTGCCTGTAATTGTTGACAGACAACAGCTTGGTCTTAGATGAATTGAAGTTGACAAGCCACTTCTTGCCCCAGTTCACCACAGAGTGTAGATCCCATTCAAGGTCAGCAGCGAGATTATGTTTGTCCACCACGACAGGTTTCTTACTGGTGTGGGAGTATATTGTAGTGTTATCTGCGTAGATGCCTACTTGGGACTTGATCACATCTGGGAGGTCATTGATGAAAATAAGGAAGAGCGTCGGGCCCAGGATAGAGCCCTGTGGGACACCAGCATTCGTGCTGTAGGACGAAGAGGCACGCCCATTCAGAACGACCTTCATTTTGCGGTTATTTAAGAAAGACTGGATGAGGTCAAGCAGGCGACCGGTAATACCATAACCTCGTAGTTTGCATAGGAGGCCAGAGTGCCAAACCCTGTCGAAAGCCTTGGAGATGTCCAGAGCAACCACGCGAGCCTCATCAGACTCATCAAGGGCCTGTAGCATGTACTCCATTATGGTTGTTAGCAGATCAGCCGTGGACCTGGCAAAGCAGAATCCATATTGCCTGTCAGAGAAGAGTTTGTGGGCGGTGAGATGAACTATTTCAGCATTGATTATAGCCTCGAATACTTTCCCGAATATTGGTAGAAGACTGATAGGGCGATAGTTGGATGGGTCCGAGGGTTCACCACAATTCTTAAATACAGGAACGACTGAAGAGAACTTCCAGCATGCAGGAAAGCAGGAAGCAGAAAGGCAGTAGTTAAATAGTTTAGAGAGGACAGGGGAAAGTTCAGGAGCACACCTCTTAAGGACTATCACCGGGATTCCATTGTCTCCACACGCCTTATGGGGGTCGAGTTTTGAAATTACTCTGGATACTACTGTCGGGGTAATATATACGTCGTGCAGTTTGGCCTCAGTTCTAATAGCGAAGTCGGGTGGGTGTACTCCGGACGAGTCGAATGTGGAGTTGGATGAGAATCTGTGGGCAAAACACTCAGCTTCATGGATTAAAGGAGGTATTGAGGATTTCCTATTGTTGAGCACTTATTTGCAACTCCTCCAATAGTCCTTGAAGCCAAACTTGCGGTCAGCTATGCGCTGTCGCATTTTCTCAGCAAACAACCATTTGGCATCATTTAGGGTTCTCTTGCACTCATTGCAAGCAGATATGAACAGGCGCCTATTGTGATCAGTTGACTGTCTCCAGAATAGACGGAAGTAATGGTTCCTGTGGGCAATGGTGGCTGAGCAGGCCGGAGAGAACCACGGAGAGGAATGAGGTTTTAAGCAATACTTCCTGGTGGGTATGAAGGCATCAATGCCAGCTTTCACCCATGAGGAGACCTCAGAGGCACAGTCATCAACTGATAGGTTGAACACTTTTCCCCAAGGGACGTCGCAGAGGAAATCGCGAAAGGCATCCCAGTCAGCTTTTTGATAGAGGTAGGAGGTCCTATAGGTAGGGGGCTCCTGGGGGGAGTGAGATTGGAAAGAAATACTGAGAGTGACTACAGCATGGTCGGAGTTGCCGAGAGGGCAAAGCTGTGAGACTCGACAGGCATATTGTAGTTTTTGAAAATTAAAATAGAATTATTTTGTCGGTATAAAATACATTTTGGGAACATAGACTATTTAAATAGGTAGACATCAATCTTTTACAGCAGGCTGAACTTCAGGGTAGTTTTTTTTTATAATAAGGATTTTAATAATTATGGTGTACTAATGAATATCTATATTCATTCTCTTATTTTAACATATGTGATATTTTTCTTTGAGTTAAGAAAAAAGTATTCATTGATTTTTTTTCTTTTTACTTGTTTAAGTTTTGGATTTTTATTTTATTTTACAGCGTATCCATAGCTGTCAAAAACTTTCCTTTTAGCTATCCATTTGATATTTGCCAAATAATAAAAAATGAAATATATATTTTTCTTTTATTACAGCCATCACCAAATATCTTCATCAGACTATGCAATTTATAAAGGAGAAATATGAAATCAGCCCCCTGCAAAAATTACTTATTTTTGGCGTCTGCGTGATGCATTCTGTGCTATGCGCTCTTCAGGATTTTGGTTCCAGTTCTGGCATTGGCCAGTGGTACCCTATTCACCAACAGATTCTGCCGTGGGCTTTGGAAATTGTGCTGCAAAATTCTCTAAGTGATAAAGATAAAGCTGGAATTTTTATTCTGTTAAAATCAATTCCTGAGGTAAACATCTACTTTTTAGTATTTTTTATACATCTGAGATGAAGTAGTATTTATACTATTTATATTATTCAAACTATAGTCCTGATATTTGCTGCCATGTTTATGATATTTTGGTCATTGTATACTCTGACCTTCTTCAGGTGCTAGAAATTTTGAACCAAACCCTTTATTACAATCACTGGGGTATATCATTCTCATTCTAGGTGTAAAGCCACTTCTGGTAGCCATTAGTTATCACCCTTTAACTTGACTAAGTTATTTGTTCATTACTGCTGTAGCCTGGTATTGAATGCAGAATTCTTTGGGTCAAGTCACTGAAATTAACCAATGTCTATATCCACTCTCTCTCTCTCTCTATATATATATATATATATAGAGAGAGAGAGAGAGAGAAAAAAGAGAAAAAAGGGATCAGCACCCCATATGAGATGAAGTTAAAATTATAACTGGAAATTACATAAATGAATTGTGCCACTGGAAATTACATAAACTTAAGGAATCAGCACATATGCTAAGCTACAAAAATCTCCTAACCCAACCAAGCATAGAAATGAATACAATATGGGAACCAGTTATATGGAGTAGTAGAAAAAATCATTAGCATCAATAGATTGCAAAATGAACTCTTGTAAAAAAATGGTTACTGAGACATTAGGTTTATAAGTCCCAGAAATTCACATGCTGTTTTCCTCAAGGACCCATGGTTCAATGAATATAGATGTCGGCTAGTTCCAGTGACTTGACCCAAAGAGTTATGAGTTCAGTATTAGGCTACAGTAAATAACTTAGAAAGTTAAGTTAAAGGAAGATAACTCATAGCTACCAGAAGTGTCTTTGCACATGGAATGAGAACAATATACCCCATATCATAATAAGGGTTTGGTTCAAAATTTTTAGTCCCTAAAGAAGGCCGGGCGTATAATGGCTGAAACATCATAAACATGGCAGCAAAGTCTGAATAATGTAAATATTGTACCTAATATTTTTATGAGGTTGAAAAGAAATTTCTGCTGCATTTTTTTTTACTCTGATTGAGGGTACTTTTCACATACTCAAAAATAAAATTGTAATATTCTTTAATGTTTTCGTAGATTACTTAAAAGAGTGGGTAAATTTTGTATCGAGTTTAATCTTTGTAAAATGAGGTTAGATCCTATCCTGCAAGCTGGTTTTGGATTCAGTTTCCTTTTCTTAGACCAGTTGCTATCCAAGGCTATAAAACCTGAGATATCTTGCTATTATCTTATCACTGGGGGAATAAGAGATGGATTCATACATTTCCCAAGGGTAATAGTACATTAAGTGAATGTAATGAATTTGACTTAAATTCAAACTCAACTCTTCAATTCTTTAATCCAGGTTACTATCCATTACTCCACTGTGTCTATCTCACCAGAAGCCTCACTTTTTTTCCTCACACTTCCCGCCTATGGAACTCCCTTCCCCATGTTTGCTTCCCTGATATCTACAATTATCCAAAATTTAGATGCTGTATTAATTGCCATCTTCTATCTTCTTGAATCCTATTTTATCCTTCAATACCTCCTGTGCTCTGTCTTTTCTCTCAGTGTAACTTCCTCTACACCAGTGGCCATTGCACCTTGCTTCAGATAAAATGATTTAAAAAAATCACCTGGACATGTTTCTTTGTGCTTGCGTATGGTGAATTTATAATTTGATTCTGTAAGGATTGAGGAGAGAGATATTTCCCAAATACATAGTCTAACTGTCTAAGGAAAAAAATTAGACGTTTTTCTACTCCTATCAAAACAGTAAAAAAAAAAAAAAAAAAAAATATACAATAAAATACCTAATACCATTCATGGTTGTGGTGGTAAGTATTTTTTAAAGTAATTGTTTCTTTAGAAACAAAAAATGCTACCAATGTGGAAGATTAGGACATAAGAGTAGTTGTTGTAAATCAAAAAAATAGAAGATAAACAAAAAGTATGTCAAGAAAGTAAATACATTGTCACAAGTGGAAAGAAAAACTTAGCAAGACTTCCAACAAAACATCTCTTAAGAGAGAATTTGTTTTTGTCATGATTAACAATATAAAAATAAAATTAAAATTGAATACCAGGTTCAATATTAGCTCAATGATGGAATTTTAAATTACAATGAGCTACTTTTACTGAACTAAACTATCATCATATGCCTCCAAGAAACCTTTAAAAAACAGTGACAAAACATATATAAAAGACTTTATAAATATTATTATAAACACAATACTGGACTGAGAGCTTCGGTGGGGGGAGTATCAATCCTACTTAGGAAACAGATCCCTCCCCCTCAAAAAAAATCAACATCAACACTAGCTTACAAGCAACTGCAGTTTCAGCAACATTACACAAAATTGTCTCCATTTGTTCACTATATATTCCACCTCATGACCACGTAAATGAAAAAGAGTTAAGCAATTTAATAAAACAAATCCCTAAACCATTTATCTTAATGTGAGACTTTAATAGTCAAAATATAATATGGGAAAGTAAAACAATGAACAAAAGAGGCCAGACTCTTGAAAAAAAATTATCAATAACAACAATCTGTGCCTCCACAATCTGAAATTTCCAACTCACCTTGACCCATCTTCAGGTACATTCTCTGCCATAGATCTAACTCTCAGTAATCCATCAATCTTTCTAGAATATAATTGGCAGGCATATAAAGATCCCTGTGGTTGTTGATCACTACCCAATAATAGACAATTCGGGACCACAAACAATTCCAATACCTCAATGATGGAATTTTAAAAAAGCAAATTGACAATCTTACAAAGAACTATGTCTTACTACACTAATCCCAGAAACAAGTACAAATCAGAAAGAACCCATAATACATTTTATCAACACCCTCATTACTATATCCAACAAAACTATCTTCAAAACCACAATATCTCAGAAACACAACAAACCATGGTTTACAAAAGAGTGCAAAGACATTATAAGAGAACGTCAAGCAGCTCTCAGGAAATTCAAAATGAACCCTTTATCAGAAAACCTAATCAAATACAAACAACAAAGAGCTAAAACTTGACATACTATTAAAGAAGCCAAAAGATCCTATTGGAGAAACTTTGTCTCAAAAATAAATTGCAATACTAACCCTAAAATAATTTGGAATTTTATAAAGAAAATGTCAAATAAAAACATCAAAACTGTAATAAATCACCTCTCTCAAGGAAACACAATTGTCACACTCAAAACACATATAGCCAACCTAATTGCAGAAAATTTTGCTCAAGCATCATCAACCAAAAACTACTCCAATAAATTTAACCAAATTAGATCTAAAGAAGGAAAAAGCATAATAAAATTCACCTCTGACAATACTGAAGGATATAACCAACCTTTCACCCTAACTCTGAAACTCAATATCCAAATCAAATAACCCAGCCACTAGCCCAGATGAAATCCACTACACCATCCTGAAAGAACACCCAACAATATCCCTGGAATATTTCCTAAATATATACAACAATATATGGATCTCTGGCAACATCCCTACCTTATGGAAGCAAGCGACAACCATCCCTATCCTCAAAAAACAAAATCCTACAAACCCTACCAGTTATTGACCAATTGCTTTAGCCAGCTGTTGTTGCAAAGTCCATGAAAGCATTATCAGTCTAAGACTGTTTGATTCAAGAAACCGTGTCAATCTTCTCGCAGATCTACAAACAGGCTTTAGATACAAAAGAAGTGCCACAGTCTATATCAGTCAGTTAAGAGCCATACGTGATACATGCTTGGGCGATCATGTCTCGAAAGAGACATGACTGACTGGGCAGAAGATTATCCCGCAGTATGTTGCCATTGCTTTCTGCGGTAGACTGGTTTCCGACCAAGGCTATAGAACCCAATCTGTCCTGCTATTTAACCCATAACTGGAAGGAAGAGATGGATTAATACCTTTCCCAAGGGTATTTGCGCATAAGTGAATACAATGGATTATACTGGAATTCAAACTCGGCTCCCCGGTTTTTCATTCCGAGCCGATATCCACTGGACCACAACGCACATCCCAACAGTCTATATAGAAACCCTAATTCAAGAAGTGTTTATTAGAAAGGAACATCTGATTGCAGTCTTTTTTTATCTTGAAAAAGCCTACAACACAGCATGTTTATATGGCATGCTCAAGATCTTGGCCTATGAGGCAGACTCCCAATCTTCATAAAACAATTCTTACATGACTGAACTTTCCAGACATGAGTAAACAATAGATTCTCTGATCTAAACATCACAAGAAATAGGTGTTCCTCAGGGTAGTATCCTATCAGTGATTCTATTTATAATTAAAATCAATAGAATAACAACTTGTCTTCTCCCAGAAATCAATAGATCACTGTATGTCGATGACTCTCTAATTTGCTACAGCTCCAAAAATATGACTACCACTGAAAGAAAAATACAACACTGTATCAACAAGATATCAAGATGGACCATGGAAAACAGATTCAAAATCTCAAATAACAAAAACAAATGCATACATTTCTGACAAATCTACAAAATGCACGACCACCTTACCTTTAAATGATACTAAAATACCCATAACCCATCAACACAAATTCCTATTCTTGATTTAAAACTATCTTTTATCCCTCACATCAAATATTTGAGAACCAAATGCAACCAAATCATCCAACTCCCGAGAGCCATAGCCCACACAGAATGGGGTGCTGACAAAAAGACCCTAATGAAATTATCAGTCAGTTATGTGCCATACGTGATACACATTTGGGTGATCATGTCTCGAAAGACATGACTGACTGGGCAGAAGATTATCCCGCAGTAGGTTGCCATTGCTTTCTGCGGTAGACTGGTTTCCGACCAAGGCTATAGAACCCAATCTGTCCTGCTATTTAACCCATAACTGGAAGGAAGAGATGGATTAATATCTTTCCCAAGGGTATTTGCACGTAAGTGAATGCAATGAATTCAGCCTGAATTCGAACTCGGCTCCTCGATTTCTCGTTCCGAGCCAATATCCAATGCACCACAATGCACATAAAAAAAAAAAAATGAAATTATACAGATCCCTTATAAAATCAAAGCTTGATTATGCCTGCTTCCTATATGGAGCAACTGGAAAATTCTACCTTTGAGAACTTAAAACCATTCACCACCAGGAACTCCATATTACCATAGGAGATTTCACTACCTCTCCCATAGAAAGTATATACATAGAAGCTAACAAACCCTCTCTCTTTAAGATGACAAAAACTTGCAACCCAATACTACACCAAACTCATCTCATGCTTCCAAAGCCCTGCCTATAACCATCATGAAAATAAGATACCAAAACCTATTTGGAAATAAAGCAAAGGCCATCAAACCTCTTCATCTAAGAATCAAAAACTTGCTCAATAAAATCAAAATTGACCCCAAAATAATCCGTAATAACATCCTCCCAAAAACAGCACTATGGACCATAAATCAACCCATAGTAAAACTTGAACTAACCAAATTATCTAAAATCAAAACACACCCCCATCACTTTCCAAGAAAAATTCATTAACATCCAAAATAACTTCCCAGACCATCACCATATCTACACAGGTGGGTCTAAATAGGGAAAGAAAGTTGGTCGTGCTGCTATCTTTCAAAACCGAGAATCACTAAAACGTCTCCCAAATGAATCATCAATCTATAGTGCTAAAGTCACAGCTATTGACTTAGCCATGAACATTATTGCTAACCACAAATCTTTTAGATTTATTATCTTCTCAGATTCAAAACCAGCCCTTGTAGCACTACAGAACAAAGATACATCAAACCCTCTCCTCACAAAACTCCTAAACAAACTGAACATTCTTTCCAAAAATAATAGTATCATCCTCGGCTGGATACCAAGTCATATTGGTATGTGTGGTAATGAAAGGGCAATCAAATTTTCAATAAAAGCACTTCTAGCAAAAATCCCATACACTGATCTAAAATCAATTAGTAACAAATTCATACCTGTCAAATGGCAAAAATCATGGGATAATCAAATACATAACAAGCACCACCATATCCAAGACACCATTGGTGAATGGCTGGCAGTTTACAGAATAAAAAGAAAAAAAAGTGATACTTTCCAGATTTTACATTGGTCACACGCACACATCTCATATCTCATATCTCCTAAAAAGGGAAGATATTCCAATATGCCCAATGTGCAATGTACCCCCTTACAGTTAAACACATTCTCTTAAACTGTAACAGTTTCAGACAAACTTGGTCCTTCAAATTACTTGCCTGGTACTCATTTTGACCTTTACAAAAATACAAAACCAGAAGACATTTTAAATTTTCTAAAAAACATTTTATCAAAATCTGACTAAACTAACCTTTTCAATATAATATAAACTCTTCCATAAAAGAAAATGACTAACATTACCATTCTTGTTGAGAGGCTAATTTAGACCATTATTAGAAATAGTAAAAATAAGCATGATATAACAAAAGTCTAATATAAAATAAAAATTGGTTTAAAAATTCTACAAATGAAAAGTTCTATTCTGTCAAAGTTTTGCTCTGATTATGCTATCAAACTCTAAGAGCTATCAGTCAGTCAGTTAAGTGCTGTACATGATACATGCTTGGGCAATCGTGTCTCGAAAAAGATATGACTGACTGAGCAGAAGATTATCCTACAGATGTTGATATTTTTATTTTTGGTGCCTATCAAATTCCCGTCCCTCCAGAAAATATTGGTAAGTGTACAAAATTCTTTTCAACCTATAAAATAGTAGAAATCTATTACATACTTTTTCATCCAGAATCAGATTTTAAATTTTTTATTTTTTTAATCATTTATAGCTAAGTAGAGTTGTGTTGGTTGTTCATTGTGGTGCATTGGATATCAGCTCAGAACGAGAAATTGGGGCAAAAGAAAAATAAACCCCACCTTTTTGGTATTAAATAACCCACAGATGTTGATATGCTGTTAAACAAAACTCAAATTTAAACTCACTAATAGCGAGTTAAGAAAGTTCCTTTCAGAATAATGTAATGACAACTTTATAAAAACAGTCGTAGCTATACTGTTTGTCAGAAAATAGGCTGTAAAATGTGAGATGATGAAGTACTTCAGCAATGATAATAGCCTCAAACTGTTTGCAAAAAAATTAGTAAGAAGCTGATAGGGTAATTGTTAAAGGGGGGTTGAAGGGTTCTCAAGAGTTTTTAAAGACAGGAACTACAGAGGACAACTTCCAAAAAGCAGGAAAGCAAGAAACAGTGAGGTAATAGTTGTAGAGTTTTGAAGGGACAGGGAGAGTTCAGGGCTGGCACATTTCTTTAAGATGACGACTTGGATTCCATCATCTTTGCTTGCCTTATGGGGGT
This sequence comes from Ascarosepion bandense, assembly GCA_037127315.1. Taxonomy (NCBI): domain Eukaryota; kingdom Metazoa; phylum Mollusca; class Cephalopoda; order Sepiida; family Sepiidae; genus Ascarosepion; species Ascarosepion bandense. Next base: position 10,599,400 of record JBBBDQ010000256.1, read on the forward strand.
TAAGCTTAGAAATTTTGTTAGAGACCAGTGAATGGGTGATGCATACATCACTCAGTTGAGCCTCAGTTGGGTGTGGGTACTCCAGATGAGTCAAATGTGGAGTTGGAAAAGAATTTGTGAGCAAACCACTCAACCTTGTCTACTGTGGCTGTGAGGACCTCAAAATTATTGAATAAGGAAGGATCGAGGGTTTGCTGTTGTTTAACACACTCTTTTGCAGAGCTACCAGTAGTCTTTGGAGCCAAACTTTGTGGGATTCTATACACTGCTTCATTCTATCAACAAACAGCTTAGCATCATTTAGGATCTTCTTGTATTCATTGTGAGCAGATCTGTAAAGAAATCACTAATAAGCAGTTAATACTTTTCGACAATATCTATGTTAATCATGTCAATTTAAACTAATTTAAATTGTTATTGCAACAAATTATTTTTTCTCTTTATTTTCAGCTTTTTTATGACCATTTTGTGTTTGGGACAAATGACCATTTGTATGTGGAGATGATCTTCCACCAAATTCTTCACAGTCTTGTATATAATCCAGGCAAAGATATTTTTATTTTTGGTGCCTATCAAATTCCCGTCCCTCCAGAAAATATTGGTAAGTGTACAAAATTCTTTTCAACCTATAAAATAGTAGAAATCTATAACATACTTTTTCATCCAGAATCAGATTTTAAATTTTTTATTTTTTTAATCATTTATAGCTCCTAAGTAGAGTTGTGTTGGTTGTTCATTGTGGTGCATTGGATAACAGCTCAGAACGAGAAATTGGGGAGCCAAGTTCAATTTCTACTTGAATTCATTGCATTCACTTACCTTTATGAAAGTTATTAATCCATCCCTTCCCTTCAGTTATGGGTTAAATAACAGAACAGATTGGGTTCTATAGCCTTGGTTGGCAACCAGTCTACTGCAGAAAGTAATGGTAACCTACTGTGGGATAATCTTCTTCTCAGTCAGTCATATCTTTTTCGAGACACGGTTGCCCAAGCATGTATCACGTATAGCACTTAACTGACTGACTGATAGCTCTTAAATAGAGTTTGATAGCATAATCAGAGCAAAACTTTGACAGAATAGAACTTTTCATTCGTAGAATTTTTAAACCAATTTTTATTTTATATTAGACTATTGTTATATCATGCTTATTTTCACTATTTCTAATAATGGTCTAAATTAGCCTCTCAACAAGAATGGTAATGTTAGTCATTTTCTTTTATGGAAGAGTTTAAATTCTAGCCAGATTTGTATATTCTGTTACATGAAAATACATTATAAATACATCTCTTCCACCTATGGGTTAAAAAGTTATAATCTAACATATTTTGATTTATAATCCAGAAAGGTTTAAATAGTAAACAAACAACTCTATCACTATGTGGAAGCTTACAGCATTCATTGACTGAGCTGCCAATGTTACTGATGGTTCAGATTTATAAAATGTTTCTCTTAAAAACTTTTTCTGGAAAATAGGTTCATCAAGTTAACTGCTATTGCTTTTTCCAATATTGATGAGGGCTTACTTCTCTTGAAACAATATTCTCCTTGATCATACCTGCCTGTTCAGACACTATAGCTCAAAAGCTTTATTTTTTTTTTGAGCTGTACCAAAATAATAATAGTTTTAATTAAAACAGATGCTTCTTTGTGTCTGGCAAAAGAAGACTTACCTTGTAGAGCAAAATGTGCAAGGACTTGTCTCACGTGTAGGTCCATAATTTAGGTGAGTGTTGCCAAGATGGCAGAGAAAAAAAAACATGGCTGCCTTTCGTGAGACTAGTCATAACAAAAAGAGGTTTGGAGGCATGTTCCATCTATATGAGTGGTTGCTCATGCCAATTGGCTTGGCCAGCCAATCAGAAACCAACCAATCAAAAACGACCTTGTGCGATATAACACAGCATCACCTAAGACGGATCAGACAGAAAAAGATCTGAAGAAAACAAGTGTGATTTGAAATTGAAACTTGAAAGAATTTTACTGTGACTCTTACAACTTACGAGCGAATGTTAGTGGACATCAAAACTTAAAGAAATGTTGCCGTGGCTCTTACAAATTTTAAACATGTCTTCAAATAGGCTAAGTCTGTGTTTGCTTTTAGAATGAAGTGATGTACAACCTCTAACAATTTTGGTTCTCATGACGACTGTCAGCTCCTTAATAGCAGATAAATTAAGAGTAAATTTTCTATTCTTTCTATTTTCAGAGGTGTTAATATCTTCTACTGATAAAGCAGAATGTTTTGCTCATAATTTCTCTTCCAATTCTACTTTTGACTCCTTTGGTATATCTGTGTGATGTGCATATAACTCCTGCTTTCATCTCTAAACTGGATTTTTACAGAAAATATTGATTTGATGGTGTAGGGGCGTCAGCCATGCCTGGTACAAGGCCACTTCCAAACATAGTCAACAAACCCTACATTTAAAGATATCAACAGGTTGTTAAAAAATAAGTGAAATTTTATTAATAGAACTGAATAACAAATTTGTAAATAGAAGAAGAAAATGCATATAATTAAATGAGCAAAGAAAAATGTAAGTATTTAAATGTCCCACAGAAATTCAGAGTTCATAGTTGATAGTAGCAGAATGCATGTATGTAAAAGATTAAGAAGTTTGCTAATAAAAGTCTGTTTTTTTCCTTTTTATGGCTGGAGAAAAAGGGAAAAGGAAAGTGAGGCAATAGAGGAAATTGTACTTTTCAAAGTCAGTTGAAGTATCTTGCTGCTATTGTTTTCTTTGTTGGTGTGTGGGTGAAGAAAAAGAAAGGAAAATTGGAAGGGGAGAAAAAATAATGTGTGACGCACCATTACGTCTGGGTCAGCTTCTTGAAATTTAATCCTTACATTGTGTAGAGGTCCTTCAGATTTGCTCCCATGTCGAACTGATTTGACCATTCAAAAGACATAAATAAGTAGTGAATTTTAGTTATGTGATTGGCTCCGATCAGCATACCCATTTTCTAGGTGTAAAAAGAATTGACTGGGTCGTAGATCAATTTGCTATTTCCTATCCAATCAGGATCCAGAATTTTACTTTTCACACTGACTTGTGAAATTTGCCTTGGTCTGGGTTTTTCCAAAATGTTTTTGGTTGTAGTGATTTGATTTTGAGTCAGTTGTTAGATGACATAGGATTTCTTTCTTATAATGGTATCCCTGCAATAGCGTTTAAGACATGTTCTTCTGAACTGGTTCCTGTTCTCTCTAAGCTCTGCAAGAACTGCCTTATATTGACTTGAAAGTAGGAAGATGGAAGAAAGACCCACAAGTGTCTTAAAGACTATTAAAAGAGACCCATATCATTTTGTAGTCATTAAAATTAACAAGCCATTTCTTGCCAGACACAGTGACCCAACTTTCCTAGCAGTGGATTTAGCTATTGACTCAATGTAATGATTCCACTTGAGGTCAAAAGATAGGTAAAGCCGAGGAGGCACAGTATGTTGCTTTTAGGAGGACTTACTTGGTCTATAAACTCTTTGCATATTAGTGCCTTCATTACTTTCCTTGGTATGAAATGATTAAAAAATGTTACTTATTAACATTAAATTCAGTTCAAATCATCTGGTGTTTCCTAGCATTAATTAAATTCTAATCAAGAAATTATTTCACAAGGAAAAAAAACACTAAAATTTCATAAGTTTATATGGAATCCATTTTCTAAGTTCTAACATAAAACAGATTCCTTTTTTTCTGCTTTCATCCAGTCTTGGTGTTGTTTATGCTACATCTTTCTTCAAAGATTCTGCCAATTCATCAGTTTCAAAATTCTTCATTTTTTAAACTTTGCATGACATTCCCAATCTGTGGCTCCTTATGCAACCTGTAGCAAATTAATTAGATTCCTATTTTTATTTCATGTACATTTTATATTGGGCTGTGGTTTTCATCAAAATATATTACAATTTTTCCTATTTTGCAAACAATTGTCAAAATGACGCATGAACTAAGTAAAGTTCAGACATTTCTCAGATTTTCTTAAGTGTGCAAATGGTGACAGAACTATTGTAGCAATTTAACACATGCAAATATCAATTATAAACAGCTTTATAACAAATGATGTTTTCTGCATTCTGAATAAATTCTCTTATTTCAGACATATCTGATTATGCCATCTGGTTCCAAAGGAAATGGTTAAAGTCTGAAATCACAGATTCTGGATCGGTTCTTCAGATTCCTCCAAGAGTTATCAAAAATATTGATACACTCAGGTTTGCAGGTTTCCTGTTTTTCCACATTTTGTCTTTCAAACAATTTGCCATCTTTGTAAAAGTTTTGCAATGAACAAACATGAAATTAACCAATATTTTAAAGTAATAAAATATCTTAGGATGTGCATTTCTCTAAGGCTGCAATTGTCTTTCCTGATTAATACCATTAAGAGTGCTTGGTTGCAAAGTATCATTAATATCTGTATTGGATAAAATTTGTATCATCAGAATTAACAAAAATGGTCAGAGCATTAGGCTAAGTATGTGACATGGAAGTAAATTATATTTTATTGTTATGCAAAAGTTGATGATCATACTTAGGAAATCATCAAAATTCTTAAAGTAGGAAAATAATAATCACATTTATTGACAATAATACTTTCTTCACAAACATCATGAAGTATTATGCATATAATCATTACTTTTATATATATATATATATATATATATATATTAGTTATCTGCAAACAGATCTGTTTTGCTGTATCACAGCTCATCAGTACGTTTAGACTCCGATTGCTTTTAACCCAGGATTGAAACCTGACCGAATTGGCATCAGTCAGCGATTCTACCTCTGAGCTATGGGTGCTCAATAGAAGGAGGCAGACTTTTTAGCATGTATATTATCATTATACACACCCAATAGCTGAGAGTGTTCTAATTCATTGCTGAATGAACAATGCGTATTTGCTAGAGTAGCTACTGTTTTTCAAAGTCTATCATTCTTCCAGAGTGCTCATATATATATTTTCCATTTCTAAACGAGTTATTACGCAACCTAGGTTCTTACTATGAGTGGTGTCTTTAGGCAATTTTCAATATCTGATTTTAACATTTACCATTTTTTTTTTTTTTAAGAATGCTCATGTAACAGTGCTTTTTATGAATGTTCACATGGCAGGGAATTTTTGAATGTGCAATTTTTGAAATTACAAGATGGATGAAAATGTTATAATTTCTTTAATTTTAGAAATTGAGCATTCATAAAAAAAAAGCACAGTTACATGAGCATTCTTATAAAAAAATAAATGGTAAAATCAGTTATTGAAAATTGCCTGAAGACACCACTCATGGTAGAAACCTAGGTCACATAACTCGTTTACAAATGAAAAATATTCAAAAGTTCTACAGTATAATTGTATTGAACACTTTTAATACAAATGTGCACTGGTCTAATCATATTATGACCAAAAACTAAGTAATTAAACAATATGTGTGTGTGTGTGTGTGTGTGTGTGTGCACACGCATATGTTCAATGGATAAATTGTTGTCTAAATAACAAAAAATAAAAATAACATTTCATTTTAACAGATATTCTTGCGTAATTTTGCTAACTATATCTTGAAAAACTAAAGAGCAAACTTTAGTAATGAAATCACCATTGACTTCAACCTTGTCCTCCAGATGACTTCAGAATCTCTTGTGACTCTTCTAGACAGTCTCCTTGCTTAAGTTTGTGAATGCAGCCATAATCCATTTCTTCAATTCCTCTTTAGCATTACAAGGAGATTTGTTGGTCTCTGGCTCAACTGCATTTCACACATCGTAATCAAGAGATGATATGGTTGCAGAAGTCATCTGACAGCCATGACAGGGTTCTCTTGCTTGCATGGCATGGTGCAAAGTTCTGTTGTCAGACATAGGAGCTTCCAGCAGGCACCCTCTTGACCCAGGGAAGCACTACCTCTTCAAGGCACTTGATGTAGACCCTCTGTATTGAATGAGACCCTGTGAGAAGATGAATGGGGGCATAAAGTTGTCATCACTATTAATCACTTCAAACAGGGTTTTTAATCACCATCAGACTCATCTAACTCTTTCTAAATCCTCTGCATTGTTGTCAGATTGACACCTAAACACACTGAAATGTTTGTATTCAAGCTTATGGTGTGAATGGCAAGCGGTATAGCATGAAGTTTCCAAATTTCTATTTTTTTTTTATAGATGGTGCCCAACTGACACTACTATGCTGTGCAGTAATCAAAATTAAAAATATAAGATGTTGACAATTTAACCATCGCACCCTCTGTGTATGTATATATTCTGCATTCTGTTGAGGTCGAATAAAAAGCTTGACGAATTACTTAATTATTCAAATCCTCCTACTACTTCAATTATAGCTCTGTGCTTTAACCAGCTTATAATGCTCTGGATTGAGCAGCTTGGTTTGAGTAGTCGTGGCTCTAGGAGGCACTGTCCTATGGGTAAAGGAACTCGGATGTGTTCCACCATGGAATTTGTGAACGAGTGGTGTGTCATGGAGTTTAATTTGTTACCACTTCGTCACCAGGACCCGTGGTACAGTTGGTATGACATTAGCTTAATAACCTAACTGTCTGGGTTTTGATTCCTGGTAGGGGATGTGCACTGCTGAAGAGCCTCAAATATAGGACGAAACGGCCGTCCAGTGCTTTCTGCATTTTGTTGAGGTCGAATAAAAAGCTCGATGAATTACTTAATTATTCAAGTCCTCCTACTACTTCAATATCTACCATAATTATTAGGCCACGACAGTGCTTTAAAAAAATGATATATTTCATGCTATGTTTTAGTATTTATTGCCAAGTGAATAATTGTAAATGAAAATAGAATGGTTCTTTTGTTAATTCTGCACAATAACATGTGCATCAAATGAATTTATAAATATTTAATAATTACCTATATTGCAGTTTCATCAATGAAAGAATGAAGAAAATTTAGGGTGATTCAGATGAGTTCATCATTGCTTCCTTTACTTGTAAAATTGTGCAAAGTAATAACAAAAGAACCAGTCTATTTTCATTTGTCAATAAATACTAATAATAATGTGAAATACACCATTTCTTTTAAAAAAAAAAAAAACTGGGGTGGCCTAATAATTATGTCTCACAGTGTGTGTGTGTGTGTATATATATATATATATATATATATATAAAATAGTATGCTATATTTATTCATTAAATTGTATTCCATACCACGGATAGAGCATACGCAAATGTAAAAGTGGACATTGATATCAACACTCAGTGGCAACAGTCTGGTTCATACTTTTATACAGATGGCCTGAAGACTTCATTTAAGCATGAAACAGACTATTGCTACTGGGTGTTGATCTCAATGTTCACTTTATATATATATGTGTGTGTGTATGTATGTATATATATATATATATATATATATATATAGTCATCAGCAGACAGATCTGTTTCGCTGTATCACAGCTTATCAGTATGGTTAGACATCTGATTGATTTTAATCCAGGATTGAAACCTGACCAAATTGGCATCAGTCAGTGATTCTACCTTTGAGCTATGAGCACTTAGTAGAAGGAGGCAGACTTTTAGCGTATGATGTATCATACGCCAGAGTGCTCTAATTCATTTATATATATATATATATATATATATAGTTATCCGCAGACAGATTTGTTTTGCTGTATCACAGCTCATCAGTACAGTTTCCGATTGCTTTTTTTTTTTTTTACCCAGGATTGAAACCCGACCGAATTAGCGTCAGTCAGCAATTCTACCTCTGGGCATTCAGTAGAAGAAGGCAGACTTTTTAGCGTGTATATTATCATTATACATGCCCAATAGCCAGAGTGCTCTAATTCATTACTGAATGAGCAATGCGTACAAGCCAGAGTAGCTACTGTTTTTCAAAGTCTACCATTCTTCCAGAATGCTCAATCAGGGTGTGAGAGCGTAAATATATGTTGTTCACATGCAAACCTGTTTTGCTGTATCACAGCACATCAGTGTGGCTAGACACATCCACTTGCTTCTGGCCAGGATCGAAACTAAACTGATATGGTGTCAGTTGGAGTCACTACCCCCTAAGCTATAGGCACATGGAATCAGAGAAGGGAAATTTTAATGTGTTGTATATAATCAGTGTATATATAATGAGAGAAAATACTTATCAATCTAACATTTCACTTTTATTAGAGAATCAAATTTAATAAGAGTGAAACCCGTTAAATTGATAAACATTTTTTATTTGTTCTTGCCAATTTCATGCCTCAACCAATCTTTAACCATGTGTCACACCTCGTTTTTTTGGCTCCTTATCTAAATGACTGAAAGTTTTAGGAAAGGAGAAAATCAACCCTTCCTCTTTCTTTTGTTTTAGGCTACTACTTTAGGTTATTTATTATTGTAAAATTTCATTTTCTTATTAAATTTTAAATAAACTTAATATTGCCTGAGTCATGGAATGGACAATTTGTATATATTGATTCCAGTGAGGCACCTCGGCGTGGTGTATTGGTTAGATAAATTGTCTCTCTAGATCCTATTAAAACTGACTAGTGAGTTCAATCCTCACTGGGTACTTTCAGCCTTGTGCCACATCTAAGCGTGACTTAGACACTGGAATCAATATATTGATTTTCTAAGTCAGACAGTTAAGTGCCATACATGATACATGCTTGGGTGATCATGTCTTGAATGAGACATGACTGACTGGGCAAAAGATTATCCTGCAGTAGGTTGCCATTGATTTCTGCGGTAAGCTGGCTACTAGCCAAGGCTATAGAACCCAATCTGTCTTGTTATTTAACCTATAACTGGAGATAAGAGATTGATTAATACCTTTCCTAATGGTATTTTTGCGTAAGTGAATGCAAGGAATTTAACTGGAATTTGAACTCAACTCACCAATTTGTCATTCTGAGCCAATATCCACTGCACCACATCCAGCAGTGTCTTGGTACCATAGAAAAAAGCTCATTAGAACAATTATTGTGAAGGTATTTGTAGAAGAGGGTAGTGGGAAAGTGGCTGAAGCTTAGATGCCAGGTTAGGAACAATAACATTGCAAATTCTTTGGATTTTATCAAGAATCTCTATATATAATGCTTGAGCACCTTAGTATAAGTGGCTGTAATATTCAAATCATTGGTGAATGTTAGCCTTTTTATTTATAGTCATTTCACTCCAAGCAAGGCAGTACTGCCACTGATACACAGAGGGTTATAGTGAGAGGAGAGCAGAAAAAAAGAAGAACAAAGTACAGAGGGGTATTAGAGAAAGGATAAGAGAAAGATTAGAACCAAGGAGATAAAAGATGGCAATTAATGTCGCAATTAAACTTTTGGAGGTTGTAGCTATCAGGACAATACCATCAAAGATGAAGGAAAAACTTGAAGCAACTGAAAAGTGGTCCTACAGAAGGATGCTGCAAATATCATGGATTGAGCATGTGAGCAATGATGAGGTCTTGGAAATGATGGAAACAAAAAGGAAATTAATACTGAGCATCAGGAAGAGACAGCTGAAGTTCCTGGGACATGCAATGAGGAAGGAGAGCCTGAAGAACCTGATACTAACAGGCTGGATAGAGGGAAAAGAGACAGGGGAAAGCAATGGATAACATATTTGAAGGACCTAATCAGGTGGATGACAGAATGAGGATTGCACGGTGTAACAGGAGAAGGCATGCTCAGAACCACCAGGGATAGAGAAACATGGAAAGCCATGATCACCTATGTCCTGAAGGGATAGGGCACATAAAAGAAGAAGCTATCAGGAAATCAAGTAAATGGAAAGAAGTTCCACAGGTGGGAAGTACAAAAGAAACTGATAGAGTAGAAGTGACAAATACGTTTGATTATTTTAACCTTAAAAAGGTAGGACCTTCATGCCAATCTAGTTGCGCAATTAAATTTATGTAGTTGGGACAGCAGGGAGATAAGTTTATGTGAGCAGAAGCCATAAAAATATTCGTAGTAAAGACAGAGAAAAACCACAAAAATTGTGACTTAAGTTGTGCTGCCTAATCAAGATTGCTTATATTGCAAATCCACCTTTGGATTTTGTCGAGAACCTTGAGATAAATAGCAGGAGCACCCAACTAGATATGGCAACAATATTCAATGCACGGAAAAAAGGTAGACTTGTAAATGTGCAAGATTAATTCTGACACAGTGACCCAACTTTCTCAGCAGTAGATGTAGCTGTTGATTCAATGTAGTCATTCCACTTAAGGTTGGTTGAGAGAGTGAGGCCAATGAGGCGCAGTGTATTGCTTTCTGGGATATTAGCATGATTCATACTGATGAAAGGTAGAAAAGTTTCTCTGGTGGTGGTTAAAGGATTGCATCTTCATCTTGGAAGCATTAAAATTTACAAGCCATTTCATACCTCAATCCATCAGGTCCTTTTCAAGAGCAGCAGTGAGGTTATACTTTGTCAGCCTTCACAGATTTCTTAGTGAGACAGGAGTAAATGGTAGTGTCACCTGCATATATGTCTACTTGGGAACTGATTATGTCAGGAAAATTATTGAAGAAGAGCAGGAAATGTGTAGGACCTAAGATAGAGCTTAGAGTATCACCTGCATTCTGGAGAGAAAGATTGTCTTGTACAGCAGTGAACCAATTATGTTCTAATAATGCTTCTGCTAGAATTAGCATTTTTTTATAATCTTTTCATTTTGCCAAATCTTAATTTTTATAGATTTTTAAAGTATTTTATTATAAACACTACAAGTGTTTAGAATTAGTTTATTTTGATGATAATATCTGTTTTATAATATTACTAGCAGTATAGCCCGGTGTTGCTCAGGTGTAATGAAAGCTTTAAAACTAATCCATGGTCCTGGAGCTCAGACTCAGCCTAAAGAAGATTTGTGTGAAGTTTGGTGAGAATCGGATAAAAATTATGAATTTGTATAAAGGACATACAGACAGATAAACAGACACACACAGAAACATCTTACATTTTATATATATATATATATATATATTATCGATTTTCTGCACTATTGTAAGAACTGCAATCTTGAAACTTCTGAATATCGTTTCTTATGTCTTTGTCTATGAGTGTATGAAATTTGATTAAAATCGGACCACTCCTTCTATAACCCGATTTTTTCGATTATCGATATTTATTGGGGGTACCTCGACACAAAACCTAGCTAAAATCACTCACAGATTCTTATAGTACAACTGTGTAAATTTTCAAGAAAATCGGTTCAGCCGTTTCAGAGTCTATAGGTAATAGACACACACACAGAGTTCCATTTATAAATAAGTTTAGATTTAGATCTATGACTATGGATCATGGATTAAATTCCACTGTCACAATTCCATAAAACATTTTTAATGCACTTATCATACATTTACCATATCTTTTAAGAGACATGAATTGAATGAACAGAAAATTTTAAACACTTCTGAGTAAATTTAGTTTTGATTAAAAGAAAGTCTTTGTATTTCCATCTGCTTTAAAAGTTGAAATGTGCACACGATGTTCATTTCTGATCAGATAAATTTTATTTTTTTAGGAACTCAGTTTTGTGCAATTCTGTGCCATAAATATTTTTCTTTATAAAGAAAAAAAATAGTTGTTTTTTGTTATTTTTATAAAATATAAATAAAAACAAAATGTGTAAACAAAAGATTTTCAGCAGAGGACATTTTGAGATTACTATTTCATAAAATCTTTTGTGCTTTACTTTTAGAAACAAAAAGTTTTTCAACCTTATGAACACAGTCTACGAACGTCAAACAATGGATGGAAGTTCCCTTAGTCAGCTCCCAGAGACAACTATGGAAGCAAAGCTACAATCTGCCTTAGAATTATGCACAGATGAGCTACCACCATTGCTGGATTCTGATCATTTGAACTTTGATATTTGCAATTTACCTCAAAGTTCATGTCAGGAAGAGATGGCTGTTGACAAAAACATCACATTTAAATATGTCTTGATTCAGGTTGGTAAAAAAAAATATTTAAATTTTTGTGTCAACATTATTATATTTTGTTTGCAAAAAAGTCAAGAACAGTAAAATGCTTTATCATCCAAGTGTTAACTTTGTCTAATGTTTAACATTAAGGCAATTTTTCATACTATTATTCACCCAAGACAATGTGTTACTGAATGGAGTTTGTGTCATAAGAATTATGGATTATGAGTATATGTAGGTTAGACAGTGGTTGATCCTAGGCTTGAACAAATTAGATTAGTAGTCATTAGGGAAGCATCTTTTCAGGAGTCTCTCTTGAAAATCAGCAGCTCTTGGGAAGAAAGCAACTAAATGGAACTTCCTCTTCACCAATAGAATATGAATAAATTTGTATGAGTTTGGGATTTTAGGATAGTTTTGGGTTGGGTATGCGGTTAAGTTTAGTTACAGATTTAGTATAGCTATGGGATTAGTATTTAACATGTAAAAGATAGACATAAAGCAATAAAGTTTCCAACTCACCTTGTTATGGATCCCGGAAGTTGTAAAGCTAAAGCAGACATAGTAAAAAAATGAAGGGAAAGGGAGGGAAAAAGACACTGTGAAAAGCCCAATTTTCATTGGCTGATGCTGACTGACATATGTCAGTAAGAACAGTTAAAGTATGGCCTTGCTAGTTTTTATGATTACTGTTCTTTGCAATGAGGCAGGCTGACTCATTTAGAACCTGGTCGGGGTTGTTGTTTGAGGTTTATAGCTCAATCCTCTAAGAGCCTCAATATGTTTGTTCCATTTTCTCATGTAGATTACTTGCTTCATTACTATTCCAGCTTTAGAGTGTTAAATACTTCAAACCTATTTTCCTCAGTATATGTCTAAAACATTTGAGCTGTCATTTTCTGGTTGTCATAAAAATTGACATGTTGATAAACTAAAACAAACAAACTTTCTGGTTGTCAGTTATTCAAAGCAGTTTGCTTGGGAAATCTTTTTTATGGGTCCTGAGTATGACTGTAAACTGCACCTTTTAATTGCTGTTATTTCCAGGTTCAACCTGACCTGGAGTGGTAGCACCTGTTAGGGTCCCAGCTATTGGTAAATAGTTATTCCCCAAACTGGGTTTAAAACACTATGAAAGTATAAAAATACACTTTTATAAAAAATATATACATAAAAATAAACTTTTTTTTAGAAAAATATACATTTTTCAAAGAAAAATATTACCAACAATACATTTTTTTAAAGAAAATTTATTACCAGCAATACATTTTTGAATATAAAACTAGAAGACATCTTAGTTTTCTAAAATAATTGAAAAGTTTTTCATCAAAATCTGAGTAAATCAAGCTTCTCACTATAACCAAACATTAAAAAAAATACCTTAAAACCCTACCATTTTGGCATTAAATAACCAAGAGAGGTTGATATGCCATTAAACAAAACTCAAACTCCTCCTCATTATTTTTTTATTGTTTGTTTTTCCCACGCAAGAAATGTTACTGAAGCACAGAGGATTACAGAATAATAAATATACTGGGATGTTGAAGAAAAGTTAAGAGATGAATGGGAATCAAGTAGATAAAAGAAAATATTTGACATAGCGTGGAAACTTTTGGAGATTGTAGCTACCAGAGAAGCAAGCAAATGGAAGTGAGTTCCACAAATGAGAAGTGCAAGAAAAGGAACTGTTAGAGTAGAAGAGGTGGTTACATTTAACTATTTGAACAGTAAAAGGATGGGACCTTGATGCCAATCTAGTAGCACAAGTAAATACATGTGGTCAAGGAACCAGTGGAATAAAACTCATCAGAGCAGTTGCCATAAATATACTTGTAGAAATGACAAAGGGAAGCCACATCACATAGGTGAGAAAGTGAGTGAAGGCAGGCAACCAAGTCTGGATAGATTTTATTGTAGAGCTTTCTTTCGATTTTTTGTTGAGAACTTCAAGATGAATAGCAGAAGCACCCAACCAGATATGGCAACAATATTCAATGCATGGATGAATGTCAGATTTATAAATGTGCAAAATGAATTCTGATGAGGAAAACTTCCTGGCCAAACCAACCTGTCTAGCACTAAAAGTGTTCAGCGTTATTAGCTTTTTATCACTATGGTTAAAATTTGTTTGGTCCTGGGTATGACATTAAACTACATCTGGTAGCAAGGCCTCTGATTAGGAGGTTTAGAGAAGCATGGAACCACCTCTTAATTGCTGTTGTTCCTAGGTCTACCCTGATCGGGGTGGTAGCACCTGTTAGGGTCCCAACTATGGGCAAATAGTTAAACCCCAAACTGGGTTCAAAACACTATGAAAGTATAAAAATGCACTTTTATAAAAATAATTACATAAAAATAGACTTTTATAGAAAAATATACATTTTTAAAGGAAAAAAAAATATTACCAGCAATACATTTTTTAATACAAAACTGGAAGACATCTTCATTTTTCTAAAATAAAAAATTTTTTTTTCATCAAAATCTGACTAAATCAACCGTCTTACTATAACTGAACATTAAAAATACCTTAAAACCCTACCTTTTTGGCATTAAATAACCCACAGTGGTTGATATGCCATTAAACAAAACTCAAACAAGATTTCTTTATACTAGAAGGGAACCTCCATCTCTCCCCGGGCTAGTTTTTAGAGACATCCTGTTAATCCTTATACAGTCCCTCCTAATCTTTCAAGGTAGTCATTAACAGCCAGTCTTCTGACACCCTAACAATCGACTCAAGCTTTCCCTAAGGTTCACTTCTCAGTTCAACACTAATTTACATTAATGACCTGTCAGTACACAATCATTTTTAAGAATTTATGCTGATAATACAATGGTATATAGTTGCACCTCTAAAACTTAGCAGCTGATCTCGCCTCTGAACAAGCTCAAACAGCTCTGTGGGTGAAAAAATAGTTGGTCACATTCAATGCCTTAAAGACTAAGCTAGTGATGTTTATTGTTGTTTGTGATGCACTGGATAATTTTCCGTTATGTTTTGTAGAAATAATACATGTATATTAACAATTATTCATCTCAGAAATGAAATACTAAATTATGTGAAAACTAGTGGAATGTGTAAATTATTGTTTTGTTGCCAATGTTTCATTCAATAAGAACATCAAACCAAAAACAAAACAAGGAAAAATCCTTACTATTTGCTGTAGAGGAATATCCTGTTCTACCCCAGAATGGATATGGTCTGGTCTATAAAAGACTGACTAGAGCGAACTATAGAGTCATCGTCATTAGACGAGATCATACGTCACTAGACAGAAGGATTCTTCGCTAGACAGACGCATACATCCTAGACAGAGACATTGTCTACTTGATTGTTATACCTGTCCCTATTCGTTGGTGTTCGTGTATTGTCTATTGTACTGTGGTATAATAAATCCCCATTAATATATTTCAGTGTTAAGTATTATTCTTGCACTATTCTTTTTTACTGATTATCTCCTCACGGGATGTATCACTATTGCAAACTTGCTACTTTGAAATGTTGTGGTTAATTTGAAGCATTTTTGAAAATTTAACAATAAATAAAAATTTAAATAATAATATGTGAATAAAAACTGTAAATAAATCAATGATATTTATACATAGAAAAATTTTCAAATAAATGTGACCGTAAACTGCATCCGGTAGCAAGGCCTCTGATTGGAGGTTGTGAGGAACATGGAACCACCTCTTAATTGCTGTTGTTCCTAGGTCCACCCTGACCCAGACTAGTAGCACCTGCTAGAGTCCCAATACAGAGTCAAAATGCTATGAAGGTATTTATAAAAACTTTTTTGAATAGAAAATATATCACCAGCAAAACTTTTTGAATGAAAAATATATCACCAGCAAAACTTTTTGAATGAAAAATATATCACCAGCAAAACTTTTGTGAATGAAAAATATATCACCAGCAAAACTTTTTTGAATGAAAAATATATCACCAACAAAACTTTTTTGAATGAAAAATATATCACCAGCAAAACTTTTTGAATGAAAAATATATCACCAGCAAAACTTTTTTTGAATGAAAAATATATCACCAGCAAAACTTTTTTGAATGAAAAATATATCACCAGCAAAACTTTTTTGAATAGAAAATATATCACCAGCAAAACTTTTTTGAATGAAAAATATATCACCAGCAAAACTTTTTTGAATGAAAAATATATCACCAGCAAAACTTTTTGAATGAAAAATATATCACCAGCAAAACTTTTTTGAATGAAAAATATATCATAACCAAACTTTTTTGAATGAAAAATATATCACCAGCAAAACTTTTTTGAATGAAAAATATATCACCAACAAAACTTTTTTGAATGAAAAATATATCACCAGCAAAACTTTTTTGAATGAAAAATATATCACCAGCAAAACTTTTTGAATGAAAAATATCACCAGCAAAACTTTTTTGAATGAAAAATATATCGCAACAAAACTTTTTGAATGAAAAATATATCACCAGCAAAACTTTTTTGAATGAAAAATATATCACCAGCAAAACTTTTTTGAATGAAAAATATATCACCAACAAAACTTTTTTGAATGAAAAATATATCACCAGCAAAACTTTTTTGAATGAAAAATATATCATAACAAAACTTTTGAATGAAAAATATATCACCAGCAAAACTTTTTTGAATGAAAAATATATCACCAGCAAAACTTTTTTGAATGAAAAATATATATCACCAACAAAACTTTTTTGAATGAAAAATATATCGCAACAAAACTTTTTTTGAATGAAAAATATATCACCAGCAAAAACTTTTTTGAATGAAAAATATATCACCAGCAAAACTTTTGAATGAAAAATATATCACCAGCAAAACTTTTTTTGAATAGAAAATATATCACCAACAAAACTTTTTGAATGAAAAATATATCACCAACAAAACTTTTTGAATGAAAAATATATCACCAACAAAAACTTTTTTGAATGAAAAATATATCACCAACAAAACTTTTTTGAATGAAAAATATATCACCAACAAAACTTTTTGAATGAAAAATATATCACCAGCAAAACTTTTTGAATGAAAAATATATCACCAGCAAAACTTTTTTGAATGAAAAATATATCACCAGCAAAACTTTTTGAATGAAAAATATATCACCAGCAAAACTTTTTTGAATGAAAAATATATCACCAACAAAACTTTTTTGAATGAAAAATATATCACCAACAAAAACTTTTTTGAATGAAAAATATATCACCAGCAAAACTTTTTGAATAGAAAATATATCACCAACAAAAACTTTTTTGAATGAAAATATATCTGTAAAAACTTTTTTGAATAGAAAAATATATCACCAACAAAAACTTTTTTGAATGAAAAATATATCACCAGCAAAACTTTTTGAATGAAAAATATATCACCAGCAAAACTTTTGAATGAAAAATATAACTGTGATTGAAAAAAATAAATATGTTTCCGGCCTTAAATATTCCTTTAGATGTTGATAGACCATTAAACTGGAACAAGCAAACAAAAAATATCAAACAAATGTAAAATTCATTTATGCTGTTTTCATCAGGTGAAAAATTACAAAAGATCTGTGGCAGGACAACCTTTAAAATTGGTTCATCTCTTCGCAGATACATCTTCTGAGTAAGATCTTCCATGGGAAAACATGACTAAGGACTGTGTGTAGGTCATCTCATGGAGCTGCTGTAAAAATTACAAAGCAGAAACATGCCAAACCCTTAAGATAAGACAGCAAGAACACTGCAAGGCTGTAACATAAAGGGAAATAGAAAAAATTAGGCATAGCTGACCACATATGGATGAGAAAGTGTGATCACTGCCTCCTGTGAGATGAAGTTGAAATAATAGAGAACACCACTGGAAAATGTGAAAATTTAAGGAATCAGCATATATACTAGGCCACAAAAATCCCCTACATCAGTCAAGCATAGAAATGAATACAATATGGGAATTAATAATAGACTGCTAGTGAAAATTACAAACAAGCTTGTAACATGAACTCTAGCAAATAAATGGTTACTTAGATATTAGGTTTATTCAGTAAGTCAGTTAAATGCTATACATGATACATGCTTTGGGCGATCATGTCTTGGAAGAGACATGAGTGACTGGGCAGAAGATTATCCCGCAGTAGGTTGCCATTGCTTTCTGCGATAGACTGGTTGCCAGCTAAGGCTATAGAACCCAATTTGTTCTATTATTTAACCCATAACTGGAGGGAAGAAACAGATTAATACCTTTCCCAAAGGTATTTGTGCATAAGTGAATGCAAAGAATTCAACTGGAATTCAAACTCAGTTCCATGATTTGTTGTTCTGAGCCAATTTTCTTTGCACCACAATGCATATAAGACTCCAAACTTCATACATGGGTGTTCTCAAGGAAACATGGCTCAATTGATAGAAGCATTGGTTGGACCCAGTGAATTGATCTAAAAGCATTGTGAATTCAATACCTAGCTACAAAGAGAGTTGAGTTAAAGGGCGATAACTGATACTGAGAAATCTGGAAGAGGCATAACTCATGGAACTAGAAAAATCTACCCTGATAAATGAAATAAAGACTTCAGTCAAAAATTCCAATAAAAATGGTTACAGAGAAATTAGGTTTAAAAGCTCCTAAAATGGGAACAACAGTAAATATATAAACTTATTTTCCTTTATAAGAGAGAATAATGATAAGAAAATAATGTAAGAATAATAATAATTTATCATAATAGTTGTTTAGGAAAATTAAAATGTTATAAATGAGGTTTGATACTTGCTTTAGTAATGGAGCTAACTGTCAGGCATACGGTCTCACTCACTTCTGTTGTATATAGCAGTCATTTTCCCACATGTTCAGTCAGAAAAAAAAATTAAATCCCACTTGAAAGGATTTTAATGGATAATGTGGCTTCAAAGGAGATTAAATGCTGAACTGATATACATTATAGTTTTTTTAATAGCACCAATACCATTACTTTTTAATCATAAATAAAAACATCTAATTTTTACATACTCCAGCTTATATAATTTGTTTGGATACTTCATGACCATTATATATGGTTTCTTAATCTGACTTCATCAGTTTTACTGTATTTGATGGTGTATTATATGCACAAGTGTATAAGACACACCCTAATTTCAGCAGGGCAATTCAAGAAAAAATTAGTAAAATTATTAGTAAATGGTACAACTTAGGCTATATTTATGAGGTATTATTTTGGTTAAGCAAGCTATGATTATATTAAATAAAAAGTAATAGGAGAACAAGAGCCTATAAAATCTTTATTGTATCCAAAGGTGCATAGAATATTGTTGTCATCTGGTCAGATACCCCTGCTGTTCAACACAGGGTTATCGACAGGCTCCAAATGAGAATTTGTAATGTGACTGGTCCTGACCTGGCAGGTCAACTCCAGCTACATTCTCACCGTCGAGATGTGGCTTCCTGCTGTGTCTTTTACAAATATTTTTATGGCTTCTCGCAATGAACTTAGGTCACTGGTACCCCTTCCACAGTAATTTACTCATGCAACCAGACTGGCAACAAGGTCCCACCCTTTAACAGTTAAATCAACCAAATGCATCAACAATTCTACTCCAGCAGCTTCTTTTCTCACACTTCCCACCTATGGAACTCACTTCTGTATACTTGCTTTCCTGATGGATACAATCTCCAGGAATTTAAATGCAATGTCAATTCCCATCTCTTATCGACTTGACTCCAGTCCTTTCTACATCACCCGGTGTATCTTGTTCTTTTCCTTTCTCTCTACCTTCACAACTGTCTTCACACCTGTGTTCCCTTCCTTCTCTTGCTCTTTTTCTGACACACTCAGTTTTTCTCTTCACTCTTCTCCTATCGAAACTTTTATTCTTATGTAGCCCCCTGCACATCAGTGACAGTACCACCTTGTTTGGGGTGGAAGGATTTAAAAAAGAAAAAAAGGTAAGAAAACAAAATAAAAATCTGGTATATGGCATAAAAGATGCAGAAGAATTTTAAGATACTTTTAGTTAAAAAACAAAAACAAAAAAAAACGTGTGTCTAACATGCTGCCAAATATGGTAATTCTCTCTCTGGTGTCTTCATTTATATCAAGCATGCAGTTCCAGCACATACAGAAAAAGAAAATTCTTTTGTTGGATATATTAAATACAAGTTATGTTTCTACGTGTAAAATATTGACAGATTCCCAAAGTGTGAGATAACCTCAGATGTACCCACATGTTTTTGTTTTTTTTAATCATTTCACCCCGAGCAAGGCGGAAATGCCACTGATGTGCAGGGGGCTACATAACTGTAAAAAGATTAATTAGAAAAGAGTGAGGAGTACAAACTGGTTAGAAAGGAGCAATAGAAAGCTGAGAAAGCAGGTGCAATGACAGATGCATAGGTGGAGAGAAAGGGAAGGTTATACGGGGGGTGGGGAGAGAGCTAGAGTTCAATGGTTAGTAGATGACTATGTACCAGAATTATGAACATAGGTAAATATGAACAAAACTACAAATTATATTACAAACTGATTTTGGAGTAAGTACTTTGTTGATTAGCCATTCTGTTTAAGAAATCATTTTCGGATTTTGCTTTCAGGAATGTGCTTGCTACAATCTTCTGATGGAAAAAGTGTATAAGGAGGTAAATGAATTAAAAGCAAAACTGGAGCAGGGAATTCCAGCCTTTGATGTTAGACGACTGGCTACAATGAAGTCATTGCAGAGGTTTCAAGTTCCAGCTGCCTGGCTTCATCAGGGCTGGATAGCTTCTTGCCATACACTGTCATCTTGGATTGAAGGTAAATATCTCAAATTTGTAGAGAGAATTGGTCAGATGCTCAGTAACCTTATGACCCCACCTAGTAATAGGGCTGAAGTTGATTATTACCACCACCCATTAAAAAAAAGTAAAGTCAATAATTTATAAATAAATAGTCAAATATCTCTGGCTAATCATACTGTAGTGCAATAGTTAGCAACCTAGTTTCACGAGTTTAATCCAGTCGTGAATATTATCAGGATTGAACTCAGGAACTCAATTTAACAAAAAGTATATGCAATAAGCTGATCTACCTACTAGTTAAAATGAGCACTTTAGAGTTAATTAAAAAATTCATTGGTGTTCATTTAGACTAAGAGGATTTTTAGTTACACTACCGTCCATAATTATTAGGCCACCCCAGTTTTTAAAAAAAAAAAAAATGTATTTCATACTATTTTTAGTATTTATTGCCAAGTAGATAATTCTAAATGAAAATAGAATAATTTAAAATTTTACTTGTTAAGCTATGTTTGTCTTTATTTTTTCATTGTTAAAATTAATTCTCTTTAGCATTTTTTAATATTAGAATTCACAAGATATAAGGCTCAATGGTCACTTAAGGTAGAGGGTTTTTGTTGAGGTGTGTGTGATAGGAAGTGCACATTATGAGAATAAAGAGGATGGATTACCTCTTGATTTGAAGACATTAAGATTGGGGTTTTTAGGAGAGAATCCACAAGAGAGTCTGTTCCATAAGATAAAAAGCTGTGTAGGACTTCTTTTTTTTTTTTTTTGGCATGGTGAGTGATTGAAGTTTTGAGAATTTGAAGTTATTGTCTGATATCACATTCATTTCCAAGCCATAGTGTAAAAGATTGACTTTGGTTAAATGGAAAAATAGTTTATACTTAAATGGTTTTAGTGTGGCTAAAAGTAGAAAATAAAATAAAACCTAATGGAAACAATTAATATGAAACTCCTTGTATTAAAAGAAATATTTAGGTTCAAAGATTTCTGGAGAGAAAGGAAACTCCTTGTATTAAAAGAAATATTTAGGTTCAAAGATTTCTGGAGAGAAAGGAAACTCCTTGTATTAAAAGAAATATTTAGGTTCAAAGATTTCTGGAGAGAAAGGAAACTCCTTGTATTAAAAGAAATATTTAGGTTCAAAGATTTCTGGAGAGAAAGGAAACTCCTTGTATTAAAAGAAATATTTAGGTTCAAAGATTTCTGGAGAGAAAGGAAACTCCTTGTATTAAAAGAAATATTTAGGTTCAAAGATTTCTGGAGAGCGAGTAAGAAGATTGAAAAAAAAAAATGCCTTCCTCACATGAAGTTGAGAATATTAGTTAAAACCATTTCTTTGATCAAGTTTATGGAGGTTGGATTAATGTCTACAACCAAATGCAATAATTAGCTGAATTTTATAAACTTTCATTTCATATTCTGATTAATATTCGCCATTATATAATGTTCTTTAATCACTGAAAAATTAATATTTGTTGCACATATTCTTGTCTAACCTACAAACATGTGTAATTGATAAAATGTGATACAAGAAAAATGTCACAAGACAGGTTGTATTGCATGCTGTTATATGTTAACGAGATTTGGAAATGCTATAGTGTATTGTAATTGTTTATCAACTGCAGCCAATGTAAGATTTGTAATGATGAATAAGTTGTGGAAAAATTTTAATATTGAATGTGTCTAACTAAAAGAATAAAAGAATTATTTTTGTAAACTTTGGAGTTAGCTTTAATATTCATAATAATAGCTTATGTTTCTATAGGTTGATATCAGCAAACATTTCCTTGTCTTAAACTCTTTTATTTTATTTTCAGGAAGCAAACGTCAGTATCAACAACTGAAAACTTTATGTGAACAATTCAGTTTGGTACCCTCTCCTTTGTATCAAGGGGAGTTATCATTATGGCTTGGAGGAATGAGTAACCCCATAGCTTGTATAACTGCCCTTAAACTGGATACCGCCTTCACTAAAAAATATCCTCTTAATAAAGTAAGTCAGCTTTTTCTTTTGAATTCTTTAGTGCTATTCTGTATTATTTGTTCATGAGCTAAAAGAAAATAGTAACTAAAGAGGGTGTTTATTCTGCAAGTTAAAGAACATGCTAATGTTTTGTATAGAAAGAGAGAAGAATGAGCTTGATTTTCTCTACTCTTCAGGGCCCATATTAGGCATTAGTATATCAGTGATATACTGAAACCTTAACCTAAAAGAAAAAAAAAAAGACTAGAATATCTTTTTTTTAAAAATGAATAAACTGAAAATGAAAATTGTCCAACACAGAGCAATTGAAAACACACAAAAAAGAAGCAATATATTAAAGGTCATAGAAGGCACAGCTGGTTCCATTAATATCTTTTGTTTATTATTTAGGATGCATGACTTTTGCTTGCTGTCCTAACTGCTACTGGCTATAATGTCTATCTCAAGCTTTAAACAGAAACTGGCTACCACCTCCATCTCTGTTGGAAGGGGCACCTTGATGTGATGTAATGGTTAGCAAGCTTGTCTCACTAGAATCTACTAGAACTGAGTAGTAAGTTCAATCCTTACTGGGTACCCCATAATTTTGGCCTTGTACCACATCTAAGCAGTGCTTAGAGAATCAGATAGTCACTGATTAACTCCCAGCAGATATATCACAAACCTAGACTCTTACATGACTCTAAAAGTGTTGGAGAATCTTAGTAAATTTGTCACGTAAAAAAAAATAAATAAATAAAAAACAAGGAGACAAACACTGTCTACATCCTTAATGCTAATCATTTTAACACTAATGTGTTTTGGAACACTTCTGATTATCTATATATTAATGCTGTAGTACCTACATATGTCACCCTCTAGAAAAAGATATGAACGAACACACAATAGATTAAACATAGAAACGCTGGACAACATGCTCACAAACACACGTGACAAATGAAAGAAAATGTTGACCAGGAAATATGAGACCAAAAGAGAAGTACTGTAAAATATATATCTTCTATTACAAAAAAAAAGTGAGCATACTTTTTGTACTTATAGCATTTTTGTGCTTTAAATAATTTCACGTCTTTCTTTGCTATCTTCATCAGGATTCTCTTTCAACTAAGACAAACCTTTTCATCTGTTTACTTTTTTTTATATTATCCAATCAGTCCTTCAATTCTCACTGTGAACAACATAGCAAGTTGTAGTCTTTATATTATAATACAGTAATACCTACCTAAGTACCTACAAGTGTCATGCTTTTGCTGTAATGAATGAAATTAAATGTATTTTGTAAATACATCATATTTCTGGAGAAAATTATTGTAATAGAAGAAAAAATAAGACAACAAAGAGAGGCAGCAAGAGAATGAAAGAGAAAAAGACAAGCATGATTACAAGCAGAAGAAAGACAGTTAAGTGCTGTACGTGATACACGCTTCAGTGATCAGGTCTCGAAAGAGACATGACTGAATAGGCAGAAGATTTTCCGCAATAGGTTGCCATCACTTTCTGCAGTAGACTGGTTGCCAACCAAGGCTATAGAACTCAATCTGTTCTGCTATTTAACTCATAGCTAGTGGAAGAAGAGATGGATTAACCTTTCCCAAGGATTTTTGTGTGTACGTGAATGTAACAAATTCAACTGGAATTTGAACTCGGCTCTTTGATTTCTCGTTCCGAGCCAATATTCATTGCACCATAATGCACATTCGAAGAATGACAAGACATTCATAAACATAATAGAGAATGAATGCAAGCAAGGAGGAATGACATGAATGAAGAAGAGAGAGAACTTTGCATTTATGATTGTTATTGCGATATTTTTGTTAACGTTGTTAAGTTCAAATATTTAATGATGCAATAAAGGAATTTCTACAGATATTTTATTTTCATAGAATTTGCCATGCACTTATTCTAATATACTTAATTCTTCAGTTAATGATTGAATAAGAAAACTGAAATTGTCACAGGTTAAAACTAGTCTAAAATTTTCATAGTTAAACTGAAATGGAAGCCCTTTAATATATCTGTTGTAGTTGTATATGCATCAAAAGCAGAAAATACAGAAAAAGAAACTGAAAAATTTTATTTCAAACAAGACAATGCCTAGATTCAATGCAAATCACTGTAAATTTGTAGTGGATAAGAAATTAAGAATTAAAATCATTTTGGAAGAACCCAAACAAACATACAAAGTAAAATTGCCCACCTGCAATAGTGTGTGACTAAAAACATTTCGGAAAAACCTGACTAAGACAAATTTCACAAGTTAGTGTGAAAAGCAAAATTCTGGATCCTAATTGGATAGCAAATAGAAAATTCATGTGTCTTCAGTCACCTAAGTAAAAATGCTCACTGGAACCGGTCACATGATCAGATTAACTACTTAAGGACATTCAGTGACTGGTCAAGACACAGAGTCAGATGAGATCAGTGAGACAAAGCTACTAAAATGTAATGGGAGAAACTTCAACTAGGGCCTGGACTTAGGTCGCTTTGCACATTGTTCTCTTTCTCCTTTCTTGTGAACTGATTTCTTTCACTTCTTTTTCTCCAACCAAAGACATTCCTACAAAACAAATGCTGAAACATACATATGTACATGCGCATATACTTTTTCAACAAATTGTTGCTACAAACATTTCTTGATACCCTTAACTTTCTAATTGAACATTAATTTCTACAAATTCTTGTTATTCTTTCTTTTAATAAATTTCTATTTTAAAATGCAAAATGTATATTATTATTCTTACAGTAATCCACACATTCCAACCTGCAACCAACCTTCTGATAATTCTGCATAAAACTTGTAAGCTGTAGGGAGTTTGGTTATGTATGGCACAAGGCCGAATCAAATAAACATTAACTTTCTCCCTACAGCTTCAAATTACACTTGTCATGGGAGGTCTGAATACCAAATTAGGGAAGAAGTGAAATGTTGAAATAGTTGGCTACAGACCAGCTTTGTCTCTACATATGTGGGGGCTAGATAAATTTTGACCCTTGGCCTGAGCATTTTCACTCAGGTTCCCCATGTTAAGACTGACCCTGTGTCACATCTTGGCCCAGAATGGTGGCGAGAGCATGGGTAAATAATCAGGCTATGAATCCATAATATATGTGAACAAAAAATGATCCAAAGGTGCAAAGCAAACAACTAAATAATAGCCAACACTTATTTTTTTTTAATCATTTCATTCCAAGCAAGGTGGGACTGCCACTTTTGCATAGGAGGTTAGTGAGAGAAAAAACTGTATACAAGGAGTATTGAAGAAAGGTTAAAAGATGAATGGGATTCAAGAAGATAAAATATGGCAATTAATGTTACATTTAAACTTTTGGAGAATCAGA
Source organism: Ascarosepion bandense (assembly GCA_037127315.1). Classification (NCBI taxonomy): domain Eukaryota; kingdom Metazoa; phylum Mollusca; class Cephalopoda; order Sepiida; family Sepiidae; genus Ascarosepion; species Ascarosepion bandense. The sequence continues at coordinate 10,625,373 of JBBBDQ010000256.1, forward strand.
GAAGCAAGTAAATGGGAGGGAGTTCCACAGGTGGGAAGTTTGAGATAAGAAACCATTCAAGTGGTAAAAGGGTGGGACCTAAATATTTAAAATTTTCCAACCAATGATTAATGTCCCTGCCAGCAATACAAAAACATGCTTCATGATCACTTTCAAGTGTATATAAGCAAATTCACCAGGCCATACAAGTCAGTAAGGAGAGAGAGAGATTCCCTTACTCATTCACCCATCTTTCTCACCAAGTGACATGACAATTACACTTTCTTTCTCAAATCTTTTTTCGGATACCTACAGAGAAATCATATTTATTTTGATTTTAACAGTTACAAATAAAAACTGTAAAAGTTTAATAAACATACATGTTAAAAAAATCTAGTCATAAAAATCTTTTATCCTCTCTATTATAATAATGACTGTTGTGTGTGTGTGTATATATATATATATATATATATATATGTGTGTGTGTGTGTGTGTGTGTGTGTGTTTCCCTCCTGACATGCTCATAGAGAGAGACAATAGCAAGGCAGAGTTGGCTCAGTTCATTCATCTTTATTACCAGTTATTAAACTTTACTGTTATGAAAACTCTTGCCATGTGTTTACCCTTTAACAGTGCCTTATTAGTTTAAATTTTTGCAATAATTATGTCATCAAGTTTTGAAATAAATATATATGATGACTATAGTATTTATGCTCTCACACCCTGATTGAGCACTCTGGAAGAGTGGGAGACTTTGAAAACAGTAGCTACTCCAGCATATAGACATCGCTCCTTCAATAATGAATTAGAGCACTCTAGCTATTAGGCATATATAATGATGTACGTAATAAAAAGTTCGCCTTCTACCGGATGCTTGTGGCCCAAAGGTAGAATCGCCGACTGAAGCCAATTTGGTCGGGTTTCAATCCTTGGTTAGGAAGCAGTCGGAGTCTAACCGTACTGATGAGCTGTGATGACTATAGTATATATATATAAATTTTCTTTAAAACAACATTTATAAGTATTATTAAAGATAGGTTTAGGTTTAGGTTTAGGTTTAGGTTTACGTTTACAAATATTTAAAAAAATCTGTCGCTTTCTGTGTCACGTGATGTAAACAATCTCTCCACGAACGCTCCTCATGAAAATGTTTTTAATTTAAATTTTAAAATCATTTGTTTCTGATGAAAGGCCGAAGATGGTCTGAAATATCAAATATAATAATAGAAATAAATAAATACTGTCAAAAAAATACTTTTTTAAACTTACAACTTTTTAGTAGTTTTTCCTGTACATATTATTAAGACAGTATACGTGGATCATCACTATGTTATATATATATATATATATATATATATATATATATATATAAATAAATAAATATCCTCTATTATAATAAAGACCATTGTGTATTTATTTAAAAATATTTCCCTTCTGTCATGCTCAGGGATTTGGATTATGGTTTTTTGTTTTTTCTTATGTCTTAATGTAAGATACTCAATATATATATATATATATATATATATATATGTTGATGTCATTTCAGATGGTATATCATTATAAATATTTTGCTGTCATTTTTTATAGCATGGGCCCACTTGTATTTCTACATTTAAAAACCTTTCTCGCATTTTTCTTTGTTGTGGGTTGAACACAGGAAAACAAACAGAGAACCAAATTGATTGCATGATGATCAAGAAGAAATTCAGAAATGCAATTTTACACTGTAAAATATGCACAAATACTGACTGCAGGTGCAAACACCTACCCGTAGTACATAATCTTGAGTGAAACTATGGAGGTTAAAAAATGGTCAAAGTAGCATCCAAGTTGCAATGCAAACACCTGAATAAACCAAATTTCAAAGATAATATATATTGACAGCATTAAAAGCAGATACAATGAACTAAATAAGAATAGTAATTGAAAAGGGGACATATTAAGAGAAACTTTGGTAACATGAGCAAACAAAATCATCTTAAAAAAGCTAGTCAAAAAAGAATTGGATGATAGATGAAAAGAACACAGCAAATAATCTTGACATTTATTACAAAAACTTCAGAATGAGCAATACAAATGCAAACAGATATATAACTATATTTTATAGATTATGCAATTTTATTTGATAAAGTGTGTCAATGAACTGCTATGTAAGCTTCATCAATATGGAAAGAATCATTTCCATTATAATAAAGACCATTGTGCATTTATTTGTATACACATATATATTTCCCTTTTGTCATGCTCATGAAGAGAGAAAATAGTTGTTAGCTCAGTTCATTAGAAAGACAATAGCAAGGCAGCATTGGCTCAGTTCATTCTCTTTGCTACCAGTTATTAAACCTTTTGCCATGAATTCCCTCTTTAACAGTTCCTAAATATTTTTGCAGTAATGATCACATTGAGTAATGAAGAACATACATATATATATATATACTCTGTTATAATAAAAACCATTGTGTGCATGTGTGTATATATTTCAAAGGATAGAACACGCATCACTTATTTGCTACATGTTTTGACCATGCTGGTTTCTTCAAACAAAGAAGGAACTCATTCTTTGAAGAGAATGCTGTGCTCAAAATCTAGGTATCAAGCAAGTGGTGTGTGTTTCTTCTTTGGCATATTGTTAGCTCTGAATATCCAGGTCATTTGTTTTGATTGTGCATTGAGTACTTTATTTTATCTACCATCTGTTGTCCAACCAGCAACTATTTTACATATGTATATATGTATGTGCATGTAAAAATCGAAGTGACCAAGAAAAAAAAAAAATAGGAGAAATTCTGAAAGAAAAACAAAATAAGAAAATTATCTCAAAAAAATAAAAATAGATAAGTAAAATAAAAATATTCTTAGCACATGTGCTCCCAAGCTTCATTTCTCTTAATGTCCTAGGCTCCCAACACTATATCTTCATTTTTGTATTTAGTACCCATGGCCCACCAGTAGGTCATTCAGAACCTGTGCCTTGTTAACAACCCAGAGTCCCACATGATTCATACAAAATACATGGTACACCTCAGTGTATCTAAAAATCATAAAATAACCCAAAAAACAACAATATAAATTAAAAAATGAAAATGAAATATAAGACAAAAATATAAGATATATAAATTTTGGTTGGATGAAAAAAATTTTGTTTTTGATGCACCATGAAAAATGCCATTCTGGGGTTCATGATCTCAAACAATGAATCATAGCCCATTTGCAATAATCTTCTAAGAAATGAAATTGGAATATGATGTACTAAAGTGTCATGTACACCGTGCAGACATACCTCTACGACTCTTCAATGGATCATATGGGAGCCAATGTGTAAAAATCTAAAAAAAATATTTTCTAGTTTAAAATAATCTGCAAAGAGTTGATAAGTTTTAGAAAACAAATCAATAGACAACCAACACTTATAATGAGGCAAAATTAGAAGTACTAATGGGATCCATTATTGGCAGCCACAAAGGTAACATGATTTTTTTTTTTTTTGCTTACAGTTTAGAATTTGAACAAAGATACAAAGGAACCTATAACATGGAAAAATTAAATCTGCTCATTGTTCCTTAAATGAGATTGTATATGAACATTTCAAATACTATGACAGTCTGTCATCAATATGAAAGTGTTTTGCTTGAATGATTTTACTTGTTTACCATTTCAGATATCTTTGAAATTGGGAATATTGGAACCAAGAACAGCAGCTAATCAACCCTCTGCTTTTCTCTTTCATGATGTCTACCTGTCAGGTGCTACCTGGGATTACAAAGAGAATTGTCTTTTAAAACCTTTGTATGTTGATTCTCATTTTTATTTCATATCAGTCTCGGGGGCTTCCCCTTGAAACCAATATTATTTACTATCTCTGTCCCATAATACATATTTTTCTATAGATTCTAATGTTCAATAAATGTAAAGACCAAGATCCATCCAAGGTAGTGCCATACGTTAAGTGCCATACGTGATACACGTTTGGGCAATCATGTCTCAAAAAGACATGACTGACTGGGCAGAAGATTATCCCGCAGTAGGCTGTCATTGCTTTCTGTGGTAGACTGGTTGCTGACCAAGGCTATAGAACCCAATCTGTCCTGTTATTTAACCCATAACTTTACGAAATAGAAGGATTAATACCTTTCCCAAGGGTATTTGCATGTAAGTGAATGCAATGAATTCGAACTCGTCTCCCGATTTCTCATTCCGAGTCAATATCCACTGCACCACGATGCACATCCAAGGTAGAGAGTTGCTAAATGAGGTTTGTTACATAAACTTAAGACAAGGAAGGTAGAAAGTGAAGATTATGAGGATATGTTGGAGCAATAAGTTAATCTTAGACTTCAAAGACATTAGGATTTGAATATTTGAAGAAACATCTATAGATTAGTCTGTTCCAGAAAGTAGCAGTTCTTGGGAAATTTTTTTAAGTGGGAAATCAAATATGTAGGGAGTGATAGAGATCCAATTCTAAGGATGTGGCAAGATGGGTCTTGGATGTTCACAACTCCTCACACTTTTTCTATCTATCTATATCTAGTCATCTGCACACATCTGTTTTGCTGTATTGCAGCTCACCTGAATATTTTCCATGGAAGTATTTATAGTGTCTGAAAAGGATTATTCATAATTTTTAAAGGTTGATCAATAAAATTAATCAACAAAAAATGCCCATTGTCTTTAAAAATATCTGTTCATTATATATATATATATATATATATATAGTGTTGAGTTGTGAGTTTTTGGTGCCAAGTTTACTGATAAAAGGCACTTTATCAAGCATGTTATATCTATTTCATCTGCCGAACACACATAGCTCAGGGGTATAATTACTAACTGATGTCAGTTTGGTCGGGTTTCAATCCCCGCTAGAAGCAATACAAAAATAATTATATTCTCCAATTTTGGAGAAAAATTAATACCAACATCTGAAAATTGGGTTATGGCTTTAAGAATTCCTATAATCGACTTTACATCCCTATGAATGATTATAAATTTTTTAAAAATCATTAATGAATTAGCCTAACTGATTTTTATAATTTTTTAAAAATTACTGCTATTTAAGACCCCAAAAGTGTTTGAAATTATCTATCAAGTGATTCTTTAGTGAGGCCCAGATTTAAGTGCTAACAAAAACAGATTCTAATTTTACTAATTGTTCTTTGGTAGCAAGGTCCAATCAGACATCAATAGTTATTACCTTTTCATCTCTCTTTTACATACTTCTGACCTGTGGAAATGTTCAGGCTTCTTGTTTCCCTGTTACTTTTTAAGTTTTGAAGATCTTGAGTGCAATATTAAATCCCGGGCTTACGGCCTATCACATTGAATACACTGGTTCTCACTCGATCACCAAAGTTAAGCAACCTTGAGCCTGGTCAGTACTTAGATGGGTGACCGCTTGCGATTACCAGGTGCTGTAAGCGTATAGTGACAAATGTGCGTTGTGGTGCAGTGGATATCAGATCAGAAAGAGAAATCAGTGAGCTGATTTTGAATTCCAGTTGAATACCCTGCATTCACAAGCACTGGTACCCTTGGGAAAGGCATTAATCCAGCCCTTCCCTCCAGTTATGGGTTAAATAACAGGGTAGGACTTGGGGACCCTGCTCTTAAAAACAAATCCCAATGAATCTTGAAACAAACAAAAAACAATGAAACAAACTAAATAAAACAAATCAAAACGGTTTTCAGCATTAAATGATCTAATGAAGGTTGATATGATGTTAAATGAACCAACCAACAAATCCATCTTTTGCCTTTTTGAAACCTGTTCTTGTTCTTTCTTCTTTTTCCGATTTCTTTCGAACTCAGTAATCCCTTTTGTTATAACAGCCTTATCACCTGGTTTATTTTTTTTAATCATTTCACCCCAAGCAAGGCGGTAGTAGCAGTGATGCACTGGGGGCTACATGAGAGAAAAAGATTATATAGGAGGAGAATAAAGAGAAAGACGAACCAGTTACAGAGGGTGTCAGAGAAGGGAGCAAGAGAAGGATGGGAATACAGTTTTCTTGTAGTTTATATCTAGTTCTTCCTTTTCACTTTCTAGTAAGAAGGCCCATCCTTGTCTTACACCCCTTTCTATTTTGCTATATCTGCTGCATTCATTTGCTGTCTGTATGCAGGTGATTTGCTGCCAGTATAGGTCCAAGATAACTAATGTTTTTTTTTTCTGAATATGTTGAGGTTGCTGAGCATCTTTAACAAGTCTTTGTGATGTACTTTATTGAACATCTTTGCATAGTCAGTAAAACACAGGTACACGTTTTTCTGTATTTGTATTCCTCTTTCCAATAATATTCTGAGCATGAATATTGCTTTCTTTATTTTGGTGTCTTTGGTACCTTGAAAGAACAGTGTGACTTTGTCAAAGATGGAAACTAAAGGAACCTGGCACTAAAAAGCCATACAAAAAGCAGATTTGGTTTCTGTTAAAAATTGTTGGTGTTTTAATTTTATAAAAAAAATAACAATAAATAAAATTCTTTCTTGCATTTAAAAAAAAAAAAAAAAAAAAATCACTGGAAATTTTTCTTTTCAATTTATGAACTCTTATTTTATAACTAAACTCAGTCCTTTTCTTGAATTCAAAAAGTAAAACCACTTCTAACATACATTATTTCATACTTCAGGCCATATTTAAAAATTAAAATAATTTGTATTGTCATCAGAAATAGTATTTTTTTTAAATCCCAATCAGTTGCGAATCAAAATATATTGTTGTACTCACATACACATTTTTACATATTGTGTATTTCACACCTACGCATTTACTTCTGTCTGGCATGTTCTCATCTTTGAGACACGTGCATTGTATTTATCTATCACCTGCATTTCCCCCGTACAGTTTGGTTTGCGTACTTAAGGAGCCACACACATGTGTGGCCTTCAGTTGGTCCCCCATTATTGGCTGGTGATGGCGGAAGAATGTGCAGCAGTTTTTCAACTCGAGTGAGAAGACACTCTAGCTATCCAATATGGCAGAGGGACATTGGTTTAATTATTGCTCGCACACCCACACTAATTGCAGATCACAATCTATTTCTTTAACACGTGCACACACACACACACATTTTCCAATCGGAACTTTTTTCTACTTTTTCAGTTTCATCTTTCATGAACATTTTAATTACTTTCAACAAATGACTTTCTCCTATGTTTTTTAACCTTGCAAGGGAAACAACTTTTCCCTCACTATTTGCACTTAATCAACTCTATGTAACCTATTGTTAATAATACATGTTTTAATTGTTATTTACACTCTGCTGTTGTTGTCGTATTTCCTATGTCATCTTACACCGAATTGAATGCTAATACAGTATTGCTACCGGATACCTCAGTATCCACCACAATATATTTGTTAAATGGCAGCAATCTACCAACCTAAACATTTGAACACTTATAATTCAGTTATTAAAGTTGTTTACTCATTCACTCATTTGTACAGATTTACATATTTATTCTTCAGGAATCAGGTTCACCATTTTTCAACAATGATCTTACAAATCAGTATCCACCACAATATATTTGTTAAATGGCAGCAATCTACCAACCTAAACATTTGAACACTTATAATTCAGTTATTAAAGTTGTTTACTCATTCACTCATTTGTACAGATTTACATATTTATTCTTCAGGAATCAGGTTCACCATTTTTCAACAATGATCTTACAAATCAGTATCCACCACAATATATTTGTTAAATGGCAGCAATCTACCAACCTAAACATTTGAACACTTATAATTCAGTTATTAAAGTTGTTTACTCATTCACTCATTTGTACAGATTTACATATTTATTCTTCAGGAATCAGGTTCACCATTTTTCAACAATGATCTTACAAATCAGTATCCACCACAATATATTTGTTAAATGGCAGCAATCTACCAACCTAAACATTTGAACACTTATAATTCAGTTATTAAAGTTGTTTACTCATTCACTCATTTGTACAGATTTACATATTTATTCTTCAGGAATCAGGTTCACCATTTTTCAACAATGATCTTACAAATCAGTATCCACCACAATATATTTGTTAAATGGCAGCAATCTACCAACCTAAACATTTGAACACTTATAATTCAGTTATTAAAGTTGTTTACTCATTCACTCATTTGTACAGATTTACATATTTATTCTTCAGGAATCAGGTTCACCATTTTTCAACAATGATCTTACAAATCAGTATCCACCACAATATATTTGTTAAATGGCAGCAATCTACCAACCTAAACATTTGAACACTTATAATTCAGTTATTAAAGTTGTTTACTCATTCACTCATTTGTACAGATTTACATATTTATTCTTCAGGAATCAGGTTCACCATTTTTCAACAATGATCTTACAAATCAGTATCCACCACAATATATTTGTTAAATGGCAGCAATCTACCAACCTAAACATTTGAACACTTATAATTCAGTTATTAAAGTTGTTTACTCATTCACTCATTTGTACAGATTTACATATTTATTCTTCAGGAATCAGGTTCACCATTTTTCAACAATGATCTTACAAATCAAGCCGCACCAAGAAAAGGAAGAAGATAGAATATCAGAAGAAAATATTTACAATTGTCCAATTTATACAAATCCGGTAAGAATAATTAAGTGTTATGCTCATGAAAATGTTAAAAACGAAAACTGGCTTATTTTCTTAACTTCAGTTAGTTCAGTGCAATACATGATACCCGCCCTGGGTGATCAGGTCTTTTTTTATTTATGACTGACTGAGCAGAAGATTTTCCTGCAGTAGGTTGCCATTTCTTTCAGTGGTACACCGGTTGCCAATTAAGACTATAGAAGCCAATCTGTCCTTCTGTTCTGGAGGGAGAAGAGATAGATTCGTACTTTTCCCGGGGATATTTGAACTCTATACTTGAATGAAACAAATTCAACTGGAATTTGAACCCTGCTCTTCGTTTTCTCATTCCTAGCCGATATCCATTACACCACAGTGCACCATGGTCCTGGGCATGACAGTGAATTGCATCTGGCAGAAGGCCTCTGATTGGAGGAGGTTGTGAGGAGAATGGAACCACCTTTTAATTGGTGTTGTTCTCAGGTCCACCCTGACTCAGAGTGGTAGCATCTGTTACTGTCCCAGCTATGGGTGAATATTTAACCCCCAACTAGGGGTGAAAACACTTTGAAAGTATAAAAATACACTTATATATATATATATATATATATATATAAGAATAGACTTTTATAAAAAAATATACATTTTTGAAGGGAAAATTTTACCAACAAATACTTTTTGAAGAAAAAATATTACCATAACACATTTTTGAAGGAAAAAAAAATTATTCTGAGCAAAACATTTTTGGATACAAAACTAAAAGACATTTTCAGTTTTCTGAAATAATTATTTAGATAATTATTTAAATAATTAAACAACCCACAGAGATTGATATGCTATTAAGCAACCCACAGAGATTGATATGCTATTAAGCAACCCACAGAGATTGATATGCTATTAAGCAACCCACAGAGATTGATATGCTATTAAGCAACCCACAGAGATTGATATGCTATTAAGCAACCCACAGAGATTGATATGCTATTAAGCAACCCACAGAGATTGATATGCTATTAAGCAACCCACAGACTCAAAAAAGTGCATCAACTTACTATTCCTAATCTATTGCTGTACATTTTTCATGCGGCATTAGGAAACTATTCACCTGTCAAGGATGATAATGGATGTAACAACATTGCTCCAGTTATTACTGAGGAGTATGTATGGGAGATTAATTTTCCCAATTAGTTCCTCACTTAATCTTTTATATCATGTATTGTGATATATCAGAGAAAAGACACCTATTGATACATGTCTGGCAATAGAATAGTGCACAGGGAAAAGTGTATTCATGCCTCTAAGAGAATATAAGCTGTTTTAACCAAACATGAAATTCAGTTTTGCAATTGCACTTAGCATTGTTTAAAATAAATAACAAGCACAAAAATCTTTGAATTTAAAATTTCTTATTTTGCTCCCTCAAAAAGTTTTGAATGTGTAATGATATACTTAGGTTTAACTTCAAGTTTTTTTGACAGCCTGTTTTCAGTCACTTGCTCACGGTTGTGATGTGGCTTCCCTCTGTCTTTTCTACAAGTATTTTCATGGCAACTGCTCAGATGAGCTTTTTTTCCCCTGGTTTCCCAACCACATGTATTTATGCATGCTACTATATTGGCGATGTGCGTTGTGGTGCATTAGATATTGGCTCGCAATGAGAAATCAGGGAGCCGAGTTCGAATTCCAGTTGAATCCATTGTATTCACTTACGCGCAAATACCCTTGGGGAAGGTATTAATCCGTCTCTTCCTTCCAGTTATGGGTTAAATAGCAGGACAGATTGTGTTCTATAGCCTTGGTTGGCAACCAGTCTACCGCAGAAAGCAATGGCAACCTACTGCGGGATAATCTGCCCAGTCAGTCATGTCTCTTTTGAGACATGATCGCCCAAGCGTGTACCACGTATGGCACTTAACTGACTGACTGACTATGGATTGGATGTGTGTTATGGATATCAGCTCAGAGCAAGAAATCGGAGAGCCAAGTTTGAATTCCTAGTTGATTTTGCTGCAGTCACCATGCGCAAATACACTTGGAAAAAGAATTAATTTATCTATTCTCCTTACACATATAGGTTAAATAACAGGATAGATTGGGTTTCGTAGCCTTTGTTAGCAACCGGTCTACCACAAAAAGTAATGGCAACCTACTGCAGGAAAATCTTCTGTCCAGTCAGTCATGTCTCTTTCAAGACATGATTGCCCAAGCATATATCATGTATGGCACTTAACTGACTGACTGACTATGGATTGGATGTGTGTTATGGATATCAGCTCAGAGCAAGAAATCGGAGAGCCAAGTTTGAATTCCTAGTTGATTTTGCTGCAGTCACCATGCGCAAATACACTTGGAAAAAGAATTAATTTATCTATTCTCCTTACACATATAGGTTAAATAACAGGATAGATTGGGTTTCGTAGCCTTTGTTAGCAACCGGTCTACCACAAAAAGTAATGGCAACCTACTGCAGGAAAATCTTCTGTCCAGTCAGTCATGTCTCTTTCAAGACATGATTGCCCAAGCATATATCATGTATGGCACTTAACTGACTGACTAGATTGGCATCAATGTCTTACCTATTCACCAGTGAAATAGTTGATAGTAACTTCCTCTTCTACTCAGACAGTTTCTTTTTTTGCACTTTCCATTTGAGAAATTCTCTTTGTTTGTTTGCTTGCTTCTCTGATAGCAGCTTTTTCTTCTCTGTGCAGGACGTAGGTGATCATGGCCTTCCACATCTCCCTATCCCTAGTGGCTCTTAACATACTTTCTTCTGTTACCCCTCCCAAGCCCTGCTATGCCATCCATTGGCTCAACCTCATCAAGTATGTTATGCATTGTTTTTCCCTGTCTGTCTTTCTATCTGACCTGTGAGTATCAGATTCTCCAAGCCCGCCTTCCAGGAAATTTAGCTGTCTTTTCCTTATGTTAAGTATTAGTTTCATTTTTGTTTCCATCCTATCCAAAGCCTCATTGTTGCTCACATGTTCGATCCATGATATCCTCAGCATCTTTCTGTAGAACCACATTTTGGTTGCTTCAAGTCTCTCTTTCATCTTTGAGGAGATTGTTTTTCAATATGGCTGTGAATGCTGGACAGACATCCAATCCAGTACTTCCTTCATTGTTTCTAGTGAAATTTTTCTGCCTCTCAATACTCTTACAATCTCCGAAACTTTAAATGCAATGTTGATCCCCCCTTCTGTTATCCTCTCTTTGACATCCCATGTACCTGTAACCCCCTGCATATCAGTGGTGGTCTTGCCTTGCTTGTTTCATTTTATATTGGCTGCGTCAAGGTCATTGGATGTGCATTGTGGTGTAATGAATATTGGCTTGGAATGTGAAATTGAAGAGCTGAGCTAGTTAAATTTGGTTTATTCACTTAGCCATAAATACCCCAGGGAAAGGTACTAATCCATCTCTTCCCCCCAACAACTAGGAGTTAAATAGCAAAACAATATCCCATAGCTTTGGTTGACAACTAGTCTACCACAGAAAGTGAGGGGAGTCTACTGCAAGAATTCTTTTGCCAAGTCAATGAATTGAACAGAGACATGATAGCTTAAGGCAGAGTCTTGTGCCTTTCACCTGGAATCTCTAATATGGTGTCCCCACTCCGACTCAGTTTTCATAAGGTAGTACAAATTTTATTGTAACCTAATTATTTACAGTAATGGATCATAAGCAATATAGGTGAACAAATTAACTAGAAAAATTTAAGAATAAATACAATGTATCTAAATACAAATTGGATTGATCTATTATGATATGTTTATCTTAAATCACCCATGTAATGTGGCAATTTTTAATGTCAATTTGAAATTATTTTAGCACATTCAACATTATGGAAAAAAAAATAGTGAATTTTGTATAGTGTTTTTCAAGACTTAGAAAATGCAAAACGGATTCAGAGAAAAAAAAAAGATCTGATTATGATGCCAAAACTCAAAAACATTTCATCCTTTCATTGTCAATTGTGCTTAGTTTAATTTGTAACCTGTATGAGTGTTGTGGGGACACAAGACATAATGAAGACGATACATGTAGGTTGAAATAAAATATTGGCAGAAGAAACAAATATTGATAAGATCACTATCTTATCAATAAGGGTTCCAAAGCACTGGTTAAGGTCTCAATCTTGCCAAAATATAAGTCTGGGCTCCCAATTTTTCAGATACCATTTTTCCTAAAATATATACTTCTTTCCCAAACCAACATATATGACCACACATTTTTATATATATATATATACATTTTTTTAAAATTAAAAGAAAACAGTTAAATTCATTTGTGTGTGTATTTATTTTAAATAATTGGTTTTGATCTATCAAATTAAAATGAAATAATAAATACATCATACAAATCAACCATCCGCCCATGCATTGAATACTGTTGCCATATCTGGTCAGTCATCCCTGCTATTCATCTCAGGGTTCTTGACAGAATTCAGAGGAGAATCTGCTGTGTAATTGTTCATGATCTGGCAGCTAGACTCCAGCCACTTTCCCACTGACAGGACATGGCCTTCCTCTGTCACTTCTACAAATATTTTCATGGCTTCTGCTCTGACGAGCTTAGCTACCTGGTGCCCCCTATACAAGAATTTACTCAAGCAACCAGACTAGCAACAAGGTCACATCCTTTTACAGTTAAAACAACCAAATCCAACTGTTACTAGTACTCTATCAGCTTCTTTTCTCACACTTCCCGCCTGTGCAACTCTGTAACTATCAGAGAAGATAGTATACAGAACAATCTCCAAGAGTTTAAAATGCAATGTCAGTTGCTGTCTCTTATCTCCTTGACTCCCATCCTTTTCTTCAACATCTTTTGTATATTGTTCTTTTTCCTTTTCACTCTACTCTCACGCAACTCTCTTCACACCAGTATTCCCATCCTTTTCTTACCCATTCTTTGACACCTTCTATAACCAGTTCCTCTTCCTCTTATGTAGTCCCCTGTGTACCAGTGGCAGTACTGCCTTACTTGGGTAAAAACAATAAAAAATATATATAAAATTTAAAAAAGAAAAATTCAATAGCAACATTTACTCACTTTTGTTTATTAGGCATTGAATTATTTAAGATCTGCTATACTTTACCTTGACTTTCAAAATTAGCCCAAAAAATATTTATGAGCATTCTTTTTAAAACCTTAAAATATTTTATTTCTGTTTATATATATTTTGTGCAAAATAAAATCCTTACATTACCTTGATGAAGCCCATCAGAGGAAAAAATGCATTGGTAAAGAAAAGTTAATCTTTTGTATTTATTCATAGTCTTTTTGCAGTTGTGGTGCAGTGAATAGCGGCTTGAAACGAGAAATTGAAGAACTGAGTTCTCATTCCAGTCAAATTCTTTGCATTCACTTACATGCAAATACCTTTGGGAAAGGTATTAATCCAGGTCTTCCCTCCAGCTATAGGTCAAATAACAGGATAGATTAGATTCTATAGCCTGGGTTGGCAACCAATCTACCGCAGAAAGTAATGGCAACCTACTGCGGGAAAATTTTCTATCCAGTCAGTCATGTTTCTTTCAAGGCATGATCAGCCAAGCATGTATCACGTATGACTTATCTGTCTGGTAAATATATAGGGATTTGTGATTTGACATTGCTTCTAGTGTTTTAAATTTTTCACTTCCTTTCTTATATACAAAGAAAAAAGGTAGTCAGTAATTATAGTAATTAAATTCTGGTACTGATCAGACACCAATCCCAAAGTTATCACTTGGTGAAAACGTTGTTGGAAACATTGACAATGACACATAATTGTAAAATAAGCAATTATACATGGGAGATAACTCTTCGTAACATTATATGAGTTATTTCCCTTAGAAATTCTGCAATATAGATTGAATAGATTAAGAAAAAATTCAAGAATATATGAAGTTAAAAATCCGTCATATTCTTTTCAATTTAACTATTTTAGACTATATTTAACTTTCTGAATATGAATAATACTAGTTAAAGTTTGTATTTAAAAAAAATTGTCTTTAAGTGATCCAGATTTTTAGAAGAAACTTTATAGTGATTATTAAAGTTTGACTAGTATTTATTAGGTAGATATGCAGGTGATGTAATTAGAACTTGTAATTAGAAATCAAAGAGCTAAGTTCGAATTCCATTTGAGTTCATTACATTCCTTTATGCCGAAATACCCTTGGGAAAGGAATGAATTCATCACTTCTTTACTCAGCTAAGGCTTAAATACAAAACATTTTGCTTTGTAGCAAGGCTTAAATACAAAACATTTTGCTTTGTAGCTGTAGTTGATAATCAGTCAAATGGACATCTAATTATGCCTTTGCTTAGTTTTAAATTCAAAGGCCAGGTTGACATCAGGATGCTGCATGAGGTCAATGGCAGAATCTAAAAGTTTATTTATGTGGCATTGAACAGTAATGGTATCGTGCAAACGATCCTTCATGCTGGACAATTAATAAGACCTAATCATTCAGAGTCAGATGGAGATTGTGAACACAAAAATAATGATGTCTTCTACAACAGCCAAAAGAGAAATGTGGGGTGGAGCATGCTATTTGAAGAATTAGTTAAAATTTAATAAAAATGACCGTTTCAGATGAAATATCTTGAATTTCATAGCTAAGTAACTGAGATATGAACTACAGTTATGTGTAAATATAACATATAGTGAAGAAATAAAAATATATATGGAAGAATGTAGTTAAATAACATCTGCTACTTTTTGTAGGCTTATCGGTAAGTTGTTGTCTTGGTCTAAAACACTCCCAAAGCTCAGTGGTAGGCATTCAAATTTTGTCAGAAGCTAATGCATGCTGCTTACTTTGATGCCTGCAGAATGTAAAACTGACTAAAGTTTGTTTTAAGAAAAACTATTAAACAATTAACAAGAGTAATTTTATTCCATTGCTACACCACATCAACCCAATGTTGCACACAGAATCTTGCTTAGGGGTGTTAAGGTTTTAAGGTTGCATGTATCTTCAAGATTGGGGGCAAGCCAGAAAAGGCTCCATAGTTTGTAATTGTTTGCATTGGCAGTTGGAATCACCCTTAGTGGTACATCCCCATTTCTGAATGTTGACTCTACAGGGAACAACAGTTGTTTGAAGGTGATTCAGCTCGACCATAAAGGCCAGGCATCACTGGAGCTAGTGGAGAGGGGTTCTGTAGAATAGAAAGAGAGCCTGTCTTCCATGTTAAGGTTGCTGCATCACAGAAAGACACTGACTATAATAATACAAAGTAACTTATAAACCCAAATATTTCATTATTTTTAAATACTGTGATAAATTTTACATTAATCAAAATATATTTTGTCCTGTTTTAGAGCCGCTTGGTCTGTGTATGTACAGCGCAAGTTCTCTGTCAAGACCAAGTGAAAGAATGGATTCATACACAAGTCGCAATCTTTCTCAATCCAGGTAATGTAATTTCTTTAAGAATTTCATCTTTAGAAAAACTGCTAAAATTTATTTTTAAAATCCCGTCGTACTTCGAATTGGGATTTATTTTCCAGATTGTGTCACTCGACTGTGTTTAAGCTGAAGAAAACACTTGAAAATAATTGTCATACTAAGAAATAATATTTAAATGTACTCTATTTAGTTAACTTCAAGATATTAACACTTACTTTGGCTTATTCATGCTCAAAAACTATCTTGAGTATTAAATAAAAGTTCACATCTTAATTCTACCACATAATATGAAATCTAATAATTTCATATTTATTTCTTATTTATTTTATTGCATGTCTTTATGGAAGCAAATATCTCTTAAGTGTCATATCCCTTAAAGAAGTAGTTGGTTATAGTATAGGAATTTTTATATATATATATATATATATATATATATATATATATATATATATATATATAGATATTTTTTTTTTCAGTCAATAGACTCTCATTAGAAGATTTATTGGATAAACAATATTGCAAAGACAAATACTACCAAAATATTATGGGTGTAGTTGTAGACTTACCAGTGTTATTTTATGACCATTCATAAAATAATAGTGTGAAAATAGTTTCTAACTAATGAAAACATTGTATTTAGTTAACAGCTCTATGTGAAATTTGATTTTGATCTTTTTACTGATATAAAAATACTGCTTGTTTTAAAACAATTTGATTTGTATATGTGTATTTACACAAATAGACATGCAATGGAAGAGGTGAAAGCCAGCAGCCACCAACTAAGGTCTTGTCCCCACACACACTACAAGCAATTAACCAATAACCACCAACTAAGTCTATGACTTCAAACACATTAGGCTAATTGTCATGAAGTAAGTGTCTCTATATATTTCAAACAGAATACTTAATTATTTTTAAAGAGCAAATTATTTATGATGCTCTGTGGCTGATCTAAAAAAGGTTTTCCACTACTCAGAGAGACACAGGTTTCATTCTTGTCAGAGTGCGCATATTTTTCTTTAAGATTTCTCTAATACTCAGGCTAGTAGACAAAAATATACTGTTTAATAAATAAACAGAGCGTCTATCCAAATAAGAGTATCCACTAAATTAACGCTTATGTTTCATATATCTCTTTTGTGTTTTCCCAGGAAATCTGAATGAAGACGATTTCTACCCAGACACCTATCCCGAAATTGGTATGATTATCCAGAAGGGCACAAGATCAAGGTCTTGTCGATTAACTGAAAACGGAAATAACGACCGACTGTTGGAAATTTTTGAAACGAATCCGTCTGAACCTTCCCAGAGGTCTTATCGCGTGCTAACTCCTAAAGCTGATCCTCTACCGTCATCTCTAAGGCTGGTAAAAGAAGCAGCCTTTGATATTACAGATCCTGACCACACAAGGGCGAACATGACGATAACTAAGTATGATCAAGAGGAAAGGGCTTTCCCTCTTGATTCTCCCAAATCTCAAAGTAGCAATGTAGAGTTGTCTACGAACAAAAGACCGGGTACAAATGACACGAATGATTATTCTAAATCTGTGAGTGCTGAGAATGGGGCTCGACAAGAAACAACACCAACACAGAAATCTTCTATGTTTTCTATGGAAGAATATCCAATAGAAGCAAGCCCATCAATCGCATCAGCGAATAGACCAATGGAAGAAAATAAATCTGAAAGTAGTTCGGAGTATTTAGGCGGATCAGAACAAACTTTCAACGGAGAAGTTACTTCTAGAAGTAATAGACCTGAAGTTGGTAACTCGGAAAATGATGAGGTTCAGTTGGACAGAATGGAGGAAATGTCTAACGATAGCTACGAGAAAGAGCAAAACTTGGGACTTGGTATTGATCAGGATTTTAATGATTTCGCAGCAAACAAGAAAAAGGGATCAGCTTTAGGAATCTCGCAAATTTCTCACACATCAAAACCGCCTGGCGAATCAACAGGTACAGATTCAGATGGTGAAGAAAGGGACAATTTAGAAGAGACGGGCGAGGAATATCTCGAAGTCAAGAATGAAGAATGGAAGGAAGAGAAAGAAAAGAGCAACGAAAGAATAGATGAGGAGGAAAAGGTAGAAGAAAGTGAAACAGGAGAAAGAAGAATGAGAAATAATTATGATGGAATGAGTATGGAAGAAAAAAGTAATGAGAAAGAAGAGGTGGGAAATGAAGGTGAATTAAGTATACATACGAAAGAAAGTGAGGCAAAGGAGGAGGAGGAGAGTGAAAAATGGGAAGAAATTACTAAAAGCGAAGAGGGAGTGGAAGAAATAAAAGAGAAGAGGAGGGAGAGTGAAAACATGAGCGCAATGTTTTCCGGAAAAGAAACTCCTGGAACAATGAAACTGGATAGATCTTCAAGCAATATGAATTTATTTGAAGAGGACAGGAACGGCATCCAAGTGAAAAGAGATCAGAGCGAACAAAGTGGGAACATAGCAAAAGAAAAGCAGGAAAGTGAGGAAGTCAAAATGAAAGAAGAGAATCTGAGAGATTTGGAATAGGGTTAAAAAATGAAAGTAAGAAAAATAGGAGGCAGAGAAGAGAAAAATTAGTAACGAGGCAAAAAGTGTATTTGGGGAAGCAGAACTGCTCATCACTAAAGTAATTAATGAAGTGTTGATGCAAATTGAAAAGAAAGGTCTTTAAATACAAGATAAATCAGGAGTCAGCTGATCCAAAAATCTTTTCGAAATATATATGTTAGATTAAATAAATTGCAAACATTTTAATAAAATCCGTTTATACTCACGGATATTGTAATTAAAAGACGTAAGAAATGAGCTGTAACTTTGACAGATGATCTTTTTTTTATTTTTTTTATTTTTAATCGTATCACCCCGAGCAAGGCGGTAATGCCACTGATGTGCAAGGGGCTACGTAATATTGAAAAGATCAGAAAAGAGAAAGCCGGAAGCCACATCTTAAACAGGGAACAAGGGATGAGCCTCTTAACCTGTTCAATAGACGTGGGTGGAGTGTGAACCGGGCAATAGATAGATCTATCTACTCCAATTATTCATTTTTCGATATTCCAAAGTACTTTCAATCTCCTTCCGAGATTATCTTCAGGATGTGAGTTGTGGTAACAAAAAAGTTTTCTTCTTGCTTCAAATATAACGGTTGACAAATTGCTTAGCGTTCATTAGAACATGAAAATGATCTAAAATGGAATTTTTTTTATGTTGTAATGTCACGGTCATGCACGTGTTAAATCATGAAAAAACTTTTTATAAATATTTTAAAACATTATTACAGTATTCAGACCTGATTCTATTAATTCACGGCTTAAGTTTTGTTTAATGAATATTGCCTGAGGATCTGTAGTTTACTTTTCTTGTTGTAGGATAGTTGTGTTATCGATCATTATTTGTTTATATTGTGAATGTCGACAGAATGTGAATGTCGACAGAAATGTTGTAGATGTCTAGAAATAGACGAATGATCAGACATGTGTAATTTAAGACGTCTTGCTAATATAGTTGTTGTAAATCCAACATATATATGTTTTTCTATTTCAAAATTAATTTACATTGACTGGAAGGTATTTTTTTTATTTTAGCGAAAAAATAAAACAAAACTTAATTCAATGCCATTTTTAGCCGTTGTTCATTGCAATGTAAATCTCTCTACTAAAACAAATCTTACAAAAAATAAAATATACTTTTCTGACACTTTGCTGATATTAATTGATTTACGGTATAATTAATCTGATTTGAAACAAATTTGTTCAACACGGCGGTAGCTGTTTAAATTGTTGACAATTTGTTTTTCTACAGCGTTTATCTGTAAAAAAAATATTTGAAGAATATAACGTGAGAGCCTTTTTATAACTTTTTTAATATTAATTTGATGTTTTATTAAATTTTAGATACTATGCTTTTGAATTTACTATAGTTATCGCTCTTAATTTGCTAATAATGTGTATGATCGCCTGTATCTACAAAACTCGGCACCTTTATACATATTAAAAGTTCTTTATAAATATTGGTGTTTAGTAATTGTATGAAAATTTTCAATCTATTAGTAGTAAATATAGTTCTTAACATCATTTAAGAGTGTAAAATTAATACAGAAATTTTGAAAGATTTGAAGCTTAATTATTCTAATAAAAAAAAAATGAAAACAATTCTTGTAAAAATTCACTGAACTCTTTTTTTTTTTTATTACGACATATTAAGGACATTATTGTCTTATAATTTATGAAAGAAATTAAAAGCTTTTCTGATTAATTTTATTACATTTCATATCTTACGATTCAGAGATTTTCGGTAAGAAAAAAAATGATTTAAATTCTCGAAGGGGTTTTTCTTTGCTGTTCAATAATATAAGTATTAAGAGAGTAAAATATAATTTCTCAAAATTTTCGTAACATTTTACATATGTTAATCCTGCAAGGGTAACTGATGTAAGATAAATTTATTCATTTGTAAATAAATACTGAAAGTTTAATCCAAATCCGAAGATTTAAAAAATAAATAAATAAATAAACTAATTATTAATTTATCTTTGGTCTTCCAAGTAATACAAGAAAAACATTTCTACTTGAACGTGCTTTTAGCATTCAAAAATTAAATAATAAAAAATACTTCAGTCTTTGCTTTTAATCATATAAAAAATTATGACGATAAAAACTTATCAAAGTATGCTATTTTTTCAGCGAATTAGTGGAGTTACTTAATCTTCACTGAAATGTTTTATGTTCAAAACATTTTTAAAAAATAAAATGGTCCTGGGCATGACGTAAACTGCATCCTGCAGCAAGGCCATGGATTTGAAGTTTGTGAGGAGCATGAAACCACCTCTTAACTACTGTTGTTCCCACTTCCACCTTGACTCGTAGTGGTAGCACCTGTTAGGGCCTCAGCTATGGACAAATAGTTAACCTCCAAACTGTGGTCAAAATACTATGAAAGTATAAAAATAAACTTTTATAGAAAAATATATATTTTTATGTATATACTACTATAAAAGTTTATTTTTGGAGGAAAATTATAGCCATAAACATTTTTGTAAGAAAAAAAAATTTCTCCACAAAACATTTTTGAATACAAAACTAGAAGACGTTTTCAGTTTTCTAAAAGTAGAATAAAAACAGAAACTGAAGACAAAATATTTTGCAGCGTTCATTAACTTAAACAAGGAGACTGTCCATAAGAATTGCAGGTGATTCCGAAGTTATCTCGAGGCCATGGTTGAAGCTAATGGCGATTTTAATGAGTAACTTTATTCTTTCGTAAATTTTAATAAATATGTTAAAAATGAGATGCCAGGATTATTTTCATTTTTGCGTATTTTGACAATTTATCTATAGTACCTATATATATTTGTTACATAAAGTTGAGCACATTTACCATTAAGATAAACATTGAACATGGATAAAGGAAATTTCGACATTTCACTGAAAAATATTCCTATTCCAAACAAACAGGATTACTTTCAAAAGCTGGCCCTAAAGACCTAATACGAGGGATGAGATGAAAGGCATATTTTTTCATTAAAGGCCATGGTGTTTCAGATAATAAGGACACATTCGAAGTAGATATATAAAAAAATTGTACATGTTCTAAAATATAATAAATATCCACAGCTCTATATATTATATATCGAGCACTGTTTTAAATTAATGTTTTGGACGTTGTAAAAATTTTTTTTCTTCATTCCTTATTCACTCGGAGATATATATATATATATATATATATATATATATATATATATATATACACACACACACACACACACAAGAGCTGTATCAAAAATACTTTTACAAACTTTTTAAGGCGGGTTCCTTACACCAAAACAGGAACAGAAGTTCATATCGGCTGTTTTCAGTCTGGAAACGCAATCTGATACAGTTTTACAGTTGTATTCATTAGCATTTTTGCGGCCGTATGTAAAAATCATATCTGCCTGCTCACGATATGAATATCCTGTCATTGTTAAACGGAACACTTCAAAGTTAACTTACTACTACTCACGTTAAACATTGAACAAATGTAGCTGGGGAGTTAGGTGGCCACATGTAAGGGTTGATGGAGTCTTGAACCAGGGGAGCGCCATCTTTTCAAATTACTTGATGCAAGCCACGGTTTTAAGACTGAGGGCCTGTAGGAAAACGAATAGAGGAATAATGTCACCGTCGCTAGTAATCACTCCAAACACCATGATTTTGACTGGTTATTTGGTTTACATCATTTTCGGTACATCTTTTGTGGACACAGTAAGACAATGGTTGTTCTGTGTTTTAACAATCTTATCTTGGCAGGAGTTTTTATCGCCTGAGAAAAGTCTAAGCATATTCGGTTAGAGGTATGCTTGAGTTTGTTCAAAAGCTTCGGAGAGCTGTCTTTCCTATTGCCCTTCATGGCTCGAGATAAAAATTGGAGCTTTCCTATTTCGCGTGAGAACTACCAAATATCTTCATGCACTACCTGCCGGATAAGAAAGTCAGACACTTGTCTCCTTGGCTATGAACTTGATGACTTGTCAATCATGGCCTGAATCTCACCAACGAGTTTTGAGGGTTCTTTTCTTATCAGAAAAAACCTTCGTAATCACCATTACACTCATCCAACTCTTTCCGAATCCTCTGCACTCTCCTCAGATTGACACCCAAACACACTGATGCTAAACAGTAAAGCATGCCATTTCCAAATTTTCTCTCATAGACGTTGCTCGACTGATACTACTATACTGTGCAGTCGATAAAAAAAACAAAACGCGCATGCGTGAAATTGGCGCCATTTTATATTGTTGAAATATAAACATGGCGACAATTTATTCATCGCACATTGTATATGCGTCTAAGGTGCATTTTCCAGTGGAAATAGAACTTGAATATCATTCCGTCTTATGTTCCAATTGTACCCAGCTTTCCACCGAGCAGTCAATGATTATTCGTCATTTCCTCTCGATTCGTTCCGGCGGAGTGCGCAGAAAAGCTAGCTGCATGCTCACAAGGTAAGGAAAGACGAAAAGTTACGTCTCATCGAGAAATTATAATACGAGCCCTGAAGTCAATATTATAAAAATGATGTATTTTTTTATTTATTCAAGTTTCGCTTGCTCGGTGACAATTGAGATAATTTCTATGCCGGTCTCATCGATCAACTAGTCCCCTTACACGTATGTAACTGAAAATACGAACGAAAAGCAGAGAAAATACGAGAAGGACCGTCGATAGCAAACCAAAACTAGTTCCCCTTCATACCAGTCACCGCTGTTAAAGACCAGCAGCTGGAATGAGGCGACAACAAACCGAACATGCTTAATTTCAAGAGCCTTCTTTCACTTCGAGTGCCACAACACCGATCTTGGTATATTTCTCCTCAGGGTGTAGCAAAACAAACTTTGTTTTGGTGTCAGAAACCAGCCCACAAAGAGAAAAGTTCGTATCTAAAGAGCCAGCGTGGTATCTCAACGCTACAACTCAAAACAAATTTCCACCGCTTGCTTCTACATACACTTGCACCGATATCCTTGACTGGCGGACCCTTTCAAATACTCCCACGCGGTGTCGAATGGTTTTGCAGTTTGTTTTCGGTGGCCTCACAGATAAATATCCAGAGGATTGCGGTCGGAGAAAAATGCAGGCCATGAAACCATTCATTCTTTACCTATCCAACATTCGTGGTGGATGGAAGCCAGCACATCATGTAAACAAGATATGCTAGAGCCCAATCATGCATGAATCACGTGCGTCTTCGTATTGGCAGGAGTACTACATCCTCTAGCAGGTCTGGAAGACTGTTCGAAATAAATTCCTTGTAGACAGCTCCTGTAAGACGTGGCTTACGGCCATATCACGTTGAATATACCGGTTCTCGCTCGATCACCGAAGTTAAGCAACGTTGAGCCTGGTCAGTACTTAGATGGGTGACCGCTTGGGAATACCAGGTGCTGTAAGCATTTAGTGACGGATGTGCGTTGTGGTGCAGTGGATATCAGCTCGGAAAGAGAAATCGGCCAGTCGAGTTCGAATTCCAGTTGAATACCCTGCATTACACTTAAGCACTGGTACCCTTGGGAAAGGTAGGTATTAATCCGTCCCTTCCCTCCAGTTATGGGTTAAATAACAGGGTAGGACTTGGGGACCCTGCCCCTAAAAACAAATCCCAATAAATCTTGGTACTCGAAAAGAAAAAAGTATTACTAAACACAAAACTTATATCAAAACAATAATAAATTGTTGAAAGAAAAATGTATTACCAGCAATAAATAAATAAAATTTAGTTGGCAATAAATGACCCGCCGAGGTTGATATAAAACAACCAACCAACTATAAGACGTTCTTGGATAACATATAGACCTACCAGACAGTCGGCTACAATTCCAGCCCATACATCATGGGGATTACGATCTGCACACTAATGTTGGTTGCATCTTTTCAAAATGATGTCTCATTCGTAAATAAGACAGACGAAGCAAAAGTCGGATGGACAGTTCGTGCAATAAACCATTTGCAAAAGTTCTCCCGTGGTGAGTGATCAAAGGGCAAAAGAGACTGCACCTGTGACACATTATATGAATACAGAAGTGCTCTTTAAATTTCCTCCATGCAGTACTATACAATGTACAACATGCTAGGGCCACTGATACCTGGATCGTCACCGACAGCCTGTAGAATGTTTTTTTCGCGTTGACGCGTATCAGCTGTTCACGGTCTTTCTCGATGTATAGCTTGCAGTTCCATGGATCTTGTGTCAGCAACGCAACAATAAACAGCATCAAAAGTTGGATGAATTGGCAGCCTTCGGTATGCAAATGCACTCTGATACAACCGTGCAGCCTCGCGTCCATTACCATTCGTGCGGTTGTATGTAAAAATCATACCTGCCGGCTTACGATATGAACATCCTGACATTGTTAAACGGCACGCTTTTCAGTTTACTCCCTACTACACACTTTGAAGACAGACTGTGCACGAATGACAATTATGACCTCTATATGACAACAGCACCATCTACCATAAACGAAAGTCAAAAACGAAAGATTTGCAAACATATTTATCTGGTCTTTTGTACTTTTTGGGTGTCAGGAACCCGCCCCCAAAGTTATATGTATCTGCTCGCCTGACGATCGTAAGAACGTAAAGCTGTCTATTAGGGTGTGACGCTGTGAACCTCAACCTAGGCAGAGAATACTGTTACTGTTAACGTAGGTATTTGCCTTCTGGTATTTTTAATTTATTTAAGTAATTGTTTTTTGTTCACCAGACCGGCATTCTGTTTAATTATATATATATATATATATATATATATATATATATATATGTGTGTCTATGTCACTTAGAGTAAGAAAAACTGACACGACAACTCTAATACTTGCTTTCCCCACTATTCAAAGTAGTTTCTGTAGGATGCACACGGTGTACCCACATTCCCAATTAAAGTCACGTGACGTAAAAGTTGCAAAAACGTTTCTTGTCAGTCTCCACAATATCAACAGGAAATGGATAAATCACAAGAAGGTATGATAATGTGTATTCATCATTTGAACTAATGATCGTCAAAAAAAAAAAAAAAAAAAAAAAAAAAAATTATACATCCTTGCAACAGTGTAGCCAAAATACAACATAAGAACTGAATAATTTCTTTGTGTATAAATAAGTTAAAGCTACAAGAAGGAAAAAACAAAACAAAACAAAACAAAAACAAAGCGTACAAATCACTTAATTTACACCAATTTATGATGAATGTATCATCCTAACTAATCAGGTCTGGTGTAATTATGTACAACTAGCAGTATAGTCCGGCGTTGCTCGGGTGTAATGAAAGCTTTGAAACTAATCCATTGTCCTGGAGCTCAGACTCAGGCTAAAGAATATTTGTGTGAAGTTTGGTGAGAATCGGATAAAAATTGTAGATTTGTATAAAGGACATACAGACAGATAAACAAATGCACACACAAACATCTTGCCTTTTATATATAAAATTCGGTCGGGTTTCAATCCTGGGTTAAAAAGCAATCGGAGACTAACCGTACTGATGAGCTGTGATATAGCGAAACATATGTCTGCGGACGACAATATATATATATATATATATATATATATATATATATATTATCGATTTTCTGCACTATTGTAAGAACTGCAACCTTGAAACTTCTGAATATCGTTTCTTTGTCTATGAGTGTATCAAATTTGATTCAAATCGGACCACTCCATCTATAATCCGATTTTTTCAATTATCGATTTTTGATATTTATCGGTGTTACCTCGACACAAAACCTAGCTAAGAATACTCGCAGACGCTTATAGTACAACTGTGTACATGTTCAAGAAAATCGGTTCAGCCGTTTCGGAGTCTATAGGTAACGGGGACACACAGACAAAGTTCCATTTATAAATAAGTTTAGATAAATGATGAATAGAATAAACGAAGAACAGGTAAGAAAAAACCCTTTTTAATCTAACATGTTGCACTTTAAGAAGTTTAAAAACGAATGGTATAAAACTTTTCTAAAATATTTAAAAACATCTAAAAAGATAGTATGTTGATTGAGATTTGATTTCATTGGTCAGATACGTGTAATAAAGCAATGGTTGAATATTTTAAAATGGTACATACACATAAACTGATGTACAAGTGTAATAAAAGATAATGTTTACTTTAAATGTTTATGTATGCGAAAAGCGAAAATAATGTATGTGTCAAGCGTATTTAGATTATACACGAATTAAGTGTGTTTATATGTCAGTAACGTTAGTATGTATGTGAATGACAAAACGAAATACAATAATTGATTACATGGAAGATAGGTGAACAATTCAATTACAAAGATTAAAAAATACAATTTATCTAGATACAAATTAGAGACATAAATATTTTCATGGCTTCTGCTCCAACGAACTTAAGTCACTAGTGCCCCTGCCACAGATGTTTACTCGTGCAACCAGACTGGCATTCTACTCCTACAGCTTCTTTTCTCGCACTTCCCGCTTGTGGAACTCGATTCCATATTCTTGCTTTTCTGACGGTTACAACCTTCAGGAATTTAAATGCAGTATCAATATCCATCTTTTAACCACTTGACTAGTTCTTTCTACACCACGCTGTATATCTTTTCCTTTCTCTCTACCTTTGCAACTGTTATCACACCTGTATTTCCATCCTTAACTGATTCGTCTTTCTCTTTACTCTCTATCTAATCTTTTTACTCTTGTGTAGCCCCCTGTACATCAGTGGCGTTACCGCCTTGCTCGGGGTGAGATGATTAAAGAAATGTCATCAGATAATTACATCTTAAAACAATGTTTAGCAGCAATTTATAAAATCACTTTAGATGTTTCCTGTTGAAATTTGAATAATTTATCACATACAACCTAACTAAAAATCACTTCAATTTATGTTTGAGATTTATGAATAAACCAAATTGATACACAAAACAGTAAAACACACACACACACACACACACACAATAAAGAATGACGTCAAAATCCACGAAAAGTTTTCATTCTTTCAGAGTCAGTTGTGCTTAATTTAATTTGCAATGTATATAAATGTAGGTAGAAAAAAAAAAGCAATTTTTTTTAAGAAAGCGAGGGTCACACAACACTGCTCGGGGCATTCAATCATGGTTGGTCCCCATCCGGTGGAGGGGTTCGGAGATAATAGGCACTGGCCCTGCTACTAATCATACATTTCTTTTTAAAGATGTAAAGGGCTACTGGGAATGAAAGATCCTAAAACGGAAACAAGGGATAAAACGCTACTCATGTTCAAAAGATGTCAGATAATTCATTTATATTAGTTTTTACCAGGCCGTGTACACTGGATTAAAACAAAACCAATTTTCTCCGTGGCAACGCAGTCTTAGTAAAAAGAATAGCATTTAGAGCTGCTTGTCTGGGTTTTCTGCACATTGAAAACTCTCTTTCCCGACTGAGAGAAAAAACAAAATGGTGTTAAAAACTCTCTTTCCCGACTGAGAGAAAAAACAAAATGGTGTTATATAGCTCTCCTACTCCCTGACCAAAGCTGACTATAGGTTAATACCTGAAAAATGCAGGTATAATAAGAATGAAACACACGTTATTTTTAACTAAACAAGGAAATTATTTACACATTTGAATTTTCAGTAGCTTGTTTCAGGACAAGTAATCAAACGTTAAAAGGTTCGTAATATTGATTTATTCTCAAGAGAAAAAGTTCATTTTAATTCATTGGACGCAAAGTAATATTCCAAAATGCTGAACACAAATTGAGAGAGCTCGTTTCTCGCATAAAAGACATGTGGTTGTAATCAACATGAATAAAAAGATATATTTTAAGGTACTTAGCTTAGGATTTGAATAGATTTCTATGAAATTTCTCTGTTCTCATTAGAAGCTGATAATATATCAGCGTCAAAATAAATTTTCGTACAGGCTCGCGAATTTGAAAACAATGAAAAAAAGAGTTATTCTTATTTCATATTCGACACAGTTGTACTATAAGCATCTGCGAGTGTTCTTAGCTAGGTTTTGTGTCGAGGTACTCCCGATAAATATCGATAATCGAAAATATCGGGTTATAGAAGGAGTGGTCCGATTTTAATCAAATTTGATACACTCAGACAAAGACATAAGAAATGATATTTAGAAGTTTCAGTTCTTACAATAGTGCAGAAAATCGATTATATATATATATATAAGGCAAGTTGTTTGCGTGTGTGTATTTATCTTCCCGTATGTCTATTTTTTCAGCCCTTTTATTTTAGTTTTTGCTTCGGGTTTGGCTAGGTATAATTGTAGTTCTTAGTCTCAGCCATGATACCTTTTACTCAGAGGACTTATGCCTGTCGAGTAACGTTCATATGCAAACTGTCTGCGCCACCTACTGTAAGTAGACTATCTTCTCTCAATATCTCAATGTGAAAGATGACATAATTCCTGGCGCTTACAACATCACACGCAACCAATGAATCTCTTATCCTGTTGATCTGCTTCTCTGTCACAAATCTCCTTCGTCCTTTTTTTCCTGTCCTTGAACCAAGAGATTTTATCTTTTTCGATCTCTGCTACACTCTCTGATGAGGTTGGGGGGTCTCTAATAAAATCCAGATTCAAGAGTTCGTGAAAGACCTTTACTCATCGGAACCTGCGGAATTTTATTCTAACTGCATTGAAGAGATGCCCGATAAGTATCATCAAGTCATTGCGAATGATAGCGAATATATGATTGAATAAAAGATAATTGTCTTTTGCTTTATTAATGTTATTAAAAATAAACAAAACCGGAAAAATCTGACAACACATGAGAAAATACACGGTTTCAGCTTTTAAATTAGGAATTTTGTTATTTAAAAATGTTCTACAAAAAAAAAAACTCATGAGAGATTATCGTGATAATTTCAATATTGCCAGAAAGTTCACTTGATTTATTTATTTATTAATGAGCTAAAAAAAAAAAAAAAAAGACACTGCATTATTTCCACATATTTTATGAGGTTTTAATAAAATTACAACTCCTTTATCACGTTTCGCGTGGAATCAAAGAGCGAAAACAATTTAACGTTCACATCAGCAATGCTACGAGATACGAAAACTAATACCACCTTCGCTCTGGTCTTATGAAAAGCTTTAGGTGTGATTCATGAAAAGCTAATAATATTATCTAATTACTTTGCACTGAATACAAAGTTTTCTTTCCTCTAATTGTTGGTAAAAGCAAGTTAAGCACATTGATAAAGCGCAAAGCTTACAGAGTTATGGCCAGACCAGCCGTAATTTCTTTTTTTTTTTTACATATAAAACATAGTATTATGATGTCAAATTCGCAAATGACCTCTTTTATCAGTTCAGAATATTTGGGTGAGGATTTCATTCGAATTAGGTATAACTGTACTGATATTATCAAGGAAGAGAAAATAGTTCCGAATCAGAAAACTCAATGTTTATAGAGAATAAAAAAAATGCCGATACGCGAGTCTTTACTATTATATAACTTCGT
The DNA here is from genome assembly GCA_037127315.1 of Ascarosepion bandense. Classification (NCBI taxonomy): domain Eukaryota; kingdom Metazoa; phylum Mollusca; class Cephalopoda; order Sepiida; family Sepiidae; genus Ascarosepion; species Ascarosepion bandense. Next base: position 10,655,291 of record JBBBDQ010000256.1, read on the forward strand.
AGAATATATCTAAACTTATTTATAAATGGAATTTGTGTGTGTCCGTTACCTAAAGACTCCGAAACGGCTGAACCGATTTTCTTGAAAATTTACACAGTTGTACTATAAGTGTCTGCGAGTGTTCTCAGCTAGGTTTTGTGTCGAGGTACCCCCGATAAATATCGATAATTGAAAAAACCGGGTTATAGAAGGAGTGGTCCGATTTGAATCAAATTTGATACACTCCTAGACAAAGACATAAGAAACGATATTCAGCAGTTTCAAGGTTGCAGTTCTTACAATAGTGCAGAATATATATATATATATATATATATATAAGGCAAGTTGTTTGCGTGTGTATCTGTTTATCTTCCTGTATGTCTGTATTTTTTCAGCCCTTTTATTTTAGTTTTTGCTTCGGGTTTGGCTAGGTATAATTGTAGTTCTTAGTCTTAGCCATGGTACCATTTACTCAGAGGACTTATTTAACCTTCAAAATTTTGTTTACGACGAAAAAACTTATTTGATATCGATACCAGGAAATCAAAATTTGACTTACATCCATTCATTTTTCTTTCAGTCTACGGTTTCGCTTTAACTGGAAACAACTATTGCTTTTTAGTCTTTCGTGCTATTGTCCAAAGAGTCTGAGCTCCAGGACAATGGATTAGTTTTAAAGCTTTCATTACACCCGAGCAACGCCGGGCTATACTGCTAGTAATGTATAAAATCAGCTATAGTTTTATTTGTCTATATAAACATTATTTTTAATGGATACTCGTATAATTTTTTAATCATTTCGCCTCCAAGCAAGGCAGTTTTACTGCAACTGGTGCACAGGGGGTTACATAAGAGGAATGTGATGAGAAAGAGAGACAGGTTATAGGGGATGTCAGGAAGTGGGTAAGAGAAGAATGAAAATAATGGTGCAGTGAGAGTGGAGTGGATGGAGAAAAGAACATGAGAGAGAGGATGCGAGTCAGTGAGATAGGAGTTGACCTTACATGTAAATATTTGGAGATTGTAGCTGACGGAAAAGCAAGTAAAATAGGTCTGTTCGCATGCGATCCGAGGCCACTTTTCCTTCTTTACTGATGCGTGTTCACCACACACCCAAAAATGTACGTCATATTATTTGTATTGTATCTGGTTGATGCACAATTTTATTACAACGTCTTCTGTCGTTCAACGTTAGAAAAATCTTAGAAGTGTTCTTGAAGTTTACTCAGCTTATGTGTGCACATTCCCTGCGGTTACAGTCGCTTACAGGCTAAAGAAGAAAGACAGAAGTTAGGAAAATGTGACCCACGTGAAATTAAAGAAACTAACATTGAAAAACGTCATGTTCACCCTGTACAAGAGCCGGGAGTCATTGGCATCAGATGTTTACAAAGTAAGAGGCACAATTCATACGAATATATATATATATATATATATATATATATATATATATATATATATGTATATTTTAATCGTGTCACCCCAAGCAAGGCATTCCACTGCCACTATAGCGCAGGGGGTTACATAGAGGGATTGGGTATAGGAAATGTCAGAAGGAGGGTGATAGACGACTTAGGATATACATAGGGAGAGAGTTGGAGAGAGTGAGAGTGAGTTAGTGTGTTAGGAGGTGTCTATTGACCTTACATTGAAACTCCTGGAGGTTGTAGCCGTCGGGGAAGCAAGGATGCGGTAGGGAATTCCACAGGCGAGAAGTGCGAGGAAAGAAGCTGTTGGAGTAGAAATTGCGGTTACATTTCATCGGTTTCACTGTAAAAGTTGCCAATCTAGTATGTGCAAATTCACATCTAGGGGGCACCAGTGATTTAAGTTCGTCATAGCAGAAGCCATGAAAGTATTTATAGAAGAGGCACAGGGAAGCCACGTCACACCAGTGAGAGAGATACTGCAGGCGGTCAGCCAAGTCGGTATCAATCACATTACAGATTATTCGCTGTATTTTGTCAAGAACCCCGAGGAGAATAGAAGGGGCACCCGACCAGATGTGGCAGAAGTACTCAATACACGGGTGGATGGTGGATTTATATAATTGCAGGATAGATTCAGGCGGGAAGAATTTCCGGGCTCTGCACAGAGAGCCGACTTTCATAGCTGCGGATTTAGCAATGGATTCGACGTAGTCATTCCAGTTGAGGTCCGCTGAGAGTGTCAGGCTAAGTAGGCGTAGTGATTTACTCTCTGGGAGGCAAGCCTGTTCCATGCTAATATAGGGAAGACAGTGGTTAATCGGAGCTAGATTAGAGGAGCTCTGGTCATCTAGAGTTTGGGAGGTGCACCCATATGCTGTTGTATCACCAGCATAGATATTAACATTATGAGGATATACTCTTAGATTTATGTAAAGTAAAAGAAGGGTTATCTCAAAAAGTAATCATTGGAAGATGCCTGCGTTGATTGATAGGATCCCGGACGACTGCCCTTTAACAACTACCTTTACGGATCCACCCGTTAGAAAGGACTTCATAATTAAAAATCTCATCCAGTGATTCCATAGCTAGAGAGTTTGTGCAACAATCCCTTATGCCACATCTTGTGAAAGGCCTTTTAAATATGTAATGCTTTATATTCCTTGAGATGTCGCTAGTGCCTCACTGATTCCATCAGTAATAATAAGACGTAAACAATGGTTTGAGTCGATCGAAACTTGTACTGCTTGTCACTGAATAGGCTGTTCCTATTGAGGTGATCGAAAGCCTTGTTGACTATAGCCACAAAAAGCTTGCTAATGGCACTGAGGATACTACGAGCATATTCTGAGAGGGGGATGAGTATTCACCCGCACTCTTGAAAACTGGGCTTGACCTCTTGCGCAGACTTTAGAAAGATCTTTCCTTCAAGCAACGGTTAAATAATTTCGCTAAAATCGATGATAATTCCGTGTTAATATTCTTAAGGTCGACCACTGAGATTATATTTGGGACAAGACAGTGGCCTTCTTTGAGTCAAGACTTGATAATTCCTCAGACTTCGTAGACTATAATAAAAATACTACTGAGATGTGCGCAGTGAGACGCGGAAAGTTAGGAAAGGGATGTCCTATGTAATCTAACGTCGAGTTAGAAGTAAAGATTGAGGCCAAGAGCTTCGCCTTATCTGACGAGTAAGAGATGACCTCGGAGTCGTTTAGTGGGCGCAAACGCTTTGCCTTAATTCAGAATTTTGCTGGAGATTTTCCAGAATACTAGAGATCCAGTTTGTTTTTTTCAATTTTGGCCTGGAACACTTGTGCATAGCAACACTTAATTTTTCAGAACTAGCGATTACAGACAGTTTTGAATGCAGCAAGTGTCCAACTGCACCGCTGGTTGTGATAGCTCACCACAACTACGACAATATCTATGACTGAAGCGCCTTCAGGTAAAGACAAAAAATGGCTGTTTCAGGAAAGATCCATTTAGAGTCGGGAGCGGCAGTTTTAGAAGCAGCATATTTGAAAAAAGTTGGGATAGAAGCTTCCACTATGTCAGATCCTAAGCTCTCCAAGTCTGCCTTCGTGTAGCGAAAAATCCTTCTATGGATCGGCAAATCAGGGGAATGCCTTTGACATAAATTTAGATACTGGCTAGAAAATAGTCTGACGTGCCCGATGAAGGAGGATATTAAAACTTTCGCGAAGCATTTTTTCAGGTTAGGATGTAAGGAAGAGGTCAGTTAGGTTCTCTTGATGACCTGTTGCGTCAGAAACGTGAGTGAGTTCTTCGTTGAGCTGAGTTCATAGGCGATTGAAAAGTTTTTGTAGTATCAGTTTTGTTCAAGTAAACTAACCACTTTTTTGTGGTAAATATTAAAGTCTCCGCAGATATGGAAGCTAACTGAAAGAAATTCGTTGAAGTTATTATCAATCAGCTTATATTCCCACAAATAATTGTGAAAAGATGGCGAAATTTTGGCTGACCCTAAGGGAACACTGCATTTTTGTGACGAAGATTTTGGCCGGAACATGACTAAACGTTTGCGGATAAAACGTTCCACGAGCAAAGTATCGGCAACAAAGCACAAAAAAATGTTATGCTTTTGTGAACAAAGATTTTTATGTAAACATTCACTAAAAACATTAATAAAGGGAAATAAAAAAGAACAAAAAATAAAGCACTTATTTGGCTACAACGATTTTCAGGGATTACGTGATATCAACTCGTTATAGGAAACAACAGTAAAAAAAAAAATGCAAAAATTAAAATAAGAATAAAAAACACTATATTATTCAAGCTTAAAACGAAACGAAAAAGTACTTGGAATTAAAAAGTCAATTTGCAAAACAAGAAAACAAAGAAACATGTAACTGAGAGGATTTCTCGAGATAAAAAGTGTTACGTGGAAATAATTTGCAAGAAATTGAAAGTTATATATATATATATATATATATATATATATATAATATAATGCCACGTTGAATACTCAGGTGGGTGACCATTTGGGAATACCAGGTGCTGTTAGCGTTCACGGATGTGCGTTGAGGTGCGGTGGATGTCGGCTTGGAGGTGGAAATCGGTGAGCCGAGTTCCAGTTCCAGTCGAGCACACTGCATTCACTTGCGCACTAGTACCCTTGGGAAAGGTATTAATCCGTCCGTTCCCTCCAATTATGGGTTAAATAATTGAGGTCTGCTGTTCATGCGATCTGTGGCAGATTTCTGCACCGATTGTTTGTTATCAGCAGTTCCAAAAAGTGTGGATGGTACTACACAATGCCTTCACCATTATAAACAAATCTCTGTGTGGATGTCTTACTAAGGTTAGACCCTCATACATCAAAATCGATGGGAGAGTCCATAATATATATAGATGATTTTAAAAAGGAATTGTTAGAAATTTTAAAGCAAAAACAAGAACAAAAAAACATCTTGAACAACGGTCGAAGAATTGTTTTTGGAACAGCGGAAAAAGATTACAAGCAACATTAATGACCATTTAAGTCTTTCTTTTTCTCAGGAAACTAAACAGCTTTTAACTACAGATCCGAGAAAAGCGTAACTTTGCATTGTATTTCCGCAGATATGAAGACATTTATAAGACGGACTGCGCAAACTGGTCAGACCAGAAAGAGGTTTAACTAGTTTTACAAAATTAAGTGATGTCGGACATATGAAGTTCTTGAATTATATTATACCAAAAAAAGACAAGTGACATAACATTTAATTAAATTATTACTAAAACGTTGTTATTCCATAAAAGATGGAGGTTTATGAATTTGCTGAAAAATGATGAGGATGACTTCCCCACGTTCGCGAGTATTTTGAATAATTTGTAAGGAATTCAAATTTGCAGAACTAAGACCTGACAAGGTCAAACGTTGAATGCGCATGGTTTACAGCCAGCTAAAGACACGGAAATCAGAAGGAGGGTTCTAAAATTCCAAAACGATTCCAACCCTACAAAACCTGGCAAACGTTTGTCAGAGATATAGAAATGTTCGGCACGACGCTTAAAATATTGAAATAAATGGTGTGTCGCACATCAAAAAGGTGCCACATAAAAATAAAACCTTGAAGAAAAAAAAAATTACGCCTAACGCCTGCTACACTTGTGGAGAACTACATTTCTATGTTTGTCCATTTAGAAATAGGAAATGCTTTTGTTGCGGCAAAAGTACACAAACATCTCACAGCAAAACGAAAATTTTAAAAAGCGAGTTAGAAATTTCGTTAAAGTGACTAACGATAATGAATCTTCAAGGCACAATACGAGAAAATTTGTAGTAGTGAAAATCCCGAACAAAAATATTAAGTTACAACTGGATAGTGGTTCTGATTTGAGAAAAACATGTTTATACTTGTAGCAAAATAAGAAAACCAATATTAATGGATTCAAAAAAGGAAAAAAAAAGAAAAAAAAAGAAAAAAAAGAAAGAAGCTCATTCTATCGCAGGCAAGAAAGTTAAATTCGTAGGTGAATTTATTGCGATTGTAACAAGAAATTAAAAAAAAACGTTTAAATTAAAAATATTCGTAATAAAAAGACGAATAATCTTTTTGGTTCAGATTGCATAAAAATGTAAATTATGAAACTGTCCAATCAATTCATTTTGTCATTTTGTTCTATCAACAAAAAAGAAACTCTAAAGAAAAAAAAAGTTCTCAGAAGAATTTTCTAGTGGACTTGGCAGGTTTAAGAAGTTAAAGACAAATTTCGAGCTGAAAGAAGGCGTACAACCAAACTTTAAAAAAAAAGTCGATCAAACAAATAAACGACGTGCTTGAAAATATCAGTGATTTGTTCAAAGTTGAGCATCGCGACTGAGATTCGCCGACAATTTATATTTAGAGTTTTTTTGCGGAGGTAAGATATTTTTCCAAAATAAACTTAAGTGACCCATATCTTTAAATTCAAGTCGAAGAATCTAGAAATATTTGACCATAATTACACACAGAAGATTGTATAAATTTAATAGTTTGTCGTTTAGTATTAAGATCACTCCAACTATCTTCCAGCAAGTCATGGACACCATGCTAAGTGATCTCGACTTCGGAGTCGCATATCTTGATGATATTTTGCCTAGAAGTAAAAACACAGGAACACAAGAAAAATATTTGAAGTGTTTAAGAGAATTCAGAACTATGGATTTAAGTTAAGGTATGAAAAATGTGAATTCTTTATAAACAAGATTAAATACTTGAGATGATACTGACAAGATTGGCAGGAGAGCAGATCCAGCGCGAGCTAGTGCTATTAAGGACATGCCTGCTCCGGAAAATGTCAGCCCCATACAAAGTTTCCTGGGATTGGCTATTACCATGTTTTTATGAAATAAAATGCATTGTTTGAGAAAGACTCAAATGCATCTGGATGCCCATCCATCTAGGACGCTGCTCCCAGAAAAAAATGAAAGTTTAGGGATTATCTTGGCATTTAAAAAGTTATATAAATTTATCCACGAGAGAAAATTGAAATTGCAGACGGATTGCAAACGGTTGTTAGCAATTTACGGATCAAAAAAGGATTACCGGCTCATACGACTAACTAATTATGACTTTAGAATGGAATTATTACCGTCAAGTAAGACAAGTCATGCGGACGAATTCTCCAAACTGATTCTAAGGTATAATGTTATTGCTGCTCTATAATCGGAGGTAGAAATTAAAATATTTTGTGCAATACTGTGCGGGAACTACCGATAACGTTGGAAGATATAAAAATAAAACACTGGATGACAAATTCATAATTAAAATGAAAAATAAATTAAAATGCAAGAATAAAAAAAAGACCGAAGTTATTCAATATGTGACGACGTTCTCATGTACAGTGAAAGAGTAGTGGCTCCTCTAGTACTACAAAAAAGGATTCTGAATGAATTCCACAGGACACCCTGGTTTATTCAGTATGAACAGCGTAATGAGAAGCCATGTTTACGGGCGTAGCATAGATGGATGGATGGAGGCATTGAAACTTTGCAAAAGCTGTGCTTTAGAAGCCACAGCACCGCCAGTTTAATTCATGGACAGAAACTGTCCGTCCATGATCACGTCTTAATGTTGATTTTGCTGATCCAATGAATGGATATTAGTAATACAGTTTTTACACGAAATATTCACGAGGTTTAGAGTTCCTGATACAACTGTTTTTGTGAATGGTACAATTTACGTCAAAGAATTTTGCCAGATGTTCGTGTGAAATCACATTACAATTACCCCTTACCATCCTAGAAGCAACGGACAGGCAGAGTGTTTCGTGAATACCTTCAAAAGATCGTTAAAATAGCCAACGGTAAATCCACAGATACAGCAATAGAACAATTGCTGACACCGAATAAAAACGCACCTTCAGTACTGTCTCCGGCAGAGATTATGTTTGCACATAAGATACGATCAGTGTTTGATAAACTGATTCCCAAAAGGAAAGAAAATATGAGCATAGGAAAAAATGTGGGGGACTTTCACAATATTGGTCAAATAGTTTTTAACGCAGTATTGGGTGAATAAGACGTATCGAAAACCGGTACTATTATCTGAAGAATCGGAAAAATGGTATAACTATTAAGGTCCAGAATTAACCTATCTGCGTCTCCTTCACAAACATTCGTGGTATTCGCGCTAACTTTAACAGTGAAGAATCATTCCTCCAAACTAACTCACCTGATATCTTAGATATATGTGAGACTAACCTTGAGCCCTCTATCCCTTCCTCTGAGTTTTTTGGTCCTGGTTGCCTTCCCCTCTTCAGGAAGGACTCCAATGTCCATATGTATGGGCTTGGTGTTTATGTCAGCGAACACCTCTCTCTAGCCAGGGTAACATCTCTCGAATCCATGGATCATTCTTTCATGTGCTTCCGTCTCTCACTTCTAAGCTCGATTAGCTATCTCTTCGTTACCGCTCCCCCTCCTCCTCTGACTGTTCGGTACTTGATAGCATCTCTACTAATATCGACAAGGCTATTTCTTCCCATCCATCTGCCCATATATTTGTGTTTGGTGACTTTAACGCCCACAACGCCAAGTGGCTGGAAAACTGTCACCGACCTTGCTGGGATCCGCACCTTGAATTTTTCAATAATCCAAGTTCTTACGCAAGTGCTGGACTTCCCTACTCGTTTCTCTAATAACCCTAACGGAAGGGACTCTTGACTAGACCTCTGCTTCTCTTCCATCCCAGACTGGGATTCGTTCCGAGACTTCCTCTGTGACGTCCCCTGGAACAACGTCTTCATTCTTCCCGTCGAAGACTGTGCGTCCAATGTCTGATCTTGGGTTAAGGCTGGTATCGATGCTTTCATCCCCGCCAGGAAATTCCAGCTTAAATCAAATTCGACTCCCTGGTTCTCGCCCGCTTGCTCGGCCGCCATTGCCCACCGGAACTATTTCTTCCGGCTCTATCGAAGCCACTCGTCGAACCAAAACAGGTGCCTTTTCGCCTCAGCTCGTAATAAGTGTAAAAAAATTCTAAACGAATCTAAGCTGGTGTTTGCAGCCAGAATGAAACAACGTATAGCATCCTCTAAGTTCGGCACCAAAGATTACTGGCGACTCTGCAAAAACGTGCTCAACAAGATTAAGACTTCAATACCCCCACTAATCAATGAATTTGAGGTCCTCACCTCCTCTGCAGACAAGGCTGAATGCTTTGCTCCTAGATTCTCTATCAATTCGACACTGGATTCGTCAGGAGTACCTACTCCAGACTTCTTTCCTAGAACTAAGGCTTAACTGAATAACGTCAACATTACACCCTTGCTGGTCTCAAAGATAATCTCAAAACTTGACCCTCACAAAGCGAGCGGCGGTGACGGAATCCCAATCATAGTCCTGAAGAAATGTGCCCCAGAACTCTCCTCTGTTCTCTCTAAATTCTATAACTTCTACCTATCTGCTTCCTGCTTTCCTGTCTGTTGGAAGTCCACCTCTGTAATTCCTATATTTAAGAATACTGGCGAACCCTGCTAATTACCGCCCTATCAGCCTCCTTCCGATCTTTGGCAAAATTTTCGAAGCCATTGTCAACGCCGAGATGATTCAGCATCTCAAGGCCCACAGGCTTCTCTCGGACAAATAGTACGGTTTCAGCTTCACCAGGTCTACTGCTGATATGCTAACGACCATTACCGAGTACATATACCAGGCTCTCGACAAAAATGGCGAAGCACGGACCGTTGCCTTGGATATCTCCAAAGCGTTCGACAGAGTCTGGCATGCTGGCCTTTTATGCAAACAGCGGAGCTATGGAATAACTGGACATTTGTTTGACCTCATCCAGTCATTCCTCTCTAACCGCACATTGAAGGTAGTATTAAACGGACACGCCTCCCAAAACTAACATACGAACGCTGGCGTCCCTCAAGGCTCTATCCTAGGTCCCATGCTCTTTCTGGTCTACATTAATGATCTCCCAGATGCCATTAAATCCCAAGTAGGCATGTACGCCGATGACACCACAATTTACTCTCGCCTCGATCAAAAACCCGGTGTGATCGACAAAGCGAACCTCACTGCCGAGCTTGAAAAGGACCTCCAATCCATGGTGGACTGGTGTAGGAAGTGGCTTGTGAATTTCAATGCTTCCAAAACGAAGCTGCTATCAATTAACCACCATAGACAATTGCACCTACCTCCCATTAGCATGGAACAGGCTTGCCTCCCTAAAAGTAAAACACTACGCTTCCTTGGCCTTACACTCTCGGCGGACCTCAAATGGAATGACTATATAGAATCCATTGCTAAGTCCGCTGCTATGAAGGTCGGTTCTCTGTGCAGGGCCCGGAAACTTTTCCCGTCTGAATCTATCCTGCACATATATAAATCTACCATCCGCCCGTGTATTGAATATTGCTGCCACATCTGGTCGGGTGCCCCTGCTACACTCCTCGGCTTCTTGACAAAATACAACGGAGAATCTGTAACGTGATCGATCCTGACTTGGCGAACCGGCTGCAACCACTCTCTCACCGGCGTGACGTGGCTTCACTGTGCCTCTTCTATAAGTACTTTCACGGCTTCTGCTCCTATGAACTTAGTTCATTGGTGCCGCCTAAGTACGAATTTACACGAGATACTAGATTAGCAACTAGGTCCCACCCTTTTACAGTGAAACAGATAAGATGTAACCTTAATTTCTACTCCAACAGCTTCTTTTCTCGCGCTTCCCGCATGTGGAATTCCCTTCCACATGCCTGCTTCCTCGACAGCTACAATCTCCAGGAGTTTAGATGTAAGGTCAATAGACACCTCCTAACACACTAACTTGCATCTATTCTCTCAAACACTCTCACCATCTAACCAACCCTCATTCTCGGTACCCTTACCCGTCTATCACCATTTATCTAAGCATTCTTTTCCCATCACTTCCCCGATGCTATGTAACCCCCTGCGCAATAGTGGCAGTGGAATGCCTTGCTCGGGTTGAAACGATCAAAAAAAAAAAAGTGCATAAAAGGCACTATAACCAAATAACAAGAGACATGAAGTTCAGGAGAACAATTCACCAGATTAGGTGGAGCCTATGGATGTTCTCTTTGATACGTTTGACGTACCCATCCCGCACAAGGCTACTGAAATAGAGGTCCGGAAAAGGCGTAGTAAGTATAAGAATACAAAAAGGATTGACATCGACCTAAAAAAAATATTGATTCCCGAAATAACCAATCTAATAATAAAAAAAGTGGGTATTGTATAACTACCTATATAAAAGAATGGAATGTTCATATTCTCTTAAATACGTGCACGCTGTTGGTAGTAGAAGATAATAATTATACTGACTAGTAGTGTATCTGCCTCGTGCAGCGTGCGAATCTTGTACTTGTTAATTTACTATTAATCCCAACCTCCGTTTTCATGAATATTCACGCAGTAACCTTTGAGGGTTACAACAATATATTATGACTAAAAGATTCCTTGGAGAAAGATGGATAACGAAGGCCATTTTGACACCAGAAAAAGATGGGAGTTGTGAGAATTCAGAAAGAAGAAAACAATGGTTGAATTCAGGAATATTCAGAATTGTCCTTCTGAAAAGGAACGGGACTGGGTGGGCTGTGTGAGTTATGGGCGAAAGTTTGCATAAGCGGGTGGCGTTATCATCTAACATGATATCGTTAGTGTTTTTTTTCAATCATTTCACCCCAAGCAAGGCATTCCACTCCCACTATTGCACAGGCGGTTACGTAGGGGGAAGTGCTGAGAAAGAGTGGTTAGTTATAGGAAATGTCGGAAGGAGGGTGGTAGACCGATGAGGATACCGAGGATGGGGGTTGGGTAGATGGGTAGAGTCTTTGAGGGAATGAATGCGAGTTAGTGTGATAGATGTCTATTGACCTTACAATTAAATTCCTGGAGATTGTAGCTATCAGGGAAGCAAGTATATGGAAGGGAATTCCACAGGCGAGAAGTGCGAGAAAACAAGCTGTTGGAGTAGAAATTGCGGTTACATTTTATCGGTTTCACTGCAAAAGAGTGGGACCTAGTTGCTAATCTAGTATCTCTTGCAAATTTATACCTAGGGGACACCAGTGAACTAAGTTCCTCAGAGCAGAAGCCGTGAAAGTATTCATAGAAAAGGCACAGGGAAGTCACATCACGCCGGTGAGAGAGTGGCTGTTGCCGGGCTGCCAAATCGGCATCGATCACATTACAGATTCTCCGTTGTATTTTGTCAAGGACCCCGAGGAGTATAGCAGGTGCACCCGATCAAATGTGGCAGCAGTATTCAATACACAGTCGGATGGTAGATGGTGCAGGATGGACTCAGGCGGGAAAAACTTCCGGGCTCTGCACAGAGAATCGACTTTCATAGCAGTAGATTTAACAATGGATTCGATATAGTCATTCCACTTGAGGTCCGCTGAGAGTGTGAAACCAAGGAGGTGTATCGTTTTACTATCAGGGAGGCAGGTCAGTTCCACGTTAATGGGAGGTAGGAGTGATTGTCTATGATGATTAATTGATAGCAGCTTCGTTTTGGAAGCATTACAATTTACGAGCCATTTCTTACCCCAGTCCACCACGGATTGGTGTATATAAGTTGGCCTTTGCTAAACTAAGCATTTTTTTCTCATATACGAGAGTGTTGCAGGACAAATCGTGACTGCTTCACCACAACAATTCAGCTGTTAGCAACGCCCTGAGCATTCGACAGTTCCTGGACGAGAAGAACATTGCCGTACTTGAACAACATCCTTATTCACCTAGGCTTGCTTAGTGTGACACTTTTCTTTTGCCAAACTCAAGGGGCCTCGTTATGAAAGTCTCGATGCCGTCACGACAGAGCCGAGGGGCGTTCAAAAGTATTCTTCCTGCAGTGCATAAAAGCGTGGCAGAGAAGGATGAAAAAATACATAAAACTCGAAGGGGGTTAATGCTGAAGTGGAAAACATGTAGTTTATCATATGGAATTGAAAGCAACTGTGACACTAGTCCCGTTCCTTTTCAGACAGAGCTTATATATATATGTGTGTGTGTGTGTGAATGTCTGAATGTTAACGTCCCTGTAACCTCCTTGAAGATGGCTCATATGAGCGGAAAAGCTTAGAATCAGCATAATAAAAAAATATTCAAATGTTGGTCAATTTTTGTCTTTATTTGCACCTGAAATTTAAACCAAAATTCAATGTTTACAACGGGTCATGATTAAACATAATAGGCATTCATTGTCTGTTATATTTAACAATATATGTTTAGAAATAAATAAATAAATATAAATATATATATATATATATATATATATATATATTTAGAGAGAGAGTGTGTGTGTGTGTGTGTGAGAGAATTAATATTCAATGCCATATTCTTTCATTATGTCAGCACAGTAATTTATCTATGAAAGTTCTGCTTCAGATATGGAGCACTCTATTCCTATAAATAAATAAACAGGGTGCGATGGATAGATTGTGGTCTAAATTACGCAAAAATTAAAACACTGACATTTCATTTTGACAGATATTTTTTAGTAAATATATCTTTACATACTAAAATATCTTTACATACTAAAGTGTAAATTTATTCATTACAGTCACCATTTACTTCAACCATGGTCTCCAGACGGCTTCTGAATCTCCTGCAACTCTTCTTCAGTGACTGCTGCCGTAATTCATGCCTTCAGTTCAACTTTTGTGTTACAAGGAGTTTTGTTGGTCTGTCGCTTAACTATGCCACACAAAAAATAATAAAGGCGTTTGCAGTCTAAGATGTTAGGTAGCTAGATTTAAGGGGTGATGTGGTAGCAAATATTGTCTGACAGCCATCATTTAGTTCTCCTGCTTGTGTGACATGGTGCAGAGTTCTGTTGCCAGATATATTGTCTTCTAGCGGCCACACTCTTGACCCAGGACAACACTACTATATCAAGGCACTTGATGTAGGCCTCAATGTTGTGTTTGAGGCTCTCACCAAAAATTCAGAAAGTTCTTTTATTAAAACGAACTAAATGAGTTTTCGAGATATCATACCTTCATAATCAACAGTAAACGCATCCAGCTCTTTTCAAATCCTCCGAACTGTCAGATTGGACCCCAGTCACTCTGAAATGTTTGTATTAGAGCTTTTGGTACGAATGATAAGCATTTCAGCATGCTGTTTCTAAATTTTTGAAAGAGTGACTTGCGTCATAGTGTTCTTTTTCTGACAGTGCCCAACTGACCCTACTATACTATGTAGTCATCAAAATACAAACAATATGTATGCGCGAAATTAAAAATATGAAATAGCGACATTTTATCCATCGCACTTTCTCTCTCTCACACACATACACACACACACGTCTGGAGGCAATGAATCAGATTGGCAGTTATTCACTGCTGACCTGACCGTAGAAGAGTGTCTGTAGAGTTCGTCAGAGTGAAATTGCATAGAAAGCCAAGCCACTTATGCTTCGTTCTTCCGACAAAGCTCGCTCCATGGATCCGACTTGCGGGTTATCAGTATGAGGTTTTCCATAAACAGTGCTATCTTGGCAACAGACAAATATTGGCTAACCTATCATGATGAACTGGTGCGGGATTTCCAAAGATCGTGGGTGGAATCAAAGTCAGAGACAGACAAAGATGGCTGGGAAATATTGGATGGTGTTTGATAGGGTCAGCAAAATGCCCGGTAGACAGACAGAGTAGGAAGGAAAACTGATTATTCTGACTCAACGCAGGCAATAATGACATGCAATCATTCTTATATATATATATAAAATGTGTGGGTGCATACGACGATGGTTCAAAAATGTAAACACTATTAAATTTTGCTTATTATATGCAAGTCAAGTAAATATTTTAACCTAAAATATGGCTGTACCCCCAAAAATCTCAATGTATAAAGCTTGGCAGCTGATCTATATCCTGATTTTTCTGTAAAAAAAATTGAGGAGAAATTGGCAATTAGTTTCAAAACCAAGCTAGTTATGTTTCATCATCATAAGGAAGATCTTGAACACTCCTTTTAGTCATTATGAATGGGTGCACTCCTAATGACATTCCATATGTAGAACCTCTCTGCGGACCGAAGAGAACCAGATCTTGCGTAGAACTCGTATATCCATAGACAAAGATACAGAAAGATATAGCCAGTTTCTTGTATCGCAACAGGAAGTCCTTGATTCCTCCTGCCATACCCTATCTTCACAAGATCTAGATCTAACAAAAAGCAGATTATTGTTGCCATACCTGCTTATTCTTTAGAATTCAAAAGCGTTTATTATTTTCTATCCTAAAGCACCTTTCCCCAGATAAAACGATGTTAGCCTGTCACTAAACTATTGCTATTTTAATGGTAGAAGTTCAGACAGGCTACATCCCTTTGGTTCACCAATTCAGACCTTCACATCCGGCATTCGCCATGTTGCCTATACAGGTTTCGATTCATTCTCATCTACTTCATATTTTGTTGTTAAGAAATCAGTTCCCTTCAGAAAGCTTTTTCAAGTTTGCGGTCAACATTTATCCTGCACTAGCCGTATAGCCCGGCGTTGCTCGGGTGTAATGAAAGCTTTAAAACTAATCCATGGAGATGGAGCTCAGACTCAGCCTAAAGAATATTTCTGTGAAGTTTGGTGACAATCGGATAAAAATTGTGGATTTGTATAAAGGACATACAGACAGATAAACAGACACACACAAATATCTCACCTTTTTATATATATATATATATATATATATATATATATATATATACACAATCGATTTTCTGCACTATTGTAAGAACTGCAACCTTGAAACTTCTGAATATAGTTTCTTATGTCTTTGTCTATGAGTGTATCAAATTTGATTAAAATCGGACCACTCCTTCTATAACCCTATTTTTTCGATTTTCGATATTTATCGGGTGTACCTCGACACAAAACCTAGCTAAGAACACTCGCAAACGCTTATAGTACAACTCTGTAAATTTTCAAGAAAATCGGTTCAGCCGTTTCTGAGTCTATATGTAACGGATACACACACCCCGACACATACACACACAGAGACAAAGTTCCATTTATAAATAAGTTAAGATTTAGATTTAGATATTTACATTTTAGGATTCATACTCATGTGTTATTGATTATGCAAAAGTGTTTGATAAAGCACATCACAAAGAACTGTTTAAATTGCGAGGTAATCCACAATCTATACTGAGAAATTACAAAAAACAAAAAAGTGTGTCTGACAAAAAAGTGTGTCCTCTCACTGAACCTAAGTAAATCCATTTCCCTAGCACTGCCTAAGAAATCAGGTAAAAATGAATGTGAATTTCATGTAATAGTCTAATGAGCAACATACAAAATTTATCATTCAAATTCTGGTGAATATTATGCATAGTAGAATTTAACCAGAAATAAAACAATAAACGTGAGTTTTTGATAAAGATGTTTGAACTAGGAATTCAATATTTATATTCAGAATGATATCAAAAAGAGTAATACAAATGCAAAAGGGTTTAAACCTATGTCTTATAGATTATGCAAAAGTGTTTACTTAAGTACGATGCAAAGAACTGTTTGAACTGCTCGTGAAGCTTGATCTATTTGGGAAATATATGAGTAGAATCCAGAATCTTTACTAATAACCTGGACAAAAAACAAAGGAACCTATGATAAGAATGTGTCCGCTCACTGAAGTAAATCCATTTTCATAGCACTGCCTAAGAAACCAAGTAAATACACAAAAATAGAAAGGGGCTTAAGACAAGAATTTTATGTTTGTTAACATGTTGGAACCTGAACAACTAAAAATTGGTATAAACTTTACAGACAACCCAGTATGTTTTATAGATTATGCAAAGTATTTAATAAAGTACATCACAAAGAACTGTTTGAATTGTGAGGTAAGATTGATTCATTTGGGAAGATAGAAGAATTCAGAATCTATACTGGGAACCTAAACACAAACCAAAACTGTAAAGAGGACGATGATGTGGCCTCTCACTGAAATTAAGTTAGAACCAGGTGAAAACAAACGTGAATGAAAGACAGTAACAGTGAAAACAAGGAAATCAATATTTATACTCAGAATGATATCAGAAAGAGCAATACAAATGCAGAAAGATTTGAACCTATGTCGTATAAATTATGCAAAAGTGATTACTAAAGTACGATGCAAAGAACTCTTAGGTAAGCTTGATTTATTTGAGAAGGATATATTAGATTAACCCATAATGTATTCAGGGAGCAAGCCACCTACACACAGACAGAAAATGAATTCCGTAGACACGCAGAACTAGAAATGGGTAAAAGACAAGTACATATTTCCTCGCCGAACATATTCAGCCTTTACAGTGATTGATTTATTCATTTTCTACGGTTTACCAACACATTGCAAGTTATTCAGATTGATTTTTTTTAGATAATGCTTTAGTGGTATAAGTTTTACTAATTAACCCATAGCCGGAGGAGAAAAGGTGTATTCATACCTTTTCCAAGTGTATTTGAGCGTAACTGAATATAATGAACCTAACTAGAAATGTAACTGATCTCCGATTAACAATTTTGAATCGTTATCTTTTGCACCATCCGCACATCCAACCTACAGCATCTGTTTAGGTGCATACGACGATGGTTCGAAAATGTAAACACGTTATTAAATTCTGCTTATTATATGAAAGTCCATTGAGCATTTTAACTTGAAAAAACGTGGCTTTACCTCTACAAATCTCAATGTGTGGAGCTTGGCAGCTGATCTATATCCTGATTTTTCTGTAACAGCTAAATTGAGGAGGAATACTAATCCATCTCTTCCCTCCAGTTATGGGTTAAATAACAGAACAAATTGGGTTCTATAGCCTTGGTCGGCAACCACTCTTCCGCAGAAAGTAATGGCAACCTACTGCGGGATAATCTTCTGCCTAGTCAGTCATGTCTCTTTCAAGACATGATCGCCCAAAGGGTTTATCAAGTATGGCACTTAATTGACTGGAGGTGTTGATGAAATTAGTTAATAGATTTCTCCAAATATATCCGTTCCTCATAATTCAAATTTCTTTTATTCCCCCGGATAGCAAGTTTGCCCCAGACGCCATAATCTCTTAAAGATTTTTTTTAATAATCATTTTACGCCAAGCAAGGCAGTTTTACTACCACTTGTGTGCAAGGGGTTACATAGAAGGAGAGTGAAGAGAAAGAGGAACAAGTTATAGGGGGTGTCAGAGAATAAGTAGGAGAAGCATGAGAATACTAGTTTGAAGAGAGATAGTGAGAGTAGAGTGGACGGAGAAAGGATGCGAGTCAGAGAGATAGTTGGCAATTGATCTTACATTTAAATTCTTGGAGATTGTAGTTGTCGGGGAAGCAAGTATATGGAAGGGAATTACAGAGGCGGGAAGTGCGAGAAAAGAAGCTGTGAAGTAGAAGTTGCTAGTCTAGTAGCTAGAGCAAATTCATGCAGAGGGGTCACCAGTAAGCTAAGCTCATTAGAGCAAAAGCCATGAAAGTCGCTTACAGTTGGTCATTTAATGATCGAAAACTATAACCAATATATTAATAGACGAATAGATCAAAATTAATCGCCCAAATCACTGGGGTTGCTTGGATTTGACTCGTAATTTATTGGAGAATAAACTTCGGAATCCTTTCACGCTGCTGATTTGTGGGTGGTGTTTGGGGGGTTTTACTGAATGATTTTGGATGTTACCATATTTTACCTATTTTTATCACTTCAAACGTTATTTTTAGTGTCTAACCTGTATTTGAGTAAATGGTCCGTTTATTTTAACCATTTTTGTCTAGGAGCGTCTACTGAAATACGAAAATCCACTGAAAATAACATTTGAAGTAATATTTCGGTTTAAAAAGTTCTGGGTATGACGGCAGATTACAAGCAGCAGAGCGTTTGATTGGGTGATTAGAGGTTTTGAGAAGCGTGGAACCGTATCTTAATTCTCGTTTCTAGGTTCACTGATACGATATGGTAGCACAGGTTAGGATCCCAACATATAGTGAACCATGGACAAAAACAAAACATTATGAAAGTTTAAAAAAATACATTTTTATAGAAAAACTATGTGCCTTGTTCTTTCAGGACGTAAGCGAACATGGCTTTTCACGTCTCTATCCCTGGTGGCTCTTATCACGCTTTCTTCTGTTCTGTCATCTCCAGTTCTGTCATCCACCTGCTCAGGACCTTCAAGTATGTTATCCGATGGTTTCCCCTGTCTCTTTTCCCCCCTCTATTTTGTCTGTTAGTATCAGGTTCTCCAAGCCGTCCTTCCTCATTGCATGTCTCAGGGCCTTTAGCTATCTTCTTGATGCTCAGTATTAATTTCCTTTTCGTTTCCATCCTTTCCAAAACCTTATATTTGCTCACATGCTCAATCCATGATATCCGCAGCACCCTTCTGTAGAACCACATTTCAATTGCTTCAAGTTTTTCCTTTATCTTTGATTGTCCAGCATTCAATGCCATATTGAAGAACTGACATCACATATCAATCTTTTTTGTTTCTAGCGAAATTTTCCTGTTTCTTAATACTCAACTTCTGGAACGCGTCCTTCGCCATGACAATTCGCCTTCGGATATCTGTGTGTAACACAGAAAAACTACTAGCATTTTTTTATATATAAAAATATCAGCAGTTTTACACTTTTATCCACAGCTGTTGAATTCAAAATATATTTAGTTGAAGGTATAAAATTGAACTAAAAATATTTAGATTTCGTCATTAAATAACGCATACAGTTTGGTATACAACTGCAGAAAAATCAACCAACCAAATCGGATTAAAATATTAATAATAAAAAGATTATTTAGAAATTGTTATTTTCTACACATAAGTCTAGTTTGGCTTTCGAAACCGTATCCCGAAAACCTAAGGTGGCAGTGACACTGAATTACACGAGTTTTTTATGCTCTTCTGATACAAAGCCCAAGTGTCATTTCTGGTAGAGGGTTACGGTATATTGGTATTAGGGAGTTGGGGGTAAAGCTACGAAATAAGAATATATATGAGTAAATGAGGATAGGTAGGATAACTAACTGACACTAGACTAGAAGATATCGGGGAAGCATATCTCTGGAATTTGTTACGCAAATAATAGTTCTGAAGAAACAGCTATCCGAATGGAACTTCCTCCTTACCAAATGGAATATGAAGGGAATGAAGAGGAGATAACTCTTGCTGGGAAGGTTTGGAACTAAGGAATTAACGATCAAGAAACTATAAGAGGAAAAATAATAAATGATCCATCACACAAAAGGCCACGTAATCATTTTTGCGAATGTGACGAGGACTGGGCAGGTAAATTGTTCTGTGTATATGCAATCCCCATGTCTTGCCGTTGCATCTACTTTCGTTTTCCAAAAGCTATTGCGATCGAAACCAGTTGCCTAGAATTGATTCATATACCCCTGGCAGTATAGTCCGGCGTTGCTCGGGTGTAATGAAAGCTTTAAAACTAATCCATGGTCCTGGAGCTCAGACTCTTTGGACAATAGCACGAAAGACTAAAAAGCAGTAGTTGTTTCCAGTTAAAGCGAAACCGTAGACTGAAAGAAAAATGAATGGATGTAAGTCAAATTTTGATTTCCTGGTATCGATATCAAATAAGTTTTTTCGTCGTAAACTGAATTTTGCAGGCTAAATAAGTCCTCTAAGTAAATGGTATTATGGCTGAGACTAAGAACTAAAATTATACCTACTTAGAGCCAAACCAGTATCAAAAAAACTAAAATAAAAGGGCTGTAAAAAATACAGACATACAGGCAGATAAACAGACACACAAATACTTCTTGCCTTAATATATTATCGATTTTCTGTACTATTGTAAGAACTGCAATCTTGAAACTTCTGAATATCTTTTCTTATGTCTTTGTTTATGAGTGTATCAATTTTGATTAAAATCGGACCATCCCTTCTATAACCCGATATTTTCGATTATCGATATTTGTCGGGTGTACCTCGACACAAAACCTAGCTAAGAACACTCGCAGGCGCTTTTAGTACAACTGTGTAAATGTTCAAGATAATCGGTTCAGCCGTTTCGGAGTCTATAGGTACGGACACAGACACACACAATTTTAGATATGAGTTGACACGTATTTCGTCACCAATTGTGACAAGATATCGTCGCTTCACTACAGATAGTTACATCTTGTCACTATGGCATCTGTATTCTTTACGCGCTGTGCCTCTTCAAGGGGTGAGCAATCATAGCTTACAACTCCGTATCGTTTGGAGATCTTAATTTTTTTTTTTTTACACTGCCTTCTATAATCTGATCTGCAAACCATTCACTTAAGTAGAGTTCGAATTCCAATTGAATTTTTTGCATTCACTTACGCGCAAATACCATTGGGAAGGGTATTTATCCATCTTTTCCCCTCTAGGTATGGGTTAAATAGCAGGAAATACTGGGTTCTATAGCCTTGGTTGGCAAGCAGTCGACCGCAGGAAGTAATGATAATCTACTGCGAGAAAATTTTCTGTTTAGTCAATCAAAGATCAAAAGATACATGACTGCCCAAGCGTGTATCGCGTATGGCACTTAACTGATTGAAGCTCGTCGTATTGGTCGCCTGCTATTTTTCATTTTGCGTTCCACATATTCTGTGTCAAATTCTCTAAATTCACCTTCTTCGTTCCTGCCAAATAATTTCAGCTGTCACTTCCGAGATTAATGCTTAATCGATTACCTACTCTATCCATCGATTTCTCAGTAGCTTGCTGTAGAACCACATTTCTTCTATTCCCAAATTTCTATTTATCTAACAGGAGATTGTCCAGCATTCACTGCCATACAAGATTCGTATTACAGTTTAGTGTTCTCTTTTTGATTTTTATCAAAATGTTTCTTTTGCTTAGCTTTGAGAGGCATCTTTTGTTATTTCAATAAGCAAAAAGTTTGGATCACTGTTTTGTTTTGCCAGCATGTTTTTCCGCCTGAATCAATCTTGCACATATGCAAATCAACCATCCGTCTGTGTATGGAATACTGCTGTCATATATGTACACGCGCCCCCGCTGTTCATCTCAGTGTTCTCGACAGGCTCCAAAAGAGAATCAGTAATGTGATAGGTACCGACTAAGCGGCTCGACTCCAGCCACCTTTTTTACTGACGGAATGTGGCTTCCTGCTGTCTGTTCTATAAATATCTTCATGGCTTCTGCTCCGACTAACTTAAGTCACTGGTGCCCCTGCCACATGAGTGTACTCGTGCAACCAGACTGGCAACTGAAACCCACCCATTCACAGTTAGATCAATCAAATGCAGCCGACGATTCTACTCCAGTACCTTTTTCCTCGCACTTGCCACCTGTGGAACTCTTCTATATTCTTACTTTCCTGACGGCAACAACCTCCAGGAATTTAAATGCAATGTCAATACCCATCTCTTAACCACTTGACAATTCTTTCTATATCACCCTGTATATCTTTTCTTTTCTCTCTACCTTTGCAACTGTCGTCACACCTGTATTTCCATCCTTCTCTTGATCCCTTCTCTGACACCCCCCCTGTAACTGGTTCATCTTTCTCTTTACACTCTTCTTATCTAATCTTTTACTCTTATGTCGCCTTTTGCGCACCAGTGGTGTTACCGTCTTGCTTGGATTGAAACGATAAAATAAAAAATAGCTAAGTCAGAATTTCAAAAATTTTGGTACTTGTTTTTGACTGTTATTCTAACTTAATTTAAAAGTGCATAAAGCAGATGGTATAGAATGTGTTTGTTGTCATCTCTACTTGATGTAATGGTCAACAAGCTTGTCTCACTAGAACCTGTTATAACTGAGTAGTGAGTTCGATCCTTACTGGGTACCCCATACTTTCGGCCTTGTGCCACATCTACGCGGCGATTAAAAACTCAATATAGCATGTATATGTAAACTGAATGATAGAGTTTCTTTTTCCACGTCCCCTTGACGTGAATCAAATATCCATCACTCTCTTCCCAAAACACTTCCACGCCATCCTTTAGGTTTTCTCCTGGCTTTCTTCTCACATACAGCAATTTTAGTACTACTACTACTACAACAACCACCACCACCACACAAAAATCAAATTTTCACTCATTTGCCCACAGTGCATTTTGCCACTCTTTAAACGTCTAGTTCTTAAGCAGAAAGAACTTAAAATGCATATTTCCCATAATAGGGATTTCTTGATGACTATGCACTCCTCGAGTGCCGCTGATTAAAGTTGATTTTTAAAAGTTGAGGGCGACGCTGGTGGTTGTTGAGAAGAATTAAGTTCAGCTATCAACTCTGAATCAAAGCAATTTTATTCCATTACATTTACTGCCAATCAAGTCTATCTTCAGCGACATTTGTCATATTTGGAGTTCAGACTCATCAATATGCATCATGCTTATAACTGTCTTTTTAAAGAATATTGAACACATGTCTAACAATCTTCTTGGTAATTTATTATATAGAGTATATTAAATAAATATTAAAGAAAAAATATATAAAATCTCGTTATAGTCAAATATAAACATCACTTCTAATATTTTAATTACTTTTCTTGCACTCCCGCTTGTGGAACTCCATTCCGTATAATTGCGTCTCTGTTAGCTATGATCCCCAAAGAGTTTAAGTGCAACGTCAACTGCCATCTTTTATCGCCTTCATTTCCATCATTCTCTTGACCTTTCTCTGATGCCCTATGTACATAGTTATTTCTTTTTTGCTAGCTTCTCATGTAATACCTTGTACTGCCTTGCTTGGGGTGAAATGGTTATATATATATATATATATATATATATATATATATACATACATACACACATGTGAAGATATAATCTATCTCTCTTTCTCATATATATATATATATACACATACATACACACACATGTGAAGATATATATATGAGAAAGAGAGATAGATTATATATATGTTTCATAAATTTTTGAGAAAAAACGCTTATGTAGATCTAAGCAGACCTTCTCAATGTATCAGTTACACGCCTTGGTCTGATGGTTGCTTAAAAAAAAAAAAAAAAAAAAAAAAAAAGAGGCGATATCGATTTTTATATCTACACTCTCTCTCTCTCTCTATATATATATATATATATATATATATCTGTTTGTGTGCGTGGATGCGTCAGTGGAAATCTATATTGATCTTCATTGACCTATGCGTGCGCAAATATTGATTGAAGCCTTTATTAACGACATTACTCAACCGCAAATATATCTACGTCTGCGTTTACTTTTCATTGATACATTTATAGATAAAATCTTGCCTAGTCCAATAACGCTTCTTGTTTCGATTCATTCAGTCGCAGCCGCCTATTTACACTGATGCAATAAAAATATCAAACGATATATTCAGCCGACCAACCATCCAGCCATACTTCGATCTGTTCCATCCTTCATTCAACAATTTTGCGCTCTGTTCATTCATTAATACATTCCATACAAAATATAGTCGTTCGTTCATTCATTCTCATGCCTATATATATATATATATATATATATATATATATCTGTGTGTGTGTGAATGGGCAGTTTTTGAAATAACCCGTTGTCTGCCCGTTTATCTCGATCTGTTCCTATTACTATCTGTATCTCAACCTATTCATAACTATATATATATAGCTACGAATATACAGTTATTGATGCGCGTGCATAAAATAGACTATCTCAGACCAATTCTATCTATAGGTATGAATGGACAGTCGAAATATGCACACCATATATCACGAGTTAAGTGATCTGAATACGGTTGTCTAGATAAACGTCTTGTACGAGGGTATTAATTTTATTTTTTCAAATCGTACACCTTAGAATATGTGCAATTGGAACATGGAGAAGCAAAGGTATTTTTTACATCTTCTTCGGTAAAAACCACGATAATGTTTCTGACTGAGATTGGCGGTTAGGTCTCAATGTCACTTTCAAAATTGTTTTATTGTGGAAAACTTCCGGATTCCTTGTCAACAACGATCTTCAAAAATTTAAATGCCATGTCAAGTGTCATCTCTCCTTAAAAGCTGTTATTTTATTGTCCTCTGTTTCTTTCGCTGTGCCTAACTCCTTCAAACCTAGTGGCTTTTATTGTCTTGCTTGGGAGAAAATGACTAAAATGGAAAACATTTCATAACCGTTTTTCAAATAAAACAAAGATATTTCTTTGGTAACATTTTATAAACAAGTACGTAATTGCAAAATATTAGTTAGATGAAGACACCATTGCTACAAAGAGTAGAGTTCAAATTTATTACATTCACTTACGTGCTTCTTCCTCACCCCCAACTAAGGGAAAATATCAAGACAAACTGGGTTCTATAGGCTTGTATGGTAACTCGTCTACTGCAGTAACATTGGCTACCTACTGCGGGAAAATCTTTGCACCACATGTGGTTGAAGACTGCTTGTAGGGCCAGAAAATTCCCATTAAAATTATTATAGGGTGATTGTCACATTTACAATTAAGAGGGACACTAATGTCTTACCATTATATAGGAGGTATTTCTGCCGCACGCTCGAAATGACAATTTCGAAAATTTTATTGAAAATCTAGACAAAAAACATTTCACTCTGTACCGGATTTATTTAACAGATACAGTACGGCAATTCTGTTGACAGTTAGAAGTCCTACCCTGATTCACAATTTTAAGATAAGATATGCAAATGACACTGTTAATAGCAGATACGGAAAGGAAAGTACAAAAAAACCGAGGAATAGACAGACAGCGAAAAGATTGAGTAATTAGATGATAGAACAGGGTTTAGGAGAAAAATAAAAAAGATAAAGTTTATTAAGAGCGACAAGAAACAAGAAGATGTGGAGAGTCATGATCACACGGCACATAAGAGAAGAAGTATGCTCTGGAGCACCAGACAAACATAGAATTCGCAAAATTGCTATGTAAAGTTCTGTAGAAATGGAGTTGGCTAATAGGTAACAGCTGACACTTTACTGATAAATTTGACCGTAAAAATCATTCATATTGAGCAGAGCTGAACAACAATTTGGAGATTTCAGAATCAAGTCAGTATAAAATTTTAATTATGACTGAAGATGTGACAACGAAATCTCGGAATGGGACTATGAGGCCCGGTTGTTTAGGCGCCGGTTGACAGTTGGGTCCTGTCGTTTGGTCGCTAACTGATTTGGCGCTAGCCGGGCGTTTTAACATTATGAAAAGTTTGTTTATAAATTCAAAACCATTCAATAAATTTGGATTTACTAGCACTAACAATATTATTTTATTTAAACTTAGGTAATATAATTACCTTGTATAGATGATCGAGTTGATGGATCTGAAGTGTATGGTAACGATGTTTTCCTGGAGTGACGATGACAGCTGATGTTTAACGGAAGCTGGGTACTGACTGGCTTGCATGAGATTTGCGAGCAGATGTATTAGGAATGGCAACTAGACGAGATTGGGATAGGTGTCAAACATTAACAACTACAGTCGGTGATTCAAGAGTTTCCTCTGCTCTCTTTAATATTTTAGTTTTCACAATTGCAGCCTCTAGTTGTGCAGCACCGGCTTCATGTGAATGGCTGTTCACCTCTCTCACCACCTCTCCAGCTTTAGTATGGAGCCGTACTTTGCACCGATTTTTTGCTCACAACGCCAATATTTCAACTCGCTGTCAGCTTTCCTTGTTTTGTCAAAAACGTATAAGAATCCCTCACGAGAAAATTTTTCTTTACCACATTTAATAAGGAAAAATGAAGTAACATTTATAAATTTAAAAAAATGTTTTGGCACCAGAACAGATATCGCCAAGTAGGTTGGCGCCAAATTAGCAGTGCCTAAATGGCCACGCCCAAACATACCTTATCCCCGAAATCCTTCCTATCTAACTGGGGTAAAATGAAACCAGAACAGCTATCGCCAAATGAGCCATGCCTAAACGACCACGCCCAAACGTACCCTATCCCCGAAATTCTTCCTATCTAATTGGGGTAAAATGGAACCATCTCATTTGGCAAAAGGAAAAGGCGCGAAGTGAACGAAGCAGACAGAACTAGGATTTGAAATCGGCTAATCGATTCGACTTTCCTGGCTCGTAACTTAAGCTATCCACCTGTGTCGCTATACGCGAGTACAGAAATCCAGTATTGGTTTATGGCTCATGATTAACTTTCCGAAGTGTCAGTCTCATTTCAGCCTTCAGAGAGCAAAAAGGTACTTATGCAAAATTACAGAAAATCAACAAAGCCTTTTTTATCGCGAGGTATTGCTCGGGGCATGGCAAAGACGCGTTCCAGAAGCTGATTAATATACTAAGACACAGGAAAATTTCACTAGAAACAAAGAAGAGAGTGCTAGATTGCTATGTGATGTCAGTTCTTCAATACGGCAGTGAATGCTGGACAATATAATCAAAAATGAGAAAAAAAACTTGAAGCAGCGGAAATGTGGTTCTAGAGACGGATGCTGCAGATATCGTGGACCGAGCATGTGAGCAACGATGAAGTGTTGGAAAGAATGACAACGAAAAGAAAATTAATAGTGAGCATCAGTAAGAGATAACTGAAGTTACTGAGACATGCAATGAGGAAGGACGGCTTGGAGAACCTGATACTGACAGGCCAGATAGAAGGAAAAAGAGACAGATGAAGGCAGCGGATAACATATTTGAAGGGTCTGATCAGGTGGATGACGGAACGGGGGTTGCGAGGTGTAACAGGAGAAAACATAGTAAGATCCACCAGGGATAGGGAGACGTGGAGAACCATGATTGCCTACGTTCTGAAAGGACAGGGCACATCGAAGAAGAAGAAGATTGCTCATAGACTCTAGGTTAATCGTAATGATACCGAAGGTTGGTCTCTATTTGGGGCTCATCATCTGATGAAGGGTTTGGTAAAGACACCAGTGTTTATCATACCAGCAGCCGATGCACGAATTCATTCAGTATATTTGTACAAAAATCAGTCAATTTTTATTCAACGACTGAGATTATGTTTTAGTGCAAAGAATTTGTTACTTTAACTGAGCAAGTTTATATGAACGTCGACGTTTCTTGAGGACATCGTTATGACGTCTTCGAAGTCGGCAAGACGCTGCTCAGTCAAAGTGACAAATTCTTTGCATTAAAACTATCAAGCACTTTATAGCAACAACAACAAAAACTTGCGTAAAACTATTGGTAATCAACAATCTTGGTGCCAAAACTATCACAACTCAACACACATTTATAAGCTTACATGTTTAAGTATACATTTACATAATGTATACTGATCTTTGTTGCCATATTCAAGATTTTTCGGTCGTGGCACGCCCCGACTTTCACGTAATTGTAATTTCAAACTGAAGCATTTATTTCGTTCACTTATTTCGTAGATTGTTCTAGTTCCATGAGTCATGCCACATTCAGTGTCTCAGTATCAATTATTCAACTGAAGGTCTTTTGCGTACCTATGCTGTAATTCAGATATTAAACTAACAACTAGTTAGGTCAAGTCTATTGTACCAACCAAAGATTTTATCTACTGGATTACCTCGAAACGTCGTGAATATAGCAACAAAGACGAGGACAGCTGCTCGAACAATGTGAATAGTATAAATAATTACAATACGTCATCTTGGAAATATAGACGGCGGTGTATATATATATATATATATATATACACATACACTCTATGCATAAAGATACCTTGCTCATCTCCGATGCCTGAATTTAAATAGAAATTTTAATCATAAATAACTTTTATTTAAGTTTTAAAATTAGATTTAATTGAAAGCCAAGAGATTAAATTTATTAATACCAGTAAGCAAAATACAATGGTATATTTTAAACCGAAATTAAATTGATTGGAATCCAAAAAATTTCTGATTAAAAGAAATAAAGAAATTTCAATTTTCCCGGCAGTTTTGATTGATCGACACATTTCGTAAATAGTAGCCAAATTTCGATTTTAAAAATCTCGCATATATATATATATATATATATATATATATATACACATATACACACACACACACACACACACACACAATTATGATGCTTTATATATCAGATTAGTGCATACTGCTATGGCTTACTAGTGCTGTGCTTTGTGGTGCAGTAGATATCAGCTCGGAACGAGAAATCGGGGAGCCGAGTTCGAATTCCAGTTGAATTCCTTGCATTCACTTACGCGCAAATACCCTTAGGAAATGTATTAATCCATCTCTTCCTTCAAGTTATGAGTTAAATAACAGGACAGATTGCATTCTATAGCCTTGGCTGGTAACCAGTCTACCACAGAAAGCAATGGCAACCTACTGCGGGATAATCTTCTGCCAAGTCAGTCATGTCTCTTTCATATACTTATAGTTATCCGAAGACAGATCTGTTTCGTTGTATCACAGCTCATCAGTACGGTTAGAGACCCGATTCTAGCCAGGATTGAAACAAATGAATTAATATCAGTCGGTGATTCTATCTCTGAGCTATGGCCGCTCGATAGAGAAAGGCGGACTTTTAGCGTGTTATATACAATGTAAGCATACGCCTGTAGTTGAGGGTGTTCAAATTCATTACTGAACAACCGATGTGTAGATGCTTGAGTAGCTACTGTTTTTTCAAAGTCTACCATTCCTCCATAATGCTCTGTCAGTGTGTAAGAGTGTAAAAATAGTCATCCGCAGACATCTTTTTCGCTGTATAACAGCTCATCTCTCTCTCATATACATACATATATATATATATATATATATATATATATATATATATATACGCATCGTTCATTCAGCAATGAATTAGAGCACTCTTAAGTATTGGGCGTGTATAATGATAATATACACGCTAAAAGATCTGCCTTCTTCTACCAAGCGCCCGTAGCTAAGAGGTAGAATCACCGACTGACGCTAATTTGGTCGGATTTAAATCCTGGGTAAAAAGCAATTGCCTGTCTAACTGTACTGATCTGTGATACAGCGGAACAGATCTGTCTGCAGATGACTATATATAAACAGAAATGCCAAGCACACTATCAATCACTTAAAAGACCCCTTTTTTGCTTCCCATCACTATGGGGGATACTAACTTCCATGAGAGTAACTGTTTACGCCTTCTCGGAATAACATTCTCAGTTGACATGAAGCGGAAATATTATTTTGAATCTACTGCTAGGTCTGCTGCTTAGAATGTTGGTTTACCATGTCGTGCTAGACAGTATGTATTTTACATATTACAAGTCTCCCATTCACACATGTCTTGAACATTGCTGCCTTATTTGATCCCGTGCGCCTGCTGTATATCCAAGACGAAGTCGAAATTGCGAGTGTCAAGTTTTCTAAACTCTTTTCCTCATTATGTGACCTAGAAATGTCAACAGTCTTTCTGATTTTAAGTGCCCCTTTTGCTTCCATTTTCCCTAAAACTTCATCGTTTCTCACATGCTCAGCCTATGGTATTCCCAAAATTCTTCTGCAGAGTTACATTTCTGTTGCGTCAAGTCACTTCATATGCGAGAAGATTGTCCTGCATTTATTGTCATAGAAGAGAACTCATGTTTCATAACCATCCGTCCGTGCATGGAGTACTGCTGCCATTTATGGCCAGGTGCCCCTGCCGTTCTCCTCAGTGTTCTTGACAAGCTCCAAAGGAGAGTCTGTAATGTGATAGGTACTGATCTGGCGACTCGACTGCAGCCACTTCCCCATCGTCGAAATGTGGCCTCCCTTTGTCTGTTCTATAAATACTTTCATGACTTCTGCTCGGACGAGCTTAAGTCACTGATGCCTCCTCAACAGGTGTTTACTCGTGCAACCAGACTGGCAACTCGGTCCCACCCATTCACAGTCAGGTTAGCCAAATGCAGACGACAATTCTACTCCTGCAGCTTCTTCTCTCGCACTTCCCGCCTGTGGAACTCTCTCCCGTATTCTTGCTTTCCTGACGGCTACAACCTCCAGAAATTTAAATGCAAAGTCAATACTCATCTACTAACCACTGGACTCTAGCTCTCTCCCCTCCCCTGTATAACCTTCCCTTTCTCTCCACCTCTGTATCTGTCATCGCACCTGCTTTCTCAGCTTTCTATTGTTCCTTTCTAACTAGTTTGTACTCCTCACTCTTTTCTAATTAATCTTTTTACATTTATGTAACCCCCTGCACATCAGTGGCGTTTCCGCCTCGCTCGGGGTGAAATGATTAAAAAAAAAAATTTCGCTTAGCTTTTGGAAGACCCCTTCCGCAATCCCAATGAGCCTTTAGATTTTGATATCGTACTCCCGGCCTCTGTTAAAACATTTACTAGCTATTTAATTTTTTTTTCACTTGCTGGAGTTTAGTATCACCAACTGAGAATCCCCATGTTGGTCTTCCTTTTACTGACAACCGAACGTTCTACAGTTGATGTGCAGTCCTTTCTTTTCACTACCTTTTATAGGAGTTCATGTAGTTTTATTTATGTGACTGCTATCAACAGTGTAGATGTAATATCAATAGTGTATCCATCAAAAATGTATTCTGATTTGCCTGCTAATTCTTTCACTGTAAAAGTTGAATAATTCTGATGAGAATGTACGCCCTTGTCTTACTCCTTTGTCTTTATTTACAAGTTTCCTGTGTGAATAATATATATGTCATCCGCAGACAGATCTGTTTTACTGTATCACAGCTCATCCGTACTGTTAGACATCCGATTGCTTTTTAACCCAGGATTAAAACCTGACTGAATTGGCGTCAGTCGGTAATTCTACCTCTGAGCTATGGGCGCCCGGTAGAAGAAGGCAGACTTTTAGCGTATGATGTATCATACGCCAGTAGTTAGAGTGCTTTAATTCATTACTGAATGAGAGCTGCGTAGATGCTAGAATAGCTACTGTTTTTTCAAAGTCTACCATTCTTCCAGAGTGCTCAATCAGGGTGTGAGAGCGTAAATAGTCATCCGCAGACAGATCTGTTTCACTGTATCAGAGCGAATTTCTTCCTGTCACGCTCAGTGGGGATACAACCTATGAGGAAACAGCTAATAATCTTAGATATTTTGTGGTCATTTTTTATGCCAGGGGGTAGACTTGTCAACAATGATTTGCGTCAATTCTTAGCATCAAGCTAAGATTATTATTAAAAAGTTGATTAATTTTAACACATTTAACATTATGGATAAAATATAGTGAATTTTATGTAGTGTTTTTTCTAGATTTAGCATAAGCTAAATCAGATTAACAGATTTGGAAGAAAAAATTAGAATGACGTCAAAATCGGAAAATTTTTCATCCCTCAATCGGCGGTGCTTAGTTTAATTTGTAACTTAAATGTAGATAGAAAAAACAAAAAACAAAAAAACAAAACAATGCTGATAAGATAGTGAGGGTCAAAAAGCACTACCCGGGACCCAAAATTAGGCTTGTTTCCCCCAGGCCCTGTTTGGGATTAATTTGACATCAATGAGAAGTGTATTTCTATATCATATCTGTTGCATCCATTCTCTCTCTCTCTGACTTACACACACAAGTTTGTCTATCTATTTCATCATAAGCACAGACCATCAAAATTGCGAAGAACCTTTATTGTTGGATTATTCGTATGTCACGCAAAACATCTACAATAATCCATACCCACACTTAAGCAAACAGAGTCTAGTGGTCTGCAATCTTTCATTCATAAATTGCTTCATGTACACTAATGAAGAAAAGAAAATATTGAATAATTTTTCTTATGCAATATCTTTGACACTGGTTAACTTTATCTTAATGCTTTCAGTAGACGGCCGAATTAGATTTTGCCTACGCAAATCGATATACATCGACCAATGCCCAGACGTCCATTGCCTTTCCACTACTCATAATGTATTCTCATATATATATATATATGTGTGTGTGTGTGTGTGTGTGTGTGTTGAGTAGCAGTCCTTCTTTTATACAAGTTTCATTAATAACGAGTGACATGTCATTACGCATAAGCTTTTTTATTCACTTGTTCTGGTTGTATAAGTAATTTCTTTTCTGGACAAAGTGTAACTGACAGAATGTTCTATATATACGAGCGCTTTCGGCTATTCTTTTAGCCATTATCGAAGTTTTTTTCTCTAACTGAATGTGTAGATTTTGTTTATGATATTTTCTAGGGTGATGGGAAAAGTTTTATTTTCCAGACACGGTCAGCACTTTGTGGCAGCGTTCGTAGTTGATGCCATTGAGTATAGGCTTTGAATAAAAATTAAAAGTAGTTCCATTATTTTTCATTTTTTCTATCTGTAGGTGCTACTGTATTTTCTACAAGTATGTGGCGGGTGGATTTTAGTTAGTTTTCGTGTGTGTTTAAATGAGATGTCAGAGAGATGTACCGCGTTACTTCTTGATAAGAAGTCACATTATACCTATCAAAATGAATCACTATATACGAATAATTACATCGTACGTTATCTAGTGTAAATTTAAAATCAAAATTCAGTAAGTGGCAGGCTACGGACTTATTGATCTAACCTTAGACATGGTGATTGGTGAAGTAAAATCAATTATCACCGTTTTATTTGTTTTCATGCATTCACTAAATAGAATAGCACGAACACGCAAACCCGGAATTATTTGCACTGAATATATATATATATATATATATATATATATATATATATATATATATATATATATATCCACAGAGATCTGTTTCAGTACGGTTAGACTTCGATTGCTACACAACCCAGGCTCGAAACCCGACCGATTGGGCGTCAGTCGGCGACTCTACCACTGGGCTACGGGGCGCTCGGTGGAAAAAGGCAGTCTTTTAGTGCATATCATATTACGCGCCCAATAGCTAGAGTGATCAAATTCATTTTTACTGAATGAGCGATGCGTACACGCTAGAGTGGCTACTATTTTACAAAGTCTACCTTTCTTCTAGAGTGCTCAATCAGGGTGTGAGAGCGTAATTATTGTATACTAAGATAAACATTCCGTGATGCGAAATTACTGATGAAGTTTTGGTGGTCGAGATAGTTGCAGAGTCAGGATTTAGACTTTCCTGACAAACAGGCTCACGTCGCTAGGAAGATTAGCACAACGTCCTAATACTTTTTCTTCTTTCATGCAACTCTACTTGACTTTCTATAAAACAAAGCGAACTTAAGTATCCCCTAGTCTTAGTTAGTTGGGAAATACAGTTAGCGTAACAATAATGGCGTGTAAGGTGGAATCAGTGTGCTGAATTCAAATTCTAGCCGTGAGAGGCAAGAGCTATTCTTTTTCCTGGAGCTATGGGTTAAATAACGGTAGATTGAACTTTCACATCCATAAATTCAAAACCTTGGAGAAAACAACGGAAAAACTATGTCTGTACCTTTTCAGAAAATCCATAGAAATCCAGGGTTGAGAAAAAGAAAATGTGGAGAGCCTACATTCTGAAGTGGCATTGCATTTTAAAAAGATATTCGCAGTTAAGACTTGAGAAAGGTTTTTCTAATTTAGTATTTCATTTCAGAGATGAATAATTGTCAATATCATTATATTTCAAACTATGGTTCGAATCTTGGTTGACATTTTAAAAACAACTTTTGGACCATATTCCGCTAACCATCATTGATTCGAAAAATATGAAGTATCTGTTTATTATTGTGATATTTTCCCCTGATAGTCGTTATTGTTCGTTCCCGCTGAATTGTTGGTCCAGATCTTAGGATTGAACTTATGACCCCTAGAAGAAAGTAACGCATGCATAACCAACTCTTACATCCACTACGCCACCATCGAAAAGAACATAAGTCGTGTGTTTTTGGAGCCTTTTACATTTAGTGCCAGATTCTTTTTTGACGCTTTGGTTATGATGGTAGGTTTGTGACACTTTTATAGTTTATATTTCATTTTTGAGATGAGTAATTGTTAACATCCTTGTATTATTTCGAACTATTGATCTCATCTTGGTTGTTATAGATCATTTCAGAAGGAACGTACAATCACAGGAAAATATCACAATCAGCAGATATTCCATGTCAGCCAATCAAAGACACTTTATGATGACCAGAGTTTTGTCTATAACAGTTGCCATGGAAGTATATGTAGAAAAGACAGAGGAGAGACATGTCACGTCGTTGAGAAAGTGACTGAAGTCGAGATGCCGGGTCAAGATCAACAACGTTACAGATCCTCTTTGGATTTTGTCAAGAATCCCTAGAGGTACAACAGGAGTACCTAACTAGATATGGAGAGTTAATGGATTTAGTTTTAATCCGACATTCATTTCAAACGTTATTTTTAGTGAACTGCTGTTATGAAATAGACTATGGTCAGAAGACTGTCAGGAATTGAACTCTTATTAAGTAGTACCTATGAATCATAATATAATGGAAATGTAATGCAAATTATGATAATATATTATAATAACATCTATATCAATCAAGGCAAGGTTTATCTATTAAATATTTAAAACAAATTTGAATGTTTAAAAAAAGCCATTTTATGGGGTTAAAAAATGCAAATTGAGTTTTATTTTGATAGAGATACGTGTTTGATTGAACGGTAAAACACACGTGGCTAAAGGGTAGATTACCGGGATAAATTCACATTTGATACATGCAGTGTGGTACATTTTTGATTACAAGAATTACATGTCGAATCATGTGGACATTTCTTTCACTGTTTAAACGGGAGTGGGGTATCGTTTCACCTAAAGCAAGGCAATAACGCCCCTATGACGCAAAAAGTTGCTGAGAGTGAAAGTTAAAAAGAAAAGGTTAGTGAGCAGAAAGGACAGTAAAAAATAAAATTGAAAAATAAAATAAGATTCAGAAAGCCGGATTCCTGTTGCGTTTAACTTTTCAAAGATCGCAGTTGACATAAAAGCAAGAAGAGGGTACCACAGGCGATAAGTACGACAGAAGAAACTATTAGAACAGAACTTACGGTTACAAGTAGCTTTTTAGACAGTAAAAAGATGAGACCTATCTGCCAACCAAGTACTACACAAAAATGTATAAAATTCAGATACAAAAGAAAAAAAGCTCACTTGAACAATTGCCCTGAAAATATAGAAACGAAACAACTGGGTCCACTAAAATAACGTTAATGTTAATAAAATTATGGATCAAAACCTGTTGACTGCTTAAAATACATTTGGATATAGAATTTTTTTTTTTGCGTACCTAATTTCTTATAATTCAATGATTGTAAGTAAATAATTGCGAAATTGATACTTTTACAACCTCAATCGTCGCAACGCGCTGTCTTGTAAAATTTCTTTGACATAAGAGACTATAAAGTAATCATAAATACATCCACCTTTCATACATTGACGTTTGAAATGCGATATTGTCATATGCTAGGGTGGAGACTAATTTCGCATGCTGATGAAGAGAGATAGTCAAAAAAAAAGTTGGAGGGGAGGGAAGTTGACCTTCATGCATCCTCTCTCCTGGAATCGTTGGTCATGTGAAGCGAATATAATGAAATAGTTTGAGAGGGTGAGTCATCGGACCTTCCCATGAAGACAGACTTCGATGTAGGTAGCAAATAGATGATGTGGAAAAGGCAACGCACGTTAGGAGAAGACAATGAAAAATAGAAATGGAATCGGTGACTTTGAAATTAGGGTGAATGACTAAAAGAGAATAAAAAAAAAATGAGGAGAAAACCAGTGTAAAACAATGGAAGAAAAGAATGAGAAAAAGGAAAAAAGGAAACGAAAATGAACGAGAAAAGACGAAAATGAATAAGAATAAGAATGAGAAAAGAGAAATAAGAAAAAAAAATTAAAGTAAGAATAAAAAAGCTAGTTCAATTGAAAAATAAAATATGTAAAAGAAAAGAAAAAGATAATAGTGAAAAAAAAAACAAAAAAAAACCACATGTAGCAGTCCCTCTTTTATACAAGTTCCATTGAACACAACTAACAAGGCACTGCAATTAGGCTTCTTGTTAAATGTTTTTCTTTTATTCGTACATGTGATTTCTTTTCTGGACATGGAGTGTGAAAAGAGCTATCCAAATTATCTGTAGATCCAAGCAATTCCGGCTAATCTTTTAGTCATTATCATGGATAATATTTTTGCACACAATGTCCAAAAAAGAAATCACTTGTACGAATACAAAACTGAATAAATAAATAAAATGCATGAATAAAAATAAAATAAATAAAATGCTTAAATCATTTGTTTCTGATGAAAGGCCGAGGCCGGTCTGAAATATCAAATATATATATATATATATATATATATATATATATATATATATACACACTTTAAACGTTATTTTAGTGCACAACCGTGTTTGAAATAGACACCCCCTTTCTCCCTTCAAGTGAACAGGCAGACGTAATACATATTGTAAAAAACAGGCGTCTATTTCATAACAGGAGTTCACTAAAAATAACGTTTGAAAGGAATGTCGGATTAAAACTAAATCCATTAACACTCCATATCTAGTTAGGTACTCCTGCTGTACATCTAGGGATTCTTGACAAAATCCAAAGAAGATCTGTAACGTTGTTGATCTTGACCCGGCATCTCGACTTCAGTCACTTTCTCAACGACGTAACGTGTCTCCCCTCTGTCTTTTCTACATATACTTCCATGGCAACTACTCTGATCAGTGTTTTTCCATGGTTCCTTTGATGACACGAATTTAAGCGTGGTACTCGATTGAAACAAAGTGTCCGTCACACTATTTACATTATTGCCTATTGTCACTATTGTCCTCATCTTGGTTGCTATTTGCACGACGTTTCGGCCGTTGTACTCTCTGGTCTTCTTCAGGTGCTAGGAACTTTGAACCAAACCCTGTATTACGATGACTGGGATATCTCATTCTCATTAATTGTGCAATGCCTCTTTTGATAGGCTTAAGTTATTTTCATCTAACCCGACTCTCTAAGTTACTTGTTCACCACATATGGAAGGAGAATCGGGATCACCCCCCCCTATGGGACGGAGTTAAAATAATAGATAAAGGACACCACTGGAAACTACGTAAACTTAAGGAATCAGCATACATGGTAGGCTACAAAAATTTCCTAAGTCAACCAAGCATAGAAATAAATACAATATGGGAACCAGTAATAAGGAGTACTAGAGAAAATCATTGATGTCAAAAATTGCAATATGAGCTCTGGTAAAAAAGACCAGAGAAAACATAAAAAAATTGCAATATGAATTCAGGTTAAAAAAAAATGGTTACTAAACAATAGGTTTATAAGTCCCAGAAATTCAGTTGTTCTTGTCCTTAAAAACGCAGGCCCCAGTGGATATAGACGTTGGTTAGTTCCAGTGGCTTGACCCAAAGTCATCATTTGGTTCGAAATTACTAGCACCTGAAGAAGGCCAGAGCGTACAACGGCTGAAACATCGTACAAATGACAACAATAGTCTGAATAGTGTAAATACTACCTCATCTCAGAAATATAAACAAATACTAAAGCGTCCTTTGTTATGTCTCTCAGCAGTTTCAACGTTTTTCTGTTAAGTTACGCAACGAGCCTGATAAGTTCCTTGTACTTGGTCTAATCGTTGAAAATTATAAAATAATTATAACAATTATCATTAATTCACACATTGTAAACCAATGAGAATCGACCTCACTTTTTTCTATAAACATACACACATAAAACAGTCTCACTATCCGACTAGGAGACAACACTGATAAGCCATCAACTCGTGCGTTAACGAAAATTTCAATTTTTTTTTCTTAGTACCACTGCACATAGTCCAAACGCATGTATAAGATTGCATTTAAAATGCTGATTATTAAGGTACAACGATGAGGAAAATTAGCATAATATAAAATTTTTCTAACACATTTGGCTATGCTGGAATAAAGTGTACTTCCAAAATGTATTTTATCTCTTCATCTCCGATGAACTTAGATCACTGGTGCCCCCTAGATACGAATTTGCACGAAAAACTAGATTGGCAGCTAGATCCCACACTTTTACAGTGAAACCGATAAAATGCAACCGCAACTTCTACTCCAACATTTTCTTTTCTCGCACTTCCCAGCTGTGGAATTCCCTTCCACACGATTGCTTTCCCGACGGCTACAATCTACAGGAGTTTAAATGTATTGTCAATAGACACCTCCTAACACGCTAACTTGCATCTATTCTCTCAAACACTCTCACCATCTAACCAACCCTCATTCTCAGTACTCTTTCTATCTCCCTCCTAACATTTCCTATATCTAACCATACTTTCCCATCACTCCCTCGACCCTATGTAACCCTCTGCGCAACAGTGGCAGTGGAAGGCCTTGCTCGGGGTGAAACGATTAAAAAAATAAATACGTAGTAATTACGTAGTAATCATGAATCTCTACAGCATCCTTTTTTAACGTGTGCGAGTTGCTTTAAGTGGGGGAAAAATAGTCTTTACCCCCTTCACCTTTCCTACTGATTCGTATTCAGAGTGATTATTTTAGACTTCTTTTCTAGGATACATAACCATTTATACCTTGCTATATAATCTGTAGCTAAGGGGAGAAGAAAATATATATACAATATCTGGTATTCCGAAACAGTCACCATCTAGGTACTGACCAGACTCGACTTAACAGAAAACTTCGAAACTTCTGGGAATATAACGAAGGACGTCTTGTAAATTCATAGAACGTATTGAGGGAAGAACAGATAAGGAAATAACGATTTTTTTGTGTGAATGCATGGCAGAGCAAGGATAAAAAAGATAAAGAGATTTTAGACAAACGTTGCTTAGAGCAACAAGGAATAGGAAGTTGTGGAGAGTTGTGATCGTTTAGTCCGGAATTATTGTACAGATTTTGTGGTGGTTTACACTCCCGTAACTTTATGCATTTCATTTTCGATTCGGCGTAACAGATTCGAATATATTTATTCTGGGCTATTGCAGAAATTCGTAAACAAAATAGCACAAGAAACTGAGGATTAACTTAAAAAATGGAAGAAGACACACTAGAGGCCGTAATTATTAAGACACCCCAGTGTTTTAAAAAAAACTGATGTGTTCATACTATTTTTAGTATTTATTGCCAGGTGAATAATTGTAAATGAAAATAGAATGGTTCTTTTGTTAATGCTGCACAATAACATATGCATCAAATGAATTTATATATATTTAATAATTACCTATATTGCAGTTTCATCAATGAAATAATGAAGAAAATTTAGGGTGATTCGGACGAGTTAATCTTTTCTTCATTGCCTTGTAAAATTTTGTAAATAATAAAAGAACCATTCTATTTTCATTTAGAATTATCCACTTAAAAATAATATGAAATATATCATTTCTTTTAAAAAACTGGGGTGGCTTAATAATTATGGCCGGTAGTATATGTTTGTCAGCAAGTTGAACCACCCAAGGTGCAAACTACGAACACTGGAGATTCAAAATAAAACTAATCCATGGTCCTGGACTCTTTGGACGTTGGCACGAAAGACTAAAAAGCAATAGTTGTTTCCAGTTAAAGCGAAACCGTAGACTGAAAGAAAAATGAATGGATGTAAGTCAAATTTTGATTTCCTGGTATCGATATCAAATAAGTTTTTTTCACCGGAAACTGAATTTTGAAGGCAAAATAAAAGGGCTGAAAAAATACAGGCAGATAAACAATAAAAAAAAATACAGCAATAAACAGACACACACACAAACATCTTGCTATATATATATATATATATTATCGATTTTCTCCACTAATGTAAGAACTGCAACCTTGAAACTTCAGAATATCGTTTCTTATGTCTGTCTATGAGTGTATCAAATTTGATTAAAATCGGACCACTCCTATCACCCGATATTTTCGATTATCGATATTTATCGGGGGTACCTCGACACAAAACCTAGCTAAGAACATTCGCAGACGCTTATAGTACAACTGTGTAAATTTTCAAGAAAATCGGTTCAGCCGTTTCGGAGTCTATAGGTAATGGACACACACAAAGTTCCATTTATAAATAAGTTTAGATAAGTATCTAAGACGTCATTTGACAGAATAGAAAATGTGACACAAAAATCAGAAAACGCCTTGGGATTGCATAAGAAGCATTCCGAAAGCTAAGTAAATTATTAAGAAATAAAAAAAAGCGTTAGAAACAAAGAAAAGAGCTGAACTCTATAATATCGACATTCTGTCTTCCAGTGAATGTTGGACAAGATCATTACAGATGGAAAAAAAAAAAAAACTTACAACAGAATGTGGTTCTACAGAAGGAAGCTGATAATACCATGGATTGAACACGTGAGTATCGGGAGAATTTCAAAGAAAATTCCAACAAAAAGGACGTTTATACTTTGAATCAGAAAGAGTTTACATTTTTAGTACACATAATGAAGCAAGATGGCTTGGAGAATTTGACCATCACAGGACGTATTGAACGCAAGAAGAACAGAGGGAAACCGCGAGTAATCTACCTAACAAGTTTCTGTAAATGGATAACAGAAAAAGAGAGTGGGAGGTATGCTGAAAAGAAAAAAAACATCGTAAGATTTACAAAGGATTGGATGTTTTCAAAAGTCATCATCGCCCACTTTTTAAAAGGCACATAACACAGAAGAAAGTTACAATTAGAATCGATTCAATTTCTTGAGATATATATAATGTTAAACCACTAAATAATAATTAAATTATGCTCATCATATATTATAAGAAATTTAAAACAATTGACCACATAGTCTCTAATAACCCTACAACGACACAACTAAATCCTCTACAGAAAAAAATGTAGTGTATCAACTTATGTAAAATTTTTGATTTGTTCCCCGAAGGCCTTTACCCCGTCAAATCTTTCCAAAACATCCTTATTTTCGTGCAAATGTATATGCTGTACTCAAATCGATAGTTGTTTATTGAAGAAACCTACCTTTTTTCAGGTTATCGACCAGAAAAATATCGACACAAAACCTAGCTAAGAACACTCGCAGACGCTTATAGTACAACTCTGTAAATTTTCAAGAAAATCGGTTCAGCCGTTTCGGAGTCTATAGGTAACGAACACACACACAGACAAAGTTC
The DNA here is from genome assembly GCA_037127315.1 of Ascarosepion bandense. NCBI lineage: Eukaryota > Metazoa > Mollusca > Cephalopoda > Sepiida > Sepiidae > Ascarosepion > Ascarosepion bandense. Next base: position 10,696,971 of record JBBBDQ010000256.1, read on the forward strand.
CATTTATAAATAAGTTTAGATATATTCATTAGATGTTATCTGCGTAATAATATTCAAGTTTTTCTCTTCGCATGTGTCTACATCTTTTTTGCCATGTCCCATCTAGAAGTTTACCGATTATTGTTCTATACTTTTTCCGGTATTTTTTTCTGCTTATCCCTGCTATGCACTACGTTCTATGTTGTTTCTTTTTTATCCTCTTGCCTTCAAGGATATCATGCGAGTGTTAAATTCTTTAGGCCTATTTTCCTCTATGTCCCAGAAAATTCAGCTATCGCTTTCTGTGTGTAAATAGTTTCCACGTAGCATCTATTTTTCTTGAAACTTTTTCCATGTTCACATGTTCTGCCCATTTTGAAAACTTGTAGCTAACACTACATCTCTACTGCTTCAGTTTTGTTCTTCATCTGTGAGAAGATTCCCCAGCATTTACTGTCGTACAAGAGATTTGATATTAACAGTTTGTTTCTATGTTTATTTTCCACCATTTCTAAAATACTTGCTATTGTCAAACTACTGCCAGAAAAACTTTTGCCTTCTCAGTCATAGACCGAAAGAGACATGATCACCAAAGCGTGCATTACGAATGCACTTAGCTGATTTTATATTTCACATTTTTAACACCATTTTTTTACATTTTGATGAAAGGTTTTCCAAGATCTCAAAGAAAGAAGCTTTCAGAAGTGATTATCAAAAATTGCCAAATCAACCATCCGTCCGTGCATAGAACACTGCTGTCATATATGGTCAGGCGCTCCCGCTGTTCATCTCAGTGTTCACGACAGGCTCTAAAGAAGAATCAGTAATGTGATAGGTACCGACTTGGCGGCTCGACTCAAGCCACTTTCTTACCGACGGGATATGGCTTCCCTCTGTTCTAAAAACATTTTCATGGTTTCTGCTTCGACGAACTTAAGTCACTAGTGCTCCTGCCACAGGAGTTTACTCGTGCAACAAGGCTGGCAACTGGGTCCCACTCATTCACAGTTAGATCAACCAAATGCAGCCGACAATTCAACTTCAACAGCTTCTTTTCTCGCACGTCTCGCCTGTGGAACTACCTTCCATATTCTTGCTTTCCTGACGGTTACAACCTTCAGGAATTTAAATGCAATGCCACTTACCATCTCTTATCCACTTGACTCCAGTTCTTTCTACATTCCTCCGTATATCTTTTCTTTTCTCTTTACCTCCGCAAGAGTCATCATATCTGTATTCCAATCCTTCTCTTGGCCTTTCTCTGATACCCCCTGTAACTGGTTCGTCTTTCTCTTTACTCTCCTCCTATCTAATCTTTTAATTTTATGTAGCCTTCTGCGCATCAGTGGCGTTACCGCCTCGCTTAGTGTGAAACGATTAAAAAACACCCCCCCCCAAAAAAAAAAACAAAATACTAAACAGTTAAAGTAACAAAGTTTAAAAATAATAGCGACTACAGATTCGAGAAGCATTAAAAAGCAAAAACTCGACATCAATGAAATATAAAATTTTGTAACAAATAATGAAAAAATTATATGAGCATAAAAAACACGAACAAACATAAGATGCGATCACTTAAAAAAATACGTGAAGTGCGTTGTGGTGCAGCGTATATCAGCTCGGAACAAGAAATCGAGGAGCCGAGTTCGAATTCCAGTTGAATTCCTTACATACACCTACACGTAAGTACTCTTGAAAAAAGGTATTAATACGTCTCTTCTCTTCAGTTATGGGCTAAATAGCAGGATAGCTTCGGTTCTATAGCCTTGGTTGGCAACCAGAAAATAATGATAACCTATTGTAGGATAATCTTCTGCCCAGTCAGTCATGTCTCTTTCGAGACATGGTCGTCCAAGGCACTTAACTGACGTGACGATGCAATATTTGAAAAACAATGAAAGACAGAAAAAAATTACTCGATAAATGATTGCGGAAAAAATTCTCACAAATCAGGCAATTTGTATTTAAACTCAATAAAAAAGCAGGAAAATTATCCGAAATATAGAGAAAAATGTTTTTTTTAAACCAAACTTGTATAATTAGAAAAAAATATTGTCCAAATACACTATAAGAATACTGTTGCAAAACAAACTAAAAAAAAAAAAAAAAAGAAAAAGAAGATTTTACTCCCCAAACAAATAAACAGAAAATTAATCGAACAAGTAACATAATCCAAAGAAAATATACAAACAGTTAGACAAACATAAAAATATACACATCACCAATGAAAAAGAAAAAAAGGACATGAAAATAAACATATCCAACTTTCTATAGAAGCACAAAGAAAAAGATGAAACACTTGCCACCTCCTGCGTCAATAACTATGCTGACTAATGAGATTGTTGTAGTCCAACAACAAAGAGTCCTTCCCGTATCATTGGGTACTCGATTTATACGTAAATCCTCACTCCCTCCAACACAGACACCTATTTCATTCATTTGCTTTTTATTTTATTTATACTTACTCGACACTTTCAAAAGCTTGACTCTTATTGTAACACTTAAAATCTATCGATATTGTCTTTGGAAAAAGAGGGTGGAATTTCTTACGCTTATATAGAGAGCACTTTTTCATATAATTTCCTAAAATTCAGTTGAAAAAAAAAAAACAACTTTACTAGCCATTACAGACTCCAAAGTAACGTAAGGTAAGCGTCTTGGCTTTTGTATTTATCTGACAAAAGCGTAGCTAAATTTACGGAGTAGTAATTACAGGCTGAGAATCCTTTATTCGAAGTTCTTGTGACCGGAAGTGCTTCAGTTTTCAATGTTTTTCATATTTTGGAGTAATGGCTATTTAATATCAGTGTATATTTCTGAGATGACTTATTCTAACTATTTACATTGTCATATTCACAACGTTTCGGCCGTTGTACGCTCATACCTTCTTCAGGTGATTGTAATTTCGAACCGAACCCTTTATTTTGTCCATCAGGGTAGATTTTTCTAGTCCCACGTGCCATGCCACTTCAGATATCTCAGTTTTTCACCTCCTTTTAGTAAATCAATTCTTCAAATTTTCGTTCACTTCTGCTGTGTGCATTGATTAAACTATTTGGGTAGGTACCTTTTTTTTTTAATCGTTTCACCCCAAGCAAGGCGGTAATGTCACTGATATGCAGGGGGCTACATAAGTGTAAAAAGACTAATTGAAGAGGAAGATTAACCAGTTAGAAAGGAGCAATAGAAAGATGAGAATGCAGGTGTGATGACAGTTTCAAAGGTGGAGAGAAAGGAAAAATATACGGGGTGGGGAAAGAACTAGAGTCAGGTGGTTAATATATGAGTATTAACATTGCATTTAAATTCCTGGAGGTTGTAGCCGTCAGGAAAGCAAGAATATGGGAGCGAGTTCCACAGGCGGGAAGTGCGAGAGAAGAAGCTACAGGACTAGAATTGTCGTCTGCATTTGGCTAACCTGACTGTGAATGGGTGGGACCCAGTTGCCAATCTGGTTGCACGAGTAAACACGTGTTGAGGAGGCACCAGTGACTTAAGTTCGTTTGAGCAGAAGCCATGAAAGTATTTATAGAACAGACAAAGGGAGGCCACATTTCGTCGGTGGGGAAGTGGCTGTAGTTGACCTACGAATTTAATCTTTTCCTGGAGTGGATTCGTAACTGGAAATTTCGTATGCCGAAACAATTTTCGACATTTAAAATAACAAATTAAATTTGTTCATTCAAAGCCCCCGTAAATATTAATATAAAAATAAATTTAAATCGTATTTTATGCAAAATGAGAGTATTTCTTTAAGAGTATACACAAATAATGTAAGTATATTAAATTATACACTTTAAAATTATCTCTTAGATAATAAAATAAGCGTACTGTGCAGTAACGGTATGAAGGAAATGTCAATTAACAAACTGCAGTGATGAGATTTACTGCACAAATCAACCTGAACTGGATACGTAGTTTATTTTACTGACCAGTTTACGTACTGTAGCTGCATTTTATACATTTTATTTTAATCTGAACTTTATCATTGTTTTTACAATTTTCTACTATACTGTATTGATATCAATTTAAATTTCAAATGATTATACACCGTATATTAGACTAAAATCCACTTCACATTACGTAGGGGTGAAACGAACTCGGCATTGTCGCATTTACCTTACTCAAATCAACAAATTTTGATAAAATTTACATGTTATTGCATTGTACATGTACTGTATTTATTACTGTACATACATTTTTTTCACATTAATTCTTTTAAAAGTACACTAATTATAATCACAAACATGCGTACACTACAAATGTTTATTCTACGAGTGTCATTCAATAAACAACGTGAATTTTTCGGTATAAGGACTTCTAATACAGATAAAAGCTTATTTTTTAATTTTTTTTTCTTTGCTTCTTTTTCAAAGGGATTTAATTTTTTTTTTTTGCAGATTGAAAAAAAAAAAAGATAAACACAGTGTTTTGGAGATTAACAAAGATGGCTGACCAAGAAGCATGCTCCAGGATTGAACAGAGGTTAGTTATCAAGTTTTGGTTGCTGAAGGGTGCAAACCAGTTGAAATTCATAGGAGAATGTCAACTGTGTATGTGGCCACATGTTTCAGCCAAAAGAATGTCTAGAATTGGGCTAAATTATTTAAAGAAGGACGGAGCAGTGTTGAGAATGAAGACAGGCCTGGGAGGCCTACACAACTGAGGTCTCCTGAGGTTATCGAATCAGTGAATGATCTCATTCAGTTTGATATCGGGTGACAGTGGATGACATTGTAAAGACTTTTAGCCTATCTGTTGGGACAGCACACAAAATTGTCCATGATGACCTTGCCTACTGGAAGGTGGGTGCCAAAGATGCTTACTGCAGAGCTCAAACAGAAGAGGGTCGAGTTGTCCGAACAGTCTCTCCCCCCGTTACAGCTCAGACCTTGCCCCTTTAGACTTTCACCTGTTTGGTCCCTTGAAAGCGTTCACGAAAGGTACGAAGTTAGAAAGTGACGATGAAGTCAAAAGTGCTGTAAGCGATTGGCTGAGACATCAGTCCAAAGACTTTTACGCTGAGGGAATACGGAAGCTTGTGCGCAGATGGGAAGAGTGGGTGATACTGTTGGGAGACTACGTTGAAAAATAAAAAAAGAAGTAAGCTTCTATCTGTATTAGAATTCCTTATACCTAAAAATTAACCTTATTTATTGAATGACTCTCGTATAAAGTAACAAAGAGGACTGAGCGGAATGATGCAAAAATCAGAGCATCACACTACATGTAGTAGGATTCAACTGTATAGGAATATATTCTGTATAATAATATAATACAGTCAGTTAAGTGCCATACGTGATACACGCTTAGGTGATTATGTCTCGAAAGAGACATGACTGAATGGGCAGAAGATTATTCCGCAGTATGTTGCCATTATTTTCTGCGGTAGATTGGTTGCCAGTCAATAGAAACCAATCTGTTGTTATTTAGCCCATAACTGAAGGGAAGAGATGGATTGATACCTTTCCCAAGGGTATTTGTGCGTAAGTGAAGGCAAGGAATTCAACTGGAATTTGAAATCGGCTCCCCGATTTCTCATTCCGTGTCAATATCCACTGCACCACAGCGCACATAATATAATACTGTACTGTACATAAAATATATTATAATAATGTAGACTGTATATAAAACATAAAAATATAACACCAGTTACATTATTCGGACTATTGCCCTCATCTTTGTTGCCATTTCCACGACGTTTCGGTCGTTGTACGCTTCGGCCTTATTCAGGTGCTAGGAATTTCGAACCGAACCCTTTATTACGATCACTGGAGTATATCATTCTCATTCCTTGTGACATGAGAATAATAGTCCGAATAATTTAAATTCGGTAAATACTACCTCCTCTCACAAATATTCATCTTTAACAATATATTTTTAGAAAATTATCTGCTGCCTCGATAACACTATATATCGTTCGATTGGTAGATTGTCTCTTTTTATATTTTTAATTTCGCGTTTACATATATACACCTTTGAGGAGGTAATGCTGCCCTGGGTCAAGAAAGTGGCTGCTGGAAGAGCCTATGTCTGGCAATAAGATTTTATACCATGACCCACAAGCAGGAAAACCTAGTCATGAATATCAGACAATTCCCATGACCACATTACCCCTTACATATGACCAACTGAATCCCCAGACAGCAACCCTTTGATTATCATGTGTGCGGGTTTAAGTTGAGCGAGAAACCAACAAATCTCCTTGTAAGACCAAAGATGAACGGAAGATTATGGCAGCATTCACCGTCTGGAGGCCGTGATTGAAGATTTATTTTATCAGAATACAACTCTCACATATTTAACTCACCTGTCGGAACAGAAGCCGTAAGGAAATAGCGGCTGCATTAATTATTAGTTTTAAGAAACAGAGAATATATAACCGGACGTATTTAACCTATATGGGGGGTATTCTGAGAGAATTAGAAGTCCTAGGATTCATTATTGGCGGCCACAATCTTAACATAAGATAAGTAGATGACGCGGTGTTGATAGCAGACAGAAAAAGGGAGCTACATGAATTAAAGAATGTATTGAAGGAAAGTGAGAAGAAAATACTAAGCATTAATTGCGAGAAGACAGAATGCATGTCTGTCAGCTAAAAGGGCTCAACATGCAAATTGAAAATTTAAATATTTGAGAAGTATTTTTAACAGAAGATGGGAAGTACAACACCGAAATCAAAGGCTTATTCGGATAGTGAAAGATGCCTTCTAAAAGCTAATCAAAGTATTAAGAAACAGGAAAAATTTTGTGAGAAAAGAAAGTACTAAACTTATGTAATATCAATTATCCTGTATCTGATAGTTTAATCATTCCTGCTATTTGCATTGTTCCAATCACCTGAAGAAGGACTGCACGTACCACGACCGAAACGTCGTAAATATGTCAACAAAGTCGAGGACAACAAACCGAACAATAATGCTTATAGATACAGTTGAAATTTCTTTAATGCATGGAAAATATGACCCTAACAGAGCATATTGAAGGCAATAGGAACAGCGGTAAATAGCGCTTAACATACCTAACAAGATGGCAGAAGAGCCTTCAGAAGAAAAAGAAAATAGTAAGTGCTGCAAAAGAATGGAAGCTGTGGCCAGCCATAATCGCCAGCGTACCGAAGTAGTATGGAACATAGAGGACGAATTCATATTTGGGAAGATGAATGATTACCGCTGGGGTTGTAAGATCTCACTAAATCCCGTTAGCGGTGTAATTTTCACTTCTTTCACAAGCGCATTTTATTATTTGAATACAATGTCCGTAAATTGACCCGTGCTTTATTTAAGTAAGCCCCATCCCTGCAATCAAATCACTAGCCGTAGCCCCCATATTTCTATAACCTTTGACCTCGTCATCACACTCAATAAACAAAATCAAAAAAGAAGTGAAAGAAAAAAGAAAATAGAAAAAAAATGTACACACACATATATATATATATATATATATATATATATATATGTATACATACTGGGGGGAGGAGTTAAGACGTATAGGTAGGTAATTTAGACTCATGGTGGGCATCTTTTCACACTTTTGTGTCTTTCATGAACAAGCACCTCACTCTTACTTTTTAGCCCAGTACCTCAGGCTTTTTTGTCGTGTTTCTGTCTATATTCTATTTTTTGTTCCTTTGGTCACTTATTTGGTGGCCCGTCTCCATCCCGTCTTTGTTGTCATTACTCAAATTGTTATTGAAGCCACTGTTGTTACTAATGCGCTCCGAAGCCGTGTGCGTTACGCTGAAGAAGACAATGACATGAATAAGGAGGCAAAATAATAACAATAAAAGTTGAATACGGGAATACAAAGAGAAAGGCGTAAGGAAGGCGCAAACAAGCGATGAAACTAAATTAAATCACGCAGCGAAGCCTACAAGAAAACTAGGCAAATGTTTCAATATTCGTCTTGCAATGTATTCCGTTGTCTATTGGTACACCCCCACACCTGGCACTAAAAGAACCAATACATTCTTTAGAAAAACCGGCATCTACCAGCATTTCTAAATGCGAAAGTATCCAATGACCGTATTTTAGAGAGGGATAGAGAGAAAACGACAGAGACGACGAGAGAGAGGATAGAGAGAAAACGACAGAGACGACGAGAGAGAGAGAGAGAGAGAAAACGACAGAGACGACGAGAGAGAGAGAGAGAGAGAAAACGACAGAGACGACGAGAGAGAGAGAGAGAGAGAAAAACGACAGAGACGACGAGAGAGAGAGAGAGAGAGAGAAAACGACAGAGACGACGAGAGAGAGAGAGAGAGAGAGAACGACAGAGACGAGAGAGAGAGAGAGAGAGAAAATGACAGAGACGACGAGAGAGAGAGAGAGAGAGAAAACGACAGAGACGACGAGAGAGAGAGAGAGAGAGAAAACGACAGAGACGACGAGAGAGAGAGAGAGAGAAAACGACAGAGACGACGAGAGAGAGAGAGAGAGAAAAACGACAGAGACGACGAGAGAGAGAGAACGACAGAGACGACGAGAGAGAGAGAGAAAACGACAGAGACGACGAGAGAGAGAGAGAAAACGACAGAGACGACGAGAGAGAGAGAAAACGACAGAGACGACGAGAGAGAGAGAGAAAACGACAGAGACGACGAGAGAGAGAGAGAGAAAACGACAGAGACGACGAGAGAGAGAGAGAAAACGACAGAGACGACGAGAGAGAGAGAGAAAAACGACAGAGACGACGAGAGAGAGAGAGAAAACGACAGAGACGACGAGAGAGAGAGAGAAAAACGACAGAGACGACGAGAGAGAGAGAGAAAACGACAGAGACGACGAGAGAGAGAGAGAAACGACAGAGACGACGAGAGAGAGAGAGAAAAACGACAGAGACGACGAGAGAGAGAGAGAAAATGACAGAGACGACGAGAGAGAGAGAGAAAACGACAGAGACGACGAGAGAGAGAGAGAAAACGACAGAGACGACGAGAGAGAGAGAGAAAACGACAGAGACGACGAGAGAGAGAGAGAACGACAGAGACGACGAGAGAGAGAGAGAAAACGACAGAGACGACGAGAGAGAGAGAGAACGACAGAGACGACGAGAGAGAGAGAGAAAACGACAGAGACGACGAGAGAGAGAGAGAACGACAGAGACGACGAGAGAGAGAGAGAAAACGACAGAGACGACGAGAGAGAGAGAGAAAACGACAGAGACGACGAGAGAGAGAGAAAACGACAGAGACGACGAGAGAGAGAGAGAAAAACGACAGAGACGACGAGAGAGAGAGAGAAAACGACAGAGACGACGAGAGAGAGAGAGAAAACGACAGAGACGACGAGAGAGAGAGAGAAAACGACAGAGACGACGAGAGAGAGAGAGAAAACGACAGAGACGACGAGAGAGAGAGAGAAAACGACAGAGACGACGAGAGAGAGAGAAAACGACAGAGACGACGAGAGAGAGAGAAAACGACAGAGACGACGAGAGAGAGAGAGAGAAAACGACAGAGACGACGAGAGAGAGAGAGAGAACGACAGAGACGACGAGAGAGAGAGAGAGAGAAAAACGACAGAGACGACGAGAGAGAGAGAGAGAAAAACGACAGAGACGACGTGGTAGAGAGAGAGAGAGAAAACGACAGAGACGACGAGAGAGAGAGAGAGAGAAAACGACAGAGACAACGAGAGAGAGAGAGAAAACGACAGAGACAACGAGAGAGAGAAAACGACAGAGACAACGAGAGAGAGAGAAAACGACAGAGACAACGAGAGAGAGAGAAAACGACAGAGACAACGAGAGAGACAGAAAACGACAGACAGACAGAGACAGAAAAACGACAGACAGACAGACAGAGACAGAAAACGACAGACAGACAGACAGAGACAGAAAACGACAGACAGACAGACAGAGACAGAAAACGACAGACAGACAGACAGAGACAGAAAACGACAGACAGACAGACAGAGACAGAAAACGACAGACAGACAGACAGAGACAGACAGACAGACAGACAGACAGACAGAGACAGAAAACGACAGACAGACAGACAGAGACAGAAAACGACAGACAGACAGACAGAGACAGAAAACGACAGACAGACAGACAGAGACAGAAAACGACAGACAGACAGACAGAGACAGAAAACGACAGACAGACAGACAGAGACAGAAAACGACAGACAGACAGACAGAGACAAAACGACAGACAGACAGACAGAGACAAAAAACGACAGACAGACAGACAGAGACAAAAACGACAGACAGACAGACAGAGACAAAAACGACAGACAGACAGACAGAGACAAACACGACAGACAGACAGACAGACAGAGACAAAACACGACAGACAGACAGACAGAGACAAACACGACAGACAGACAGACAGAGACAAACACGACAGACAGACAGACAGACAGACAGAGACAAACACGACAGACAGACAGACAGAGACAAAACACGACAGACAGACAGACAGAGACAAAACACGACAGACAGACAGACAGAGACAAAACACGACAGACAGACAGACAGAGACAAAACACGACAGACAGACAGACAGAGACAAACACAGACAGACAGACAGACAGAGACAAAACACGACAGACAGACAGACAGAGACAAAACACGACAGACAGACAGACAGAGACACAAAACACGACAGACAGACAGACAGAGACAAAACACGACAGACAGACAGACAGAGACAAAAACACGACAGACAGACAGACAGAGACAAAACACAGACAGACAGACAGAGACAAAAAACGCACAGACAGACAGACAGAGACAAAAAACGACAGACAGACAGAGACAAAAAACGACAGACAGACAGACAGAGACACAAAAAACGACAGACAGACAGACAGAGACAAAAACGGACAGACAGACAGACAGAGACAAAAAACGACAGACAGACAGACAGAGACAAAAAACGACAGACAGACAGACAGAGACAAAAAACGACAGACAGACAGACAGAGACAAACACAGACAGACAGACAGAGACAAAAACGCAGACAGACAGACAGAGACAAAAACGACAGACAGACAGACAGAGACAAAAAACGACAGACAGACAGACAGAGACAAAAAACGACAGACAGACAGACAGAGACAAAAAACGACAGACAGACAGAGACAAAAAACGACAGACAGAGACAACGACAACGACAGACAGAGAGAAAAAGTATCTTTATGATCAGAACTTAAAATTATTTGCAAAAAATTTTGTAAGATATTTGTTTTCCAATTTCCGTAACCAAAGATGCTAATAAAAATCAAAGAAAAGGGTAAAAGCAAACAACCCCCTCTTCTCCCGTGAAAATCAAACTCGCCACAATTTCCTATCCTTAATTGCTATTTCTCACTACTTTTGCCTTCCATACATCCAGAAATTCTCCTTTCTTCTTTTACTTATGCGTCCCAGAAGATTCAACTTCACGCTCGTAAGTACTTGTTTCTATCGCCATTCTAAACTTCCTCATTATTCACATGATCTATCCATGATAATCTCAACATCACATCTTTTTCTTCAGGTTCCTTCGTCAGCGAGAAAATTATTAATTTATATGGAGGTTTGATATTCTATTGCAATTCAAGATGACTGTTTCCAACGACGTTTTTATTTAAGTATTTTGCTTAGTTTCGGAAAAGCGTATTTTCCTAGTCACATTCACCATCGGTTGTTTGTGCCATTTTTTGTTGCTTGTTACAACACACTTCACTCCATCAAACCTAACCCATTCTGCGTTCGATTTTACTGACAATAATTCGATTTTCTTAGATTTAATAGTTTCTTTCCTTTGAAACAGAAGATAAATATTTGTGTGCGTGGGTGTGTAGATATATAATCACGCACACACGATAATTTATTGCCTAAGCATTACTTCTAATGGATGCCTATATATATATATATATATATATATATATATATATACCGATTTGAACATTCGAGGAATTGCCAGAAAAATATACGCTCCCTGGAGAAAACCGACATCAGAAACTTACGTACCTTGATCTTTTCGGACACGAAGAACCTCTTGGTCAAAGAAAGATTCGGAATGTGGGGGGGTATATTTTTCTGGCAAAACTACTCGAATATTGAAACCAGTAGATGGAAATAAATAAATACACCTTAAATAAATAAAAACAGAGAATCTACTCAAAAATAGGTGTCCATTAGAAGTAATCTTTAAGCAACAGATTAATAAATCTGATTAATAAGTGAAAACCCATTCCTTATATATATATATATATATATATATATCATTTGAAGAAGTGTTAAGAAATTACTTGTTCCTTAACAGTTTTTTTTTTTTACTTTTACAGTACTCAATACAAAAGTAGAGCTAAATATGATCTAATCTAAACATTTATAAATGGAACTTTGTGTGTGTGTGTGTATCCGTTATCTATAGACTCCGAAACGGCTGAACCGATTTTCTTGAAAATTTACACAGTTGTACTATAAGCGTCTGCGAGTATAAAATTTAATAATAAGAAAATAATGATTAAATACCTTGAGTAATTTCTTAAAACACAAATGTATCTTTTAAAAGAGGAATGAATAAAAGACGACTTTTTTTCCCGCACTACGACGGAAAAATCCTAAAAGAAAATTTACAACTTGAATTACAATCGACGGGGAAGTGGGAATGAACGTTGAAATAGACCAATGAATCTTTACAGAACCAAATGTATTAAAGTTATGTGTAGAACAACAATTGACGACTCGCATCAATTGGTACAGTAAAAATACGATGTGTATACACTTGACTGCTGCCACTGTAACATCTGTGTACTTAATTTAATACCACTTTATTACAATATGAATGTGAACAGGTACTGCTTTACAATAATGTAGACCAATTTAAAATCATAATACACTTTTGTGAGCATGTTTTCCTGATGATAGCTTCAGTTTGATCGGGTCTGTTCGACAGAATTACCATAAATATTCCTTAACGTCCAACAATAAACAAGTCATATGTCATAGCATGCAGAGATACATTATTTAAAAGAGATATTGAATTCTTTTTAAGCGTTCAAATATTAGAAGTCATGCACTATATATAAAGAAAAAGTGCGTGAAAGTTTTGTTTAAAGTGTAGATTTATTGTTATAAATATTACTTGCTTTTTGTATGACACATTAAGTGTCCATAACGGTATTTGTGTCGCTACACGTGTTTTGAATACAAAATTAGCTCTGCAGGCGAATAAACCAGTGACTTTACATATCGAGATCCGTTTGTCTTTCTGATGGCAGAAATATCGTGTATATAAATATACAAGTGATTGGTGAGTAGGTCGGAGAGTTCATATGCGTGCGTATTTTTTTTTTTTTAATCTTTTTTTCCTCGACACTCGATCATTAAATTTTTTGTTTTGGGATTCCCTCACCTTTCGTTGGGCAGAAAAAAAAAAAAAATTCCCCCCAGACTTGCGAAATTTGATTTCGTCTTTATACTTCAAAATTGTGTTCAGCAATTTTGATTCAATTTTACGGGAAATCTAGGTCTTTTTGTTGTTTTAGGAATATTACATTTTGAAATGGTTCACGAATTTTTTTAATAATAAGTCTACACTTCAACCAAAACGCTCACGGCTTCTCGCACTTTTTTCTTCTATAACAATTCCTCTCGTTAGAACGATAGATCTATCGCCCGGTTCACACTCCACGCACGTCTATTGAACTGGTTAAGAGGCTCATCCCTTGTTCAGGATGTGGTTTCCGGCTTTCTCTTTTCCAATCTTTTCACTATTACGCAGTCCCCGTCATCAGAGCGTTACCGTTCTGGGGTGATACGATTAAAATATATATATATATATATATATATATATTAATCGTATCACCCCGAGAAAGGCGGTAACGCCACTGATGTGCAGGGGGATTAGAGGAGAGTGAGGAGAAGGACAAACCAGTTAGAAAAGAGCAAGAGAAGGATGACAATACAAGTGTGATAACAGTTGCGAAGGTGGAAATAAAGGAAAGGATCTACAGGACGGTGTGGAAAGAATAAGGTCAAGTAGTTAAGAGATGAGTATTGACCTTGCATTTAAATTCCTGGGGGTTGTAGACGTCAGGAATGCAAGAATATGGAAGCGAATTCCACAGGCGGGAAGTGCGGGGAAAGAAGAATTGTCGTCTGCATTTGGTTGATCTAACTGTGAATTGGTGAGACCCAGTTGCCAGTCTGGTTGCACGAGTAAACACCTGTTGCTGAGGCACCAGTGGCTCAAGCTCGTTGAAGCAGAAGCCATGGAAGTATTTATAGAACAGACAAAGGTAAGCCACTTCTCGTCGGTAGGAAAGTGGCTGTAGTCGAGCCGCCAAGTCGGTACCTATCCCATGATTCTCCTTTGGAGCCTGTCAAGAACACGGAGATGAACAGGGGGGAAGCTGACTATATATGGTAGTAGTACTTCAGGCACAGACGAATGGTTGATTTGTATATATGCAGGATGGTTTCAGGTGGGAAAAAATTCCTGGCCCGACATAGTGACCCAACCTTCCTAGCAGTGGATTTAGGTATTGACTCAATGTAGTGGTTCCACTTGAGATCAGAAGAGAGGGTAAGGCCGAGGAGGCGCAGAGCATTACTTTCGGGGAGACTCGCTTGGTCCATGCTTATAGGAGGCAGTAGAGGTTGCCGGTGATGATTGACAGACAACAGCTTGGTCTTAGACGCATTGAAATTTACAAGTTACTTCTTACTCCAATTCACCACAGAGCAGCAAGATCAAGATCAGCAGCAAGATAATGTTTGTCCATCACGCCTGGATTCTTACTGATGCGGGAGTAAATTGTGGTGTCATCTGCGTAGATAATCTCGTCTGGGAGGTCATTTATGAAAATAAGGAAGAGCGTCGGGCCTTGGATAGAGCCCTGAGGGACACCAGCATTTGTACAGTAGGGTATGGAGGCATGCCCATTCAGGACGACCTTCATTACGCGGTTATGTAGGAAAGATTGGATCAGATCATGCAATCGTCCCGTAATACCGTAACCCCGTAGCTTGCATAGAAGGCCAGTGTGCCAAACCCTGTCAATAGCCTTGGAGATGTCCAGAGCAACAGCATGAACCTCGCCGGACTTCTCGAGAGCCTGAAACATCTACTCCGTAATGGTCGTTAGCATGTCGGCCGTAGACCTGGCAAAGCGGAAGCCATACTGCCTGTCGGAAAAGAGTTTATGGGCAGTAAGATGCTGAGCTATTTCAGCATTAATAATGGCCTCGAACACCTTCCCGAAAACAGGTAAAAGGCTGATAGGGCGATAGTTGGGTGGGTCCGAGTGTTCACCAGAGTTCTTAAATACAGGAACGACAGAAGAGGACTTCCAGCATGCAGGAAAACAGGAAGTAGAGAGGCAGTAGTTATAGAGTTTAGAGAGGACAGAGGAGAGTTCAGGGGCACCTTTCTTTAGAACCATCACCGCCGCTAGCCTTGTAGGGGTAAATTTTTGATATTACACGGGATACTACTGTCGGGGTAATGTATATATCAGACAGTTTAGCATCAGTTCTGATAGGGAAGTCGGGTGCGTGTACTCCAGATGAGTCAAATGTGGAGTTTGATGAGAATCTGCGAGCAAAGTACTCAGCCTTGTCCGCTAATGATGTGAGGACATCGAATTTGGGATAGAGGATTTGCTATTTTTCAGCACCCGTTTGCATAATCGCCAATTGTCTTTGGAGCCGAAATTGCGGTCAGCTATGCGCTGTCTCATTCTCTTGGGAAGCAACCGCGTCATTCAGGATTCTTTTGCACTCGTTAGGAGCAGACGTGAATAGGCGCCTGTTGTGGGCAAATGACTGTCTCCAAAATAGTCGAAAGTAGTGATTCCTGTGGGCCATGGGCTGCCGAACAGGTAGAGGAGAACCAAGGGGAGGAATGAGGTTTGAGACGAAACTTCCTGGTAGGTATGAAGGTATCAATGCCAGCTTTCACCCAGGACGAAATCCCAAAGACACAGTCATCAACTGGGAGATCGAACTTTCCCACAAAGACGTCGCAAAAGAAGTCACGGAAGGCGTCCCAGTCAGCTCTTTGGTAGCAGTAGGAGGTCCTATAAGTAGGTGGCTCCTGGTGGGTGTGAGAGTGGAGAGAAATATTGAGAGACAACGGAGTTGCCGTGAGGGCAAAGCTGCGAGACCTGCCAGGAGTCAGGTGCAGAAGTAAGGCATATATCTAAAATGCAAAAGTAAATACACATTCATCAAATATGATATAAAAAAACTTTTACCCATCAATATCTGAGAGAGGTGTACTGAAAGTAATTAATTTTGCTAAAATGTACATAAAAATATTATCAGAGCATATTGACGTAATATTACATTGCCGAAAATCCATACTTTTCCACAAAGGTATAGCATAGATCAAAAAATCCAACAACGAACATTCGATGTAACACAAGGATCGTATGATGGAGCAAAATCTCAGAATTGATGGGAATATACATTTTAAACAAAATAAACCATATTGACAACCACGGATTTTATAGAGATGACGAAATAACAATAGCACTAGACAACAAAAGAATGAATGATAAAATAAAGAAACAGCTTTTTAAATTATTCAAAGAACTAGATTTTAATATTACAGTGGACACAAATAATAAAGTGGTATTTAGATGTAGAGCTTAATTTACAAACTGGAAATGTCTCGCCATACATGAAAACAAACACTAATTTATCATTATTATACAAAGTCCAATCATTCAAATAATATAATTAAACACATTTACAAAGGCATAAAACACAGACTATCTAATAATTCGTCAAACAAATCAATATTTAATGAAAAAGAAAATATATATAAGGATGCTCTAAGAACATCTGTCCATAAAAACATTCTACAGTATAATTCTCAACCAAACAGAAATTATCTGGTTCAACCCACCATTTAATTCGGAAGTTATGACCAAAATAATAGGACAAATATTTTTTAAACTAATAGATAAGCACTTTCCAAAAGAATCAGAACTAAACAAAATTTTCAACAGAAACACAAACTAAGCTATAGTTGCACTAATAATTTAGATAGTTTCATAAAAAAAAACGCCAGAAACTTAAATAGCATCGTACAAAACCAAACCACCAACAAAGAATGCAACTGCAAGGACAAAAATAAATGTCCACTTCAAGGTCTCTGCAACACAAAAGAAATAATTTATAAGGCAGATGTACATTACCCATATGGCTAAAACAAAATATACTTAGGCTAAAACAAAATATACTTAGGCTCAATCAAAGACACATTTAAGACCAGATGGTTGAACCACAGATCTACATTTAAAATTAAAAAAATTAAAAAAAATACAAAATTGGCTAACCACGTCTGGAAATTGAAATCAAAATGTGAAAAAGACCCAGACATAACGTAGAGTATTGTAAAAACAGCCAAGCCTCACAACGGCGGACAAATATGTAGACTGTGCCAAGAAGAAAAATTAGAAATTATGATATATCCAAATAAAGACGAACTCTTAAATGAAAGAACAGAAATTATGACTAAATGCATCCATACTAAGAAATACCTGTTAGGTTCATACAACCATGAATGAAAACGTCATAATCAGTTTTAATTTAAAGTTACAAGAGCTTTCTTAAAAAAGAAAAACGGTAAAATCAGTTATGAAAAATCGCCTGAAGACACCACTCATGGTAGAAACCCGGGTAGCGAAATAACATTTAAAAATGGAAAATATTCAAAAGCTCTACAATATAATTGCATCGAACAAATGTGTACTGGTCTAACCCTATCATGACCATAAACTAAGTATTAAATAATATATATATATATATATATATATAATGTAAAGAGAGAGTGTTACCTTATTTATCATATCTTGCTACTTAAAACCATCTCCTTACTTAAAAAACAAAAAACAGGTTTTTCTCTCTCAATCACAAACGAAGCAAAAAATCGTTAGACGCTGCCAAAATTATCATTTCCATGACATGAACTACATTTCTTAGTTCCACCAGCAGCTCTGACATTTACAAATTGGTCCCCAACCATCCGCATTTACTTTGTAATCCTATAATAAAAAGTAAGTTCCACTCAGATAACTTATTCCTAAGAACTGCCGCATTGTGGAACAGAAGCCTGGCAGGATGTTCTCCCAGTCACTACAATATTGACTTCTCCAATTTTAGGGTTAACCGTTAACTTGACAAGACATCACCATGCACTTGAATTCTTGCTTTTCTTACGTTCATACAACACACAGTTACTCCAACCTTCATACCTGATATTAGGTGAACATTTGTGTTTGTGAATCTCACTTTACATTATATGTTATTTTTAGTGGATACTCGCAGTTGTGTAGGCACTCCGTTTATTTACTAAAGAGTGTATTTATTTTCGTCCACAGGCCTTAATTTTTATGAAAAATTGTGCTCCGGCAGGAATGAAAAAAAAACAGAGAATGAAAAAAAAAACAAAAAAAAAAAAACAGAGAATGAAAAAAAACAAAAAAAAAAAAAAAAACAGAGAATGAAAAAAAACAAAAAAAAAAAAAACAGAGAATGAAAAAAACAAAAAAAAAAAAAAAACAGAGAATGAAAAAAAACAAAAAAAAAAAACAGAGAATGAAAAAAACAAAAAAAAAAAAAAAGAGAATGAAAAAAACAAAAAAAAAAAACAGAGAATGAAAAAAAACAAAAAAAAAAAACAGAGAATGAAAAAAAACAAAAAAAAAAAACAGAGAATGAAAAAAAACAAAAAAAAAAACAGAGAATGAAAAAAAACAAAAAAAAAACAGAGAATGAAAAAAACAAAAAAAAAAACAGAGAATGAAAAAAAACAAAAAAAAAAAACAGAGAATGAAAAAAACAAAAAAAAAAACAGAGAATGAAAAAAACAAAAAAAAAACAGAGAATGAAAAAAAACAAAAAAAAAAAAAACAGAATGAAAAAAAAAAAACAGAGAATGAAAAAAAACAGAGAATGAAAAAAACAAAAAAAAAAACAGAGAATGAAAAAAACAAAAAAAAAACAGAGAATGAAAAAAACAAAAAAAAACAGAGAATGAAAAAAACAAAAAAAAAACAGAGAATGAAAAAAACAAAAAAAAAACAGAGAATGAAAAAAAACAAAAAAAAAACAGTGAATGAAAAAAAACAAAAAAAAACAGTGAATGAAAAAACAACAAAAAAAAACAGTGAATGAAAAAACAACAAAAAAAAGAGAATGAAAAAAACAACAAAAAAAAGAGAATGAAAAAAACAACAAAAAAAAGAGAATGAAAAAAAACAACAAAAAAAAGAGAATGAAAAAAAACAAAAAAAAAAGAGAATGAAAAAACAAAAAAAAAAGAGAATGAAAAAACAAAAAAAAAGAGAATGAAAAAACAAAAAAGAGAATGAAAAAAACAAAAAAGAGAATGAAAAAAACAAAAAAGAGAATGAAAAAAAAAAAGAGAATGAGGCGGTTAGCCAATACCTAAGAAAAAACTTCCTTGACGTTCAAACCTTCGGTCACAAATTCTAACACAATTTCGACCACAAATCATGGATCAATCTGTTTCATGTAAATTTCAGGTCCCCAGGCCGATATGTTATTTTCCATGAAATTTTCGATTAGACAGCATGAAAATCGAATCGGGACTTATGGTCGGAAAGCGACCGCTATAACCATTATAACCACTTGACCGCATGCATGCATACCTGATTGGTCTTTTGGGTATTTTTCTTCTTGAGAGAATTAACTCTTTAAAAATATTTTATTAATCGACCCTGTGAATAAAATTAATGTAGATGCACTTAATATAAAAGCTCTCCAAAAAGAAAAAGAAAATCAAATAGTCAAAGTGACACATCAACATAAATAATTTACCTTATAATGCACAAATAAAAATAAAAATAAACATACACATAAATATTACAAACTGTGGAAATTGTTCATTTTAGGTGCCGACGGCTTTTCCCCCCTTCAAATTTATCCAAAATAGCATTATTTCTGTGCAAATGTATATGCTGAACTCAAATGAACAATTAGTTATTGAAGAAACTTACCTTTTTTGCTTTGAAAGTCCATTACAAAAACGAACTATATCTCGCACTTTTTCTCTCCCGTAACTCTCACGAAGTCATGTAATTAACTGCAGAATGACGTTCTACGTAGGCAGCAATTTTCTGTAGAATTTTGGTCGATTTTCTTCCTTTACTGAAACTTCCGGCGATGTACTTCCTGTCATGAAAGTAATAAGCGTAGAAATACAATAGCGCATTACTTTCATTGCCGGAAGTATCAGTAAATGAAGAAAAATCGACCAAAAAGCTGCCAAAATTCGTTCACATACGCAGTACGTCATTCTGCAGTTAATTACATGACTTCGTGAGAGTTACGGGAGAGAAAAAGTGAGAGATATAGTTCGTTTTTTTTATGGACATTTAGATAGAAAAAAAGGCAAGTTTCTTCACTAACAGTTGATTTGAGTTCAGCATATACATTTGCACAGAGAATGCTATTTTGGGTAAATTTGAAGGGGAAAAACGTCGGGACTTACAACGAAAATTTACCCAAACTGTTGACTAATAAATGAAATAAAAAATTAATACTTGAACTGCATCTAACATTTATAACTATTACAACACAAAAACGTGTGTGTGTGTGTGTATATGTACGTGAATATACATACGTGTGTATATGATTGCGTGTACTCGTATATACGCGCGTGGGGGTCATTATACATTCAAACAATGACAATCGATGATACTTATACGAACAATAAAAATAAATCAACAACATTACGGGGAAGAAGAAAGAAAAAGTCGACAAGAGAAAAAAAAAGACAGTTAAAAAGCAACGAAAATGACTGACAGCCAATCACCTGCAATAACACAAAATACGCTTACCAGCGTAAACCCACACAAATGAAAAATCTACCACATAAAAAGCAAAAATCTGAAAATATTAACAGTAAATTGGAAAAAGCCCCTGAAGATTGGTCCGGGAAATCCGGCTACTATATGTACATCAATCGGCTAAGTGACAACCTTTTAATCATTAGTGTTCTCTATCTCTCACACTCACGCACACACACAATGAATATTTTATGAGCAATCTGTGACGGAAGCGGAAAAGAATTTACCGTGAACTTAAACTCGCTGCCATGAGACATGGATGGACATCAATGGGGTTAGAAATGTATTAACCCTGTAACATTTGTAATTGGAAAACAACGACAATAAATGCCACACGGTATTTGCGAGCCGACAGTTGTTAATGCTATGAATAACATACGGTACGCAGACGATACAGTTCTGATTGCAGACACGCAAAGAAAACTACAAGACTTCCTACAGAAGAAAGCTGAAAAGAGTGACAAGAAAGGACTGCAAATAAACTGCAAGAAAACCAAATGAATAGTCATCAGCAAAAAGGGCAGCCCAAAATGCCAAATACAGTTGGGAGATTCTAAAATCAAGCAGGTACAAACATTTAAATACCTGGGAAGTGTTCTAACAGATGACGGAAAGTGTGACACAGATCCGAAGGCGAATTGGTATGGCGAAGGGTGCATTCAATCAGATGATTTCACTAGGAATTGTTTTGGTAAGATATAATTTCTTGTATTCGCCCTTCAAGTCTTCGTTTGGTAGACTTGCGCCTTTAACCTCAAAAGAAAAATCTACAGGGCCTTAAGTCAGAGCTCCTGAATGGCTAATCATACATAAAAAGAAGGATTTCCTGTTTAATCTGTGTATATAAATCTCTCCTAAATGAATAAGAACTAAGAAAATAATTGCAACGTTCAAAACTTCAATTTAAAAAGTGCTCAATATAAAATTAGAGCAATGAATATTATGTTAGAACATGTGCAAACTACTACATTTTGTTTCGACATTGAAAGAACAATGTCTCATCAGGTAGTTAATAATGATGGTAAAAATGTTTATTACCATCATTGTTAACTACCTAATGAGACATTGTTCTTTCAATGTCGAAACGAAATGTACAATTTTGTGGTAGTTTGTACATGTTCTAACATTAATATATATATATATATATATATAGATATATTAGTCATGCGCCGACAGATCTGTTTCGCTGTATCACAGCTCATCAGTACGGTTAGACTCCGATTGCTTTTTAACCTAGGATATATATATATATATATATATATATATATATATATATATACTGTAATGGTTGTTACAATGTTTTTAAATTCATAGTATCACTACACAAAAAATTTCTCATGTTTCGAAGCCAGCCCATTATGTTTTGGCTTCATCCTCAGGTGATTTTTTTTTTTTTTAGAAATGAGAATTATCTAGTTGAAATGACCGTTTATTTGTGTTGGATTTGTTATTTTTGGGTGTTAGAAGTTGGTCTGTATTTTGAGTTCCGTTGACCTTTTTACTGGTCTTAGGGTCAAGTGTTTGTTTTTGGCAGAGTTCATGATAGGTTAATATATATATATTTATATATATCTCACTCTCACACAAAATTATATATATATATATATATATATATATATATATATATATATATATAATTTTTGTAAATATTCCAGGGGTTTTTCGAATGCTCTCGCTAAAATACAAATCAAATATTGCATAGTAACCGTTTCTTTTAGACATTAAGCCAGTATTTTCAAATCTTTTGAAAACAAGCGCCCCTGCTGGTTAACATTTTTGACAACGCCCCCTCCTCATCAAATTAAATTTTCAATCAATATTATACCGAATTCATCTTTACTCGCAAGATGACACTATCTCAATGCGATGCCTTTCAGAAGTTTCCTTTTGCAGTCTATATTGAATAATTGAGAAAAAAAATGATAAATGCCCACCACTCTCAAATAAAGTAAAAACTCCCAGTGCCCCCTTTCAAATTTTATTTTATTTTTATAATCATATCGCCCCAAGCAAGGCATTTTACTGCCACTGTTTTGTAGGGGGTTACATAGGAGGAAAGTTATGAGAAAGAGTGACAGGTTATAGGGGGTGTCAGGAAGTGGGTAAGAGAAGGATGAGAATACTAATGAGCGTGGAGTGGACGGAGAAAGAAGCACAAAGAAGAGAATTCCACAGGCGGGAAGTGTGAGAAAAGAAGCTGATGGAGTAGACTTTGCGTTTAAATTTTATTGGTTTCACAGTAAAAGGGTGGGACCTAGTTGCTAATCTTGTGGCTCGAGTAAAGTCATATATAGAAAGAGTTTTAACAAAGGACGTAAAATGCAACACCGGAACCAGAAGAGGCCTTGGAATAGATAATGGTACACTCTAAAAGCTAAAAGTCTTAAGAATCACGAACATTTCGTTAGAAACAAAGAAAATAGTTCTGTAATATCAGTCAAACTCTATGGTTGTTAACACTGAACAATCTCCTCACAGATTACGAGGTAACAGATATACAGAAGGATGGTGAGAATTTCAAAGACTGATCAAATGAGTAACGAAGTTTGAGAGAAAACAGAAACAAAAACGACACATACTTCGAATCACAAAGAGACATTTGAAAATTCTCTCGCACATAATGATGAAAAAGGCTTAGAGAATCTTACACTCACAGGGCATATTAAAAGTGAAAAGGACAGAGAAAGCAACGAATAAACTATAAAACGTGTGTGTGTAAATGGTTGGCAGAATAGAGATGAAGAGAAATAGCAAAAAGACAAACTTTACTATGAGCGACAAAGGACGAAAGTTGTAGAGATTCATGATCGGTAATTTCGCATAGAAAAACCTCTCATCTCACCCTCACACAAAATTACTTAGTAGCACTCCAGTCTCCAATTAATTTGTGTACTTGCTGGGCGGCGAAAATGTTAACGAATGTTAGGTCACGTGAGACAGGTTTTTGAACTTGAAGACACATTAAGGTCGTGTTAAAATCCAGCGAGACGGGTGATTTTGATTAACCCTACATTTTGTGCCCCCTTCTAATGTGACATTAAAGCATGAACCCTAACGACACCTTGATGTTAAGCTTTAAGAAAAAAAAATCCGATTTTTCATTTGATCGTCTTGAAAAACAATAAATAAAGCAATAATACATTTCTCCTATGAGATTTCTTCATTGTAATGATCGTATCCATTCAAGGTCGGAATGCGAAGATAACAGGTAGAAATTACAGAAGGTAAATTGCTATTCATAACGCATTTCAGGTTCCCTATTAAGAGCTTAGATATTTATGACTAGAAAATTTGCACTTCCAACCGTCCCGACAAAAATTAATTAGTAATACCAGTACAATGAATTTTCCATAGTAAAAAGCAAGGGAATCGATGAGAATATTTAAGAGAATAACAAAAAGCTTTACACTATAGACAAAAAAACAAAAACAAAAAAACTATACACTAGTGTGTTATTTTTTCAAACTATTTATTTTAATCATTTTATCCCTAGTATGGCAATAAAGCTATTAAGACAAAAGAGGATACCAAATATGAGAAAGTGAGAGAAAAAAAGATTTAAAAAAGATAAAAATAGAACAGGTATTAAGACAAAGGAGGTAACGATTGACAATGCATTTAGATTTTTGAAAATTAAATTTAACTTGGAAGCAAAAAGAGTTCCACAAGCGTGAAGTACTATAAAAGAAACGATTTCATGAAGACGTTTCAGTTGTAAAATGATTAGACCTTGCCGCCAATTTCGTACTACGCTTCAATTCATAAAGGCTCCGTACTTTAGTGATTGGCTACTTCAAGAATTAAATGTGTAAGGTTTCTTAAGGGAACATTTTATAGTACAGGAAATAATGGTGCTGAAAAAGTGTACATGAACAAAACAACAGACCAATTGATTTGCAATGCAGGATAACATTTATTAAAACAAAATAAAAATTTAAAATAAGTTTCTTTTGTTAGAAGTAAATTACATACACTACGAAGTGTTCATGAATATATTTGAGTGGGACTTACTGTGTTGGTGTGTTTTAGTAGGAAGCGTCCACAGCCCTTTAGCTTCAGCGTAGAAAGTTCATGTCATTCAGTTCGTAAGCGAAAAGCCTGGAAAAGAGAGTTATTTTAGGGTTTACATGTTTTTTTTAATCTTCCACAGCTGCAGCTGACACAAGGTTTATTAAAAACTGTTCTTTATGTGCCATGTCCCTCTAGGACGTAGGCGATCATGGCCCTCCACATCCCCATATACCTGGTAGCTCTTAACACCTTTTCCTTGTTATTTCTTCCAAACCTTACTCTTGCTCAAACTCAAGTGTGTCTCACGCCGCTTCTTTCTATCCGTCCTGTGAGTATTAGATTTTCCAAACACTGCTTCTTCATTAGGTGCCATAGAAAACTTAGCTTTCTCTAAGTCTTTCGTTTTATTCCCTCCAATACCTTGTCGTTGCTCACATGCTCAGCATCCTTATGTAGAACCACATTTCTGTTGATTTTAGCTTTTCCATCTTTGAATAGATCGTCCAGCATTCGCTGCCATAAAGGACAGACATCACATAACAGTCTCGTACTCTTTGTTTTCAACGAAATTTTGTCTCTCAATACTTTGCTTAACTTTTGAAATGCTTCCTTGGCCAGGCCAATGCGCCATCGGATCTCCGCGTAGCACTTTCTGTCCTCTGTCAGAACATTTCCCCAGGTATTAAAATTTCCACCCCTGTTTGAATTTAGTATCCAAAACCTGCAGTCGGCATTTTGGGGGTTCTATTTTTACTGATGATCATGCATTCAGTTTTCTTGTAGTTTATGTTTAATTCTGTCTTCTCGCTCTCCCTTGCTACCATCTGTAAGAGATTCTGTATTTTTCTTTCCGTATCTACTATCAGCACTGTCATCTACGTATCTTATATTGTTAAGATTGTGACCGCCAATGACGAATCCTGGCAGGGCTTCTAGTTCTCTCATAATTCTTTCCCTATACAGGTTGAATAGATCCGGTAAGAAGATACATTCTTGTTTTACATCTCTTACTATTTGTTTGTATATCTGCTGAATTAAATTTCCTGTCCGTATGCATGCGGTTTGTTGCCGTTATAACTCATTAAAAATCAATAGTACCATCATATCACATCTTTGTATTTTATCAAGAATTTCTTAATATATAGCAGATAATGTGACAGCAATATTCAATGCACGGACGAATGGTAGACTTAGATGTAATTCCTAGCACCAGACCCGGGAAGAAGCAACTCGTGACCATAAAAGCATTTTTTTTTTATATCCCAATAAAAATAATTAAGGATTAAAACCTTAATTAGTAAATATTTTCTTCAGATAAGACATTCGAATTTAAATTTTTTTTTAATAAAGTAAATCGTAAATTATTAACTTATTGTTTATAAAAATATTTTAGAATATCGTGTTACTTTATTAAAATTAATTAAAAGCTGCTTTATTTAGTTTCACATTTTTTCGATTTACTTTATTAAATAATTAAAAAGTGTTTTATTTTTTTTATATGTAAATTTACCTCATTAGAAGGCGTTATGTAAAATATTATCCAGTTTTTGTTAATTATTTTTTTTTTAAAGTTTCTTGAGCATAGAACATGCTCAAGAAAGTTTTTAAACTTATCTACAAACACGATTGTTTCATTAAAAGACATCAGATATATTTGTCTATTTCTGACAAGAGGTATTGTATTTATTTACACCGTTTACATGGTCTGGGTTGTTGTCCTCATCTTTGTTGCTATATTGACGGCGTTTCAGCTCAGGCCTTCATGTGATTGAAATTTAAAAGTTTATTTCCTTCACCGGAAAAGATTATAGTATTAACGTTTAGTTGCCGTACGAAAGCCATATTTTTTGTAAAGTGTTTTCGTCTTTATCAAAAAGAAGTCTTAAAATCAAACAGAAACCAGTAAGAATATATAAAATAGTGAAATTGGCGTGCTAAATCAGTCCCCAAGTGTGATATTCGTTAAACTACACTGCATTAAACTCGTCTGTTTGAAATTTACCATTTTGGATGGGTGAACAGCTAAAATAGTGATTTTATTAGATATTGAACAATTAAAAAATATCACTTAAAATCGGCGGACCTATACGACCGCCCCCCCCCCCACTTCTTACAATAGTAACTTCTTCGGAAATCCCAAGAATGTATTTATTCAGAAATTTACTAAGGATTCAGTTGTTGAATATGCTCAATTGTCTTTTACTCGACCGCGAAGTGACTGTTTCCAATATGGGGGATCGATTTACAAGAACGTTGTATAAGAAACTGAGCACCTCCTAAAAATCTTTAAATATTGATTTTTTTATTCCAAATTTCTCTTGCTAATCTGAAAGTGTACTGTATAATCGATCAGAATGCATTGAAAAAAAACTACAGGGGGTTAACGGTCGTACAGGCCCGCCATAAAGTCTACTATAGGTGTAAGTTTTGATGGAATCTTAAAAAAAACTTTTTGTAAGCCTCTGGACGTTACAGGAACTACAGGTACCTTTAAATTTAAATTATTCTTAATGAAACCATTTAAAAAAAAAAACAACTTATCTTTGGTGTTTCATTCAATTTTATGTAAAGCTCAAGTTTTGATATCAGGACCTCTTATCTAAATCCTTAAACTTCTTTCCGGGGAGGGGGAACAGTAAAAACTTCTCGAATCAGAAATTTACTCATTTAAAAATTTCTGCTCTTTGCTGCCAAATTAAAAAAAAATAGTTTTTAGCGACGAACGAGAGCTTCATACATTTTATATCATTTACTTTCGAATTTAAGAAAATATCCACGTAAGCATCATATCACATCGTTAGATATTTTGTAATTTCTCGAATTCTTACTGAATAAAGTAGTAAGATATTTAAAAATAAAATCACTATTTTGATAGTCATTCGTACAGTGGTGGGTGGGGATGCGTATGAAATTTTCATGATTTTTTTCCTTTGTTAATAAAAATATCTTGTATTGACATAAAAAAAACCCCAGTTCTACAGAATTTTTTTTCTTCATATTGAAGTTGAAGTTTTGTTGCTCAGTTTAAAAATAATTTAAGCATTTTTATTTCCACATCATAACCAAACCTCCAGATTTCTCATGTCGAAAAGAAAGAGAATAGCTTTGATATTAGATTGATAGCTACAATTACCGATTTTCGTATTAAAATAGAAATAAAAAATAGTTAACCTCCCTTTAAGCCCAAAATAAAATAGAATTCTTACTGAAGGTGAAATTTGAAAGAAAGATTGTTCATGCGAAAAAGGAATACGGTTTACTGAAAATATTTTTGAACGCCTACAGAAATTCATCTAGAGAAAAATGTTCATAAGTGGAGACTTACGGTAGAAAAAGCAATTGGTAGAGAGTCAATGAAATGTCCAAATGATTCGTTGAGAATTTAGTTAAAGCGCTGATACATTGTAGCGGGAGAGTCCATTTGTAAAAGGGAAGCAGTTTCAGAATATATTTATTATTGTGGAAATATAATAAATGTGGCACATGGCCAAGAAGTGGGGTAGAGGTTGGTACTCATTTACTATCCTATACCTAGCTAAACACTTTCACGACCCAATCATTCTAAAGAGATTCTCCATTTACCACAAGAACTCTTTCATCGTCTTACAAACGCCATAATACCACAAATTCACAGGGGAACCTAAAAACGGAGTAACACCCATGAGATAAAAATTTATTTACAAATAATAATTCTATAAAATATATATATATAAAAATACAATGATACGAAAATTAGACGAGGAGGGGATGAATAACCCAGAAAAAATAAAATTTAAACCAAATATACAATGTAAAATACACAAATGTTAGTAAGATCCGTCCACCCCATAAAAAATCGGTGATTTTTTAAGCGCCGCTTAGATGTGGCACGAGACCGAAAGTATGGGCCGCCCAGCGAAGATCGAACTGACTACTCAGTTGTAATCAGTTCTAGCGAGACAAGCTCGTTAACCATTGCACCACCTCGAGGTGTCCGGGAAGCAGTTTCAGAATAATAATTTCCGCAATGTTTGACTTTTTATGGCAGAAAAATAAACTTATTTTTTTTTATGAAGATACAAGTATCACTGCACTATTTTTTTTTTATAGGGTAAACGGGTCCGACTATAACATATTTTAGTTTTGTTTGAATATTTTGTATTTTATTTCCGTTATTGGGATCACCTTTACACTCTCATTTCATGATATATAATTTTTATATTTTTCTAAATAAATGAGAAAATAATTTTCTTAAAAATTGTAAATATCCATCATTTTTTTTTCTTAATAGGTTCCCTTGTGAGTATGTGGTATTTTGGTAAATGTAGGATTGAGTGAAGAGAGATGTCTTTTTGGGAGTAATGAGTAAATTGTAATGAATGAACGGGGCGCGTATATACGACGTAAATATTATTTATCTGTAACTTCAAAGAAACGTGCTCTTTCGATAGACGTTGTCAATTATTCAGACAGCAATCCTAGAATATAGGCATCGATGTTCTCCTTCAGTTGTTGAATTGTTTGCGGTTTATTTATGTATACATGCCCATTTACTCGTTCATTGCTGCAGTACACGTAACGCCACGACGGCCTTTAAAGCTTAAGGGGTTTGTGAACGTTTTCAGATTAAGTTTACTCTTTTATAAGTTTCTTCGATATAAATGTTGGATTCTGATCACAACTGGATAAAACTCACATATGTAATAATAGAAATTGCCACAATCTGAAACACACACAACATGTTCATCAAATTTTAAATAATGTAGAAAACCCAATAACTAGCTTATCGTGTCCTCTTCAATTTACTCACCCTTTAACATCAATTCCTAATTTTGTCCTTATGCCCCCTTCAGTCAGTTAAGTGCTATACGTGATACACGCTTGGGCGATCATGTCTCTTTCAAGACATGACTGACTGGGCAGAAGATTATCCCGCAGTAGGTTGCCATTGCTTTCTACGGTAAACTGGTTGCCAGCCAAGGCTATAGAACCCAATCTGTCCTGTTATTTAACCCATAACTGGAAGGAAGAGACGGATTAATACCTTTCCCAAGGGTGTTTGCGTGTAAGTGAAGGCAATGAATTCAGCTGGAATTCGAACTCGGCTCCCCGATTGTTTTCAAATTTCCATAAAAATCATTCCCAACATTAGTGACCAACCTTCGCTTGACTAAGTACAATTAATAGTGCTGAAACACGATAGCTTTTTGTGTAGTAATGTAAAATGGTTTTATTCTAACTACTTATAATATAAATATTACAATAATTATAATAATACTCTACTCTGTATCGAGCACTTTAAAAAAGTACCTGCTACGAACTGTGGATCGTTACTCCATTTGGTCTTACTCTTACTGATATATATATATATATATATATATATATATATATATATATATATATATATATATATAATAAAATACTAAGTTCCCCTATTAGTATACGCAAAATGAAAATATTTTTGGCAATTAAAAAGCAATAGCAAAAATCCAATTATGACCTGGGATATCATCGCTAAAACCAAATCTTAAAATGAGATAGGAAATAGATGTAACTTATGCCTTTTAGAAAAACTTAAAACGCTTACATTATTTACACTGTTCAAACTGTTGCCTCATCTTTATTGCCATGTTTACGACGTTTCGGCCGCTGTACGCTCTAGCCTTCTTTAGGTGCTAGGAATTTTCAAACGGACCCGTTCTTTCAATCAATGGGTTTATATCATTCTCATTGCGATGAAACTTCCGGGTGCTATATAGTTATGTCCTTTAACTCAACTCTCAGAGTTATTTGTTCATCACTGCTGTAGCCAGGTATTGAACACACAACCCTTTGGGTCAAATCACTAGAACTAATCAACGCCGATATTCACTGGGGCATGTGTCCTTGGTGAACAAATAGCTTGAAGCGTTGAGTTAAAGGGAGATAACGTTATGGCATCCGAAAATAGCATCGTACGTGGAATGACAATGATATACCCCAGTGTTTTAAAAGAAAAGTTTCATTTCTAAATTTCTAGCACCTGATGAATGCCGGTACGTACAACGGCTGAAACATCGTAAAATGGCAATAAAAATGAGGACAACAGTAAATAATGTAAATACTATCTCCTCTCAGAAGT
The DNA here is from genome assembly GCA_037127315.1 of Ascarosepion bandense. NCBI lineage: Eukaryota > Metazoa > Mollusca > Cephalopoda > Sepiida > Sepiidae > Ascarosepion > Ascarosepion bandense. The sequence goes on from JBBBDQ010000256.1 coordinate 10,727,886, forward strand.
ATAGGCGAATAACGTTAGATTCTGTTCGCAATTAGATAAAGCTAACGTATGGAAAAATTCGATAAAACACACGCACACACACACACACACACACACACGTACACATATTATCAGTCAGTTAAGTGCCATACGTGATACACGCTTGGGCGATCATGTCTCGAAAGAGACACGACTGACTTGGCAGAAGATTATCCTGATAATCCTGTAGTAGGTTGCCATTATTTTCTACGGTAGATTGGGTTCTATAGCCTTGGCGGGTAACCAATGTGTCCTGTTATTTAACCCATATCTGGAGGGAAGTGATGGATTAATACCTTTCTCAAGGATATTTGCGCGTAAGCGAATGCAAGGAATTCAACTGAAATTTGAACACGGCTCCCCCGATTTCTCGTTCCGAGTCGATACCCACTGCAACACATACAAATAAATATTTAACTTTTTTTTTCGGATGTCCATTTCGACGGCTAAATTTAACCACTCATCTCATTAACGAGACCAAAACATTATGGGAAAATATATTTATTTGTGTGTCTATGTGTGTGTGTGTGTGTGTAAAAACGGAAGTAAGGGCAAGGAAAAAAAGAAGAAAAAACTGATCATTGCTACCGGAACAGGTTAAACCTGGTTAGTCAGTCAGTTAAATTCGATGTTAAACTTTGAAATTGTTGCGAAACAAGTATTATTTTCAAAGTTTCCGGCGACGGGCAGGGGGGGGGGCAGTTGCGTCATTCAAACTTACAGGAAAATGACCCCCTAATAGAAACTGTCTTACCATTTAAAACTTCGTAGTTTAAAAATTTATTTCATTTGTGCACCTTTTTTAACACCGAGTGTGCAAGGGTTAGAACTTTAATATGGGATCCGGATTCTAAATGTTCACATCTTCGCACAAATAAAATGAAATTAAAGATGAAATGAAAGAAAAACTTGAGTAATTATGAAGTTAACTTGTTATTGCTAAGAGAATGAAATTGGGGAACTATTTTCATTTGTGTGCCGTTTTCAACAGAGACCAATCGAGTCTGTGATTTTTAAATGTTTACACTAGTGTAGGCTACAACATTTGACTTATTGTAGAGTAATTAATATACAAATATATTCATATATAGAACACCAATCGCCGTAAAAGAAAATGCTTTTGTGTCAACAGGGCAACGAAGATAAAAAAAATGTATATTCCACAGAATCAGTCACTCAATGTTAAAAACGGCGCACAATTAAAACTATATCATTCGAATTCATTTAAAGCAGCCAAACATTTTGTGTTTTTTTATTTCTGTTTAACTTTTTTGAAATTAATTATGTTATTACGTTTTTGGGCACGGTTTTGTAAAGTAGAGTGCGCCAAGGTGTAAAGATTAAAGCAGGAAACACTTTCCCTACGTTATAACCAAATCTATGCTAAGAAAAAAGCAACTGACAATGTTAGTTCCCAAAACAAAACAAATTAAAAAAACAACAACCACCCCCATAAAAAAAGAAAAAGCAAAAAACAAAACAGACATAATATATCATTTATTTTATGCACTAGCATTATAGCCTGGCGTTGCTCGGGTGTAATGAAAGCTTTAAAACTATTCCATGGTCCTGGAGCTCAGACTCTTTGGACGTTCGCACGAAAGATTAAAAAGCAATAGTTGTTTCCAGTTAAAGCGAAACTGTAGACTGAAAGAAAAATGAATGGGTGTAAGTCAAATTTTGATTTCCTGGTATCGATATCAAATACGTTTTTTTCGTCGTAAACTGAATTTGAAGGCTAAATAAGTCCTCTGAGTAAATGGTATCATGACTGAGACTAAGAACTACAATTATACCTACCGAGAGTCAAACCCGAAGCAAAAACTAAACTAAAAGGGCTGAAAAAATACAGACATACAGGCAGACGCTTATAGTACAACTGTGTAAATTTTCAAGAAAATCGGTTCAGCCGTTTCGGAGTCTATAGGTAACGGACACACAGACACACACACATACACACACAGAGACAGAGACAAAGTTCCATTTATAAATAAATTTAGATATGTATGGATGAAGTCTGTCGAAAAACAGATATGAACTTAGATCAATGGTGCCCCCTAGATTCGAATTTGCACGAGATACTAGATTAGCAACTAGATCCCACGCTTTTACAGTGAAACCGATAAAATGCAACCGCAACTTCTACTCCAACAGTTTCTTTTCTCGCACTTCCCGACTGTGGAATTCTCTTCCACATGACTGCTTCACCGACGGATACAATCTCCAGGAGTTTAAATGTAAGGTCAATAGACACCTCCTAACAAACGTCCACTCTTTCAAACACTCTTCCCACCCACCCAACTATCTATCACCCCACTTCTGACATTTCCTATATCTAACCACTCTTCCTATTTACCCCCCCCCCCCCCCCCATGTAGCCCCAAGCGCAATAGTGGCAGTGGAATGCCTTGCTTGGGGTGAAATGATTAAAAAAAAAAAGAAATAAAATATAAATTCAAGATTTACTTAAATCATTTCTCCTTATATTTTTTTCTTGAACAACAACGGAATGCATTTCAAAAGCGAACTGTAAAATTATCGAGAATGGTCTGTCGAGTACTTTAGAGTTTAGGGCTTTGCTCAGTTTGTAATAGAAATTCATAGTAAATTGACCCCTCGGGTAGTAGTTGACCACTAAAATCGGTTACTGCTACAATAGTTTGCGGCTCCTAGTATCCTAGAAGACCGACTCTAAATGAAGAACCCCTTAAAAAGGGTGTTTTAAACATTGCGAATTTTAAATGTGTGCAAACAACATAGATTGTATGCGAAAATAGTCTGTCAGTCAGTTAAGTGCCATACGTGATACACGCTTGGGCGATCATGTCTCTTTCGAGACATGACTGACTGGGCAGAAGATTATCCCGCAGTAGGTTGCCATTGCTTCTCTGCGGTAGACTGGTTGCCGATCAAGGCTATAGAACCCAGTCTGGTCCTGCTATTTAACCCATAACTGGAAGGAAGAGACGGATTAATACCTTTCCCAAGGGTATTTGCGCGTAAGTGAATACAATGGATTCAACTGGAATTCGAACTCGGCTCCCCGGTTTCTCGTTCCGGGCCGATATCCACTGTACCACAACGCACATAAGACTTCAGATAATTAAACAAATGTTCAAATAAAAAAAAAATTAAAGTTTCGTATATAAATAATTAAAATTGCTTAAGTTTTAATTTACAAATTTGCATCTGTTACTTATCCTTGAAAGTCGTTATCGATATTTTTTTTTAGACGCGTGTACCTTTGCCGTCAAAAATGACGGCAAAATATTTGAGAGGATATATATATATTCTTTACTACTCAACGACATGATTACAGCAAAAAAATAAAAAAATAAAGATAAAATAATAAGGCACTGTTAAACAGCTAATACGCGGCAATATCTTTCATAACTGAAAGTAATGTTTAATAAAGAGAATGAACTGAGGCGACGTTGCCTCGCTACTGTCTCTCTCCCCATTAGCATAATATATATATATATATATATATATATATATATATATATATATATATATATATATATAACGGTTTTTATTATAATAGGGAGAGTTACTATGAACGTTCTATTTAGTTGATGCACATGTTTGAGTAGACGTTCATATATAAAGGCTGTCTTCACCAAAATGAGTTCGCTCTTTAAATGACATTAAATTAATTGCTTATTGACTTACAAAGATGACTAATCGTTCAAATTAAATATTAATTGAAATTAACTGATTGTTATAGAATGTCAAAAAGTAAGTACATGTTTTGGGACCCCCCTCTCTCTCTCTCTCTCTCTCTCTCTCTCTCTCTGTATGTGTGTGCGTGTGTGTGTACAGGGTGGCAATAAAGTCACTATACAGCTAAGTAAACTAACAATAAAGACAAAGAAAATTTCACTATAAACAAAGAAAAGAGTGCTGGATTGCTATGTGATGTCAGTTCTTCAATACGGCAATGAATGCTGGACAATATCATCGAAAATAAGGACAAAACTGGAAGCGGCCGAAATGTGGTTCTACAGAAGGATGCTGCCGATATCGTGGGCTGAGCATGCAAGCAACGATGAGGTGTTGGAAAGAATGGCAACCAAAAGGAAATTAATACTTAGCATCAGGAAGAGACAATTGAAGTTCTTGGGATATGCAATAAGGAAGAAGAGCTTGGAGAACCTGATACTGACTGGCCAGATAGAAGGAAAGAGAGACAGAGGAAGGCAGCGGATAACATATTTGCAGGGCCTGATCAGGTGGATGACGGAACGGGGTTGCCAGGAGTAACAGGAACAAACATACTAAAAGCCACAAAGGATAAGGAGACGTGGAGAACCATGATCGCCTACGTCCTTTTTAAGTAAAAGGCCTTTTTCTAATACTTCGTTTTTGGGAAGTTAGGTTTTTGAATATGTCCAGCGTCTGTAATATATAAAATTTTTTTCTTTCTTTTCTTTTTTCCGTCCCTTCCTTTATCTCTCTTATCTCCCACCTTTTTTCCGTCTTGCTTAACCTAATATCAATTCAACACGCCGTCTGTTCCTTTTACGTTACAATTCTCTTTCCTTTTTTGCGAACCCAGACGATGCCAATTTTTCTTTTCTTTTTTATTTGATTTTGTTTTATTTTATCTTTTTCTTTTTCTTCCTTTTTTAAATTTCTTTGCAAATCTATTTCAAAAGGAAAATTAGACTGATTTTTCTCCAGTTTCTGAAAGGATTTTTTTGTTGCTGAGGTGATGTGTTATCCCCTGTGGGGATTTTCATATCGAAATGGTCATTCAACATCCTTGAAGTAATCCTATTTTAATTTATATATATATATATATATATATATATATATATATATATATATAGTGTATTTGGGCAGCAGTCTCTATTTTATGCAAGTTTCATTAAAAAAAAACGGACAAGGTATTTGTTGTGGCCTGTTAGGGCCAGGAAGAAAGACACGGAAAACAAGAAGGTAAGTTTAACAAGTGTATCAGAATAACAGAATATATATACCAGTAAGAGTGTTAGTAATCAGCAATTAGAAGTGTACGTCCGAACACTATAGTCACGCTGCGTCTCGACTGCCTTGCGACTGTTTCTTGACTGCCTCACAGCTGCGTCCCCAGAAGCCACTCAGGTTAGTCTATATGGAAGAGGAAGAGTCCCTTCCACAGTAGAATAGGGCACCATAACAGTATTATGGTTACGCTCCTTATGTAATTTTTGTGTGATTTTTTTATTTTCTGAACCTATATTATATAAAAATTGTACAAATATTTTGTTTTTGTGAGCGGTTTAGGCTATATTTTTATCCATTATCAAGAATGGATTTTATTTTACGTGTGACTGAATATGTGTAGTATTTATGTATGAGTGTAGAGTCATGCGTGTGTTTTATATTCCGAACACGGTCAGCACATTGTTGCCGTGTTCATAGTTGATATTATTAAGTATTGGATTTTCTTTTTATTTATAACGCTTCCATTATTTGTTTATTTATCTTTGTTTTCTTTTTTGCTTGTGGATGATGCTATGGTATTTGGGTTGTCAACAAATACGTTACCTATAGGGTTTGGTAGGTCTCGGTGTGTGTTCTGGTCTGAGAGGTGCAATATTGGAAAATATTTTTATAATTTATGTTCCGAAAATAAAAAAAAAATCATAAGATAAAAAATTACATAAAACTTAACCATGATAACTTGTCTTTCATTTTTAATGAAACTTATATATATATATATATATATATATATATATATATATATATGCGTGTGTGTATGTGTGTGTTGAGGGATACAGTTTGAATGGTTCATTCGTAGAGAATTAAGTAAAGGATGTCATATAACGGCCTTGCACACACACACACACACACACACACACACACACACACAGATAGGTAGGAAATGTATCAATTTAAAATCCATTTTAATGCCTTTTAATTAACATTTAAACATTTTTCTCTGTCTATTTTTGTTTCGCGACTTAATCGACATCGAATATTCTATAATCAACAGTAATTATCGGTCTGTCTGCAAAATAATCGATATCATGTTCTAATTATCCTGAGACGAAAATTGACTGCATCAAATTGCAATCAAACTAATATCTGTTCATTTCAGTCCATCCTCCATTTTCTTTCTTTCTTTAGTATTTATTATTTCGTCTTCATCCACTTTTTTTTTTTTTTTTTCAGCGTTTTTACCTCTTCCCATTCTTTCTTTTTTTCTTTTCTACGGTATTTTAATCTCCTCTTGAGCCGTTGTCTGGTTATTGAGTTAATTCGTCTTTCTTTCTTTCTTTCTTTCTTTCTTTCTTTCTTGTCTACGATTTTTCAATCTCCTCTTGAGCCGTCGTCTGATTATTGAGTTAATTCGTCTTTCTTTCTTTCTTTCTTTCTTTCTTTCTACGATATTTCAATCTCCTCTTGAGCCGTCGTCTGGTTATTAAGACAATTTTCTTTCTTTCTTTCTTTCTTTCTTTCTTTCTTTCTTTCTTTTCTACGATTTTTCAATCTCCTCTTGAGCCGTCGTCTGATTATTGAGTTAATTCGTCTTTCTTTCTTTCTTTCTTTCTTTCTTTCTTTCTTTCTTTCTTTCTACGATATTTCAATCTCCTCTTGAGCCGTCGTCTGGTTATTAAGACAATTTTCTTTCTATCTTTCTTTCTTTCTTTCTTCTTTCTTTCTTTCTTTCTATTCTACGATTTTTCAATCTCCTCTTGAGCCGTCGTCTGATTATTGAGTCAATTTTCTTTCTTTCTTTCTTTCTTTCTTTCTTTCTTTCTATTCTACGATTTTTCAATCTCCTCTTGAGCCGTCGTCTGATTATTGAGTTAATTTTTCTTTCTTTCTTTCTTTCTTTCTTTTCTATGATTTTTCAATCTCCTCTTGATGTCCGTCATCTGGTTATTGAGTCAATTTTCTTTCTTTCTTTCTTTCTTTTCATTTTGAATCTACATCTTTCTTTTCTTCCACCCTTTTATGCTACTTGTACTTTTATCATTTTTCTTTTCATACCTTTCTTTCTTTCTTTCTTTCTTTCTGAAACTCTGCTCACTTCGTGTTCTTTTTCATTTTAAATCCACGTTGTGTTCTTCCTATTCTTTCTCGTTCTTTGTCAACTCTTATTTTTTCTTTAATCCTCATCCTTCCACCTTTTATCCTACCACGCTTTCGATTCTTCGTCGTCATTATTACCTGATGAACCTCCTCCAATTCCATCTATGATTTATGGCTAATATTTTTTAACCCTTGGCATTTCCGTTATCAGATTAAGTCGACCAATCATCGTTACGCTTACTTTTTTGTAGCCATCAGACAAACCAATAAACAAGCAAACAATAAAAAGACAACACATCCGCAACCCCACGAAAAATAATCATTCAGCAAGACATTCAATAATATTATCCACAACAGCCACAGTAACGATTCTAAGTGACACTAATAATAATAATAATAATAATAATAATAATAATAATTATTATTATTTCATTTTTCATTATAGTTCGATTTCTACTATGGTCGCACTACCTACCAAGTCTGTAGGAAGGCCTAAGGCAGGTCGCGGTGTGTTGTTATCGCTCCATTTCATGTATTTTTTTTTATATCTCCCTAACATCCCTAGCGTTACATAGACAAAATTCTCTTTAGTGTGTGGGCTGTACTTATCAAGACAATTTTTTGTATATCTCTTAAGCTGGGGTTTATTATTATTATTATTATTATTAAAGTAAGAACACTGTGAAGAAATTGTGAAACTATTAGTTTCAAACAACTGACTTTGTTAAAATATTTTTGTTATAAAAATGTTTGTAATGAAATGATTCTGTTTATAAAATTTCAACTACTCTACCTGTACTTTTAATGTACTTTAACCTCTTTGTGGTCACATACCAGTGACTTTTCATAACAACTGCTTCTTCAAACAAGATTAAGTATTAAGAAAATCTCTATATTGACAAATTTGTTATAAAATGGCTAAGAACTAGATAAATATTCTACTAGACTAATTGAACCTGTACTATCTTACAGGTGAAGAGGCTCATCCCTTGTTTCCTGTTTAGGACGCAGTTTCCGGTTTTCTCTTTTCTGATCTTCTCACTTTGTTTTTTTTTTCAATTGGAGTAGATAGACTAAACTATCGCCCGGTTCACACTCCACCCACATCTATTGAACAGTTTAAGAGGCTCAACCCTTGTTTCCTGTTTAGGATGCGGTTTCCGGTTTTCTCTTTTCCAATCTCTTCACTCTTATGTAGCCCCCTGCACATCAGTGGTGTTACCGCCTTGCTCGGGGTGATATGATTAAAAAAAAAAAAAATAAAAAGATCGCAGAAATTACACAGGTACCAAGAATTTGCAGGGCAAAATGGAGAAATGTACCCAGTATCAGCGCAAATTATCCCTGTTATGTTGGGCGTAATTGGGACTCCAACTATCTCTCTGTCTCGAAGGATGTCCTGGGGATACCTGACAGCAGTGAGTTTTCACAGAAAGAAGCGCCTTCATGGAACAACTCATGCGATGTGAAAGGAAGAAAGAAGAGATGATTATAATTATCTGGACAAAATACCGAAGTCAGAGTGAATCTCAAATAATAATATTATTTTGTCAAAACCTGTCATCATATCGTGTACAAGTAACTCTGATGCATTTGCCAAGGACACTCATTAGGTGGTATGATGGATAGATTTGGTTTCGTATATTTGTACGACAGCGTCACCAGGCGTAGTAAGTGCGCTTGGAATAAAAAAAAAGGAAAGCAACAACATCGAAAAAACATCGAAAAAATCATTGTAAATCCCAGCTTAAGAGAAACACAAAAAATGTATTGATAAGTACAGACTACACACTAAGAAGAACTTTGTAGACTTGGTAGGTATGTGACCATTGCAGAAATCAAATGATGTTGATGACGAAAATAATAATAATAATAATAATGACAACAACAACAACAACAACAACAACAGTTAAAGCAACAATAACATTAATGCAGTTTGAGTAACTAATCAGCCAGTCAGTTAAGTGCTATACGTGATACACGCTTTGGGCGATCATGTCTCGAAAGAGACATGACTGACTGGACAGAAGATTATCCCGAAGTAAGTTGCCATTGCTCTCTGCGGTAGACTGGTTGCCAATCAAGGCCACAGAATCCAATCGGTCATATTATCTAACCCATAACTGGAGGGAAGAAACGGATTAATACCTTTCCCAAGGGCATTTGTGCGTAAGTGATTGCAAGTAATTCAACTGGAATTCGAAATCGGCTCCCCAATTTGTCGTTCCGAGTCGATATCCACTGCACCACAACGCACATTACCATAATATCATAGTAGGAAGAGGCTAAATCAATTTCTAGCTTAGTTCATTGCGTTCACTCTCGCACTTATCTCCCTTAGGAAAGGCCTGAAACAGTCTTTTCTCCATCCAAAAGTTAAATAGCACGGCTTCCTGGCCCCTCTAAAAAGTCTAGTAGAGGGAAAACTTCTTTAACTACGAATTCAAATCCGGGGTTGGAGCAAAAAAAACGAAACCACTCCACTTTTTATAGATTGTAGTTGGCAAGAAAACAAGAAACTGGGAGAGAGTTCATTCATTTATTTTTTAAGTTTAAAAGGTGAGGCAGCCATATTAACTTTGGAGTCCCATCTAGATACTTGGGAAGACCCTCGATCGGAGACCGGTTGAGCTGACTGGGTTACCGAATCTGAAGGTATTTATAACTGGGCTCTGTCTGCAAGTTTATGTGCTGTTTTTATCAAAACCTGTGGTCATATTGTTCACATTTGGCTGTGAGGTATAAGCCTGATATGACCATATCAGAACTGGTTGTCATGGTAGTTATATTGGGCTTCGTAATTTTGCATCCAGGCAGTACTGTGTTAGTGTGTAACTATCTCAATGATTAATAATAATAATAATGATAATAATAATATGCATTGATTATGTTCTCAAAGAATATGACGATTACAGAAGAAAGTGCTATAAAAGACTAACCAGGGCAACCAGAAGATGTACTAAGAACGAGTTTTCCAAGACGAGAAACCAAAAATAGGAAGATTAAACTAACGTATAAACATTTCAATAGTCAAACAATCGGGATTGAATATGAAAGACAGTTTCAAAGAAGACATGTGAAAAATAAACGGAATTCCTGTTCATGGCGACCCAGTGCAATTCTATAAGAAAAAACTATATCAAGGTCATGATAGCACACAGCAAAATACTATGTGGTGGTAAAGATAAGTATTTATTTAGTAATTGTGAGTTCGATTCTTGATCCGGGTAGAGATTTAGATTTATTGGGCGGGTAATAATGAGTAAAATATTTAATAAAGAGCTCAATTAAAAATTCATTGATGAAGACAACTGACGAAGTGCTCAACAACCGAAACGTTGCGATAACAGCATAAATGATTAGGATGTTAGTCTGAATGTAAATAATGTAAACAAGGACAATACTATTATATTTTAAGCGATGTCAGAACAATATCTCAAAAGATAGACACGACTGGGTAGCAAAGGTGTCCGACTGGGAATTGCGCAAACGACTGAGCCGTGTCTATGCAAACTCATGATATATTCAAAAACAAGACTGTCCGAAAGAATAGACAAATGAACATTTTCGAACAATTTAAAATGAACCCCTGCAAGCTAGAAAACTAGATCTAGTCATGTTAAGGAAGAAGAAAATTTAGCATTCCGACGGACAATGCTCTCTACTATAATAAGCATATATATATATATATATATATATATATATATATATATATATAGAGAGAGAGAGAGAGAGAGAGGCAGCGTCGGCGCCATTCTTTTTACTACCAGTCGTTAAACTTTATTACCGGTATGAAAGCTCTTGCCGTGCTTATAACAGTGCCTTATTATTATATTTTTGCAATAATTATGTCGTCGAGTAGTGAAGAATATATATATATATATATATATATATATATATATATATATATATGTAGAGTAGAATACTTGGTATATTAGTCAGGTAAATTCCGATAGAGATGAACTCAATGTTAAATTCATTTATTTAATTTAACAGAGTATTATAATTTAGAATGAATTTTAGATATTCTACAATTTCATGGGTAATACGTATTTCGCTGACCTGCTGACCTGCCGGTTCGTCAGACCCATATGATACAATAGTTAATCTTCAAAATATTCCCGAAAAAATCATTACACACAGACTCTCAAGTGTCCGTGTTGAGAGTAGACATTTGTAACGGTAATTTATTTACAAAATACAATTCCTCGCTCATTCAAAAAAAAAAAAAAAAAAAACAGTGAGAGACAATTGATAAATGAAAAGAATAGAAAGAATTATAAAATAATACTAATAAAATAATACTAAAATACTAATAGTGGTTATATTTTAATTTATATTAAAAATTATGACTTACGATTTATTTTTTACCGTTAATACATCCCATTATATATAAAAATACAAATTTTAATGTAAAATTTCCACGTCATGTTTTTCTAAGAAAACAGGTGGATTGCAATAGACGCTGTGTCGATATATGACGTCAGCTTTTATTTCTCTGTATACTGTTCATACTTTTTCTATTTCTTTACTTTTCTTTCTATTCTTTAAAATTAATATAGTTCACGACGCGGAAATTTCTGTTTCGAGATTTTTACCTCGTCAGCAGGCAATTTTAGATCATTGTTGTGAAAATTATATATATATATGTATATATCCTCATTGTTATAATAAAAACCGTTGGGTATAGGTACCTCCACTGATTTTTCTGCACCTAAATTTAAATTTGAATTTTAAAAATAAATAATTTATCTTCAAGCTTTAAAATTAGCTTTAATTGAAAGCCAACGGATTAAATTTACTAATTTTAGTAAGCAAAATACCCTGGTGTATTTTAAATCGAAATTATAGTGATCGGAATCAACACGTTTTTAAATTTAAAAAAAAAATTCAAGAATTTCTAAATTTCCGCCATTTTTCATCGATTGTAAACAGAAGCCAATTCTCGGTTTTAACAAATCTTAGAAAAATAAAATACACCTCACTGACACATTATTTTCTTAAAATTACGAATTTAAACTTACTTTATGTTGACTTGAAACAAGAATTACTTGCTTACTGTTTGGAAAATGTTTCAAAAAGCAATCCTCAATTACGGTAGCCTTGTTATCTTCAGCTGTCAACACCTATCAGGAGGCCATGATGAATGATTTACAGCAGCTGGCCAACAGTATGGAAGACGAATTTGGTATAAAAAGGTTTATATACGGATTCTTTTTTTCATGTAAGGGACGACAGCCCTTGAATCACGGCCACCCGTACAAACAAAAAACGGGAAATCAACATGCAGAAAATTAAAATGTTTTAATTATTTTACAAAAAAGGAGCACCCCTTTTTAGAGTAAGTGTTAAAATTTTTCGATTAATAAATATATTTGCCACACGTTAATTAAAAAAAAAAACCTGAGAGACCTATGAGGAGGAAATTTTAAAAGACTTATGAAACCTTTTAGAAATTAATTAATACAAATTAAAATAAAATAATAAAAATAAAAACAATTCTTGTAAAAATTTATTACTAACGGAATTTTTTTTTCTATTCAGACTATGATATAATTTTAATTTATGTTTATAAAAGCATTTAAAAGTTTATCCAAATAAAAATGGTATAGTTTTATTGCATTTTTGTTTTCCTAATTCGGAGCAGATTTTCTAAAAAGTGGTAGGTTTTGAAGAAAAAAAGACAGTTGATTTGCATTCCGCAATGACTCCTGAATTTAATTAAAACTATCTATATGTCGAGACCTAGTCGCACTTTTCGACATTTCTGGAAATTAATTGATGCGGGGGTAAGATATTTAAAAAAATGTTTTTACAAATATTTTCTAAAAATAATTATTTATAAGCTGATTTCAGTCAATTATGAATAAGTCCTGAAATTTTCATCAAAATCAGACGATTATTTGAAATTTAAAAGTATTTCAAAATTAATGTGTCTTTCACAGTCAAAAAATGCCTTCGCGTAATATTACGTTTTGATGTAATAAAATCTAGCGTCAATTTATCGCTTGTACTGACGAGAGAAAAAAGATTTTCTACCACCAAATGAGCCTGTTAGAACCTGTTAGAACAATTTTATAAATTTGTAAAAATAATTAAAAAATATAGCATAAACATTTTGCCGAGAAAACTTTGTTTTTATTTAGTTTGAGGTCCTTTTCTTCAGACTATGCTGCTCTTTCCATATATATATGAAACGCTATATATATATATATATATATATATATATATATATATATATATATATAGCTTTTCATTGAGATAATGTTTGTTTGTTGTTTTTCAGTCATTTTGCTGATAAAATGTATTTTGGCAAGCAGATATATTATCGTAAAGTGATCGATATCAGGGTGTAGATAGAGCGTTGATAGTTATAAAGGTTTTTATCTAGAATAGGCCATTTTCATTCCGACTTCGAAGTGTCGTGAGGACACCGTTGTGACGTTCTCATTCGTCTCACGAAACTTTGAAGTTGGCATGGATCTGCTTTATTAAAGAGACAAACCAACCAGAAATCTCTCCCCACAGATTGAATGGAAAATTATAGGTAAATCTCAAAACCGCAACAGCTTCAGGAACAGAAGAAATTTATGCTTGGACGAAAAATCTAGAATTATCAAATTCAGGGAAACAGTGCAGATTATGAAATGAAATCATTTCTAAATGCAGCGATAAAAATAAATTTAAACTATCTATATAGAATATTAGAATTACCTCGTTCTGTCTTACTTGCCAACCCATTCCTACTTGCGTTGATCATTCATTGGAGGATTTTACGGAAGGAATAAATGAAAGTGGAGAGATGCAATATAATAGATATGCAGCGACTTTGAATTAGGTATGAATTTGAAAGTGACCTACTTTGCATTATGTAATAATGGATGTATTTTAATATAAATATTTTACGTGTATATGGGTGCTTCTTGTATGGTTATATAAGGTTTTTCGTGTATATGGTTCACTTTATTGTTTGGTTATGTAAGGTTTTTATGTATATAGGTGCACCTTGTTGTATGGTTATATAAGATATTTCGTGTATACGGGTGCACCTTGTATGGTTATATAAAATTTTTCGTGTATATGGGTGCAACTTGTTGAATGGTTATATAAGGTTTTTCGTCTATATGGGTGCACCTTGTTGTATGCTTATATAAGGTTTTTCGAGTATATGGGTGCACCTTGTTGTATAGTTATATAATTTTTTCTTGCATATTGGTGCACTTTGCAATATGGTTATATAAGATTTTTCGTGCATATGGGTGCACCTAGTTATATGTATGTTTCGTATAAATTTTTTCTTGCATATTGGTGCACTTTGCAATATGGTTATATAAGATTTTTCGTGCATATGGGTGCACCTAGTTATATGTATGTTTCGTATATATTGGTGTGTTTTATTAGATTTATAGTTACATGCATGATTATATGTACACGGTCAGCAAGAGCAACTTGCTTATTTGAATTGGGCGCACTGAAGCTATGGTTGGTCCGAGGAGAGTGGGGACGAGCTTACTCGAGAGTGCGGAGTTTAAAGTTTCTTGATAATGTCCGCCATAATCTATGAATATGGAGTATTCTCGCAGCACGTAATCTGTTAAATGAAACAACGTCAAAGATTAATACTCCCGAATCAGACACTTTCTTGAATCGGATTTGATCTCGAATAATCTGGAAAATATGGCCGCCTTTTATACACGTCGCATTGAATATTTTGAGCTTCCTGATTGGTTAAGCCTTCTGTTGGTGAATCACAAAATGTGTTGGCTCCTGAGTGTGTCACCAGTATATATATATATATATATATATATATATAATAATAAAACCGACTCTGTACGTATTCTAATCTTAAAATGTTACACAAGAAACTTTTAAAGACCATGAATAACCAGCAGAATCTAACTCCGTTATCGTCCTCGGCTATAGAGCTTTGGACAAAGAGGGGAAAAAAAAAGAAAACTGCGTAGGACCGACAATGCATACGGTTCTTCACAGTAAAGAAAAAAAAACCCTCGAACGGAACGAACCACCAGGAAAGAAAAGTGCTCGATACTAAACTAATCAAAAAGTGTTAACAAAAAGGCCGTTACGCAGAGCAAAAACACACGAAAAAAATCCACGAAAAAAATGGCCCTGACGAGCCGTTGTGCGAAACCGCGGTAGGTCTTGGCGATTTTTTTCGTATATATATATATATATATATATATATATCCAAAAAAAATCCAACAAAATTTGTTTCTCTTTATTTTACAGGAACCTCAATGCACATCATGGAGAGGACGAAGTTGGAACGCGCTTTTGCTGTTGAGGCATATTTTTCAAGCGGTGGTTCAATCGTCGCCACACAACGTGCAGTTTGTCAACATTTCAATATTGTTCCTCGTGGTCGTGTTCCTGGCCGGCAGTCGATTGTATGGTTCCAGCAGGACGGTGCCACGGCACACACAGTGCGCGTGTTAAAAACAGTTTTGAAACAGAACATTCCAGGACACCTCCTCTCTTTGAGGGACGATCTGCATTGGCCAGCACGGTCCCCTGATTATCACTATGTGACTATTTTCTATGGGGCTACCTGAAGTCAATTATTCACAACGATCGTCCTAACACTCTGGCTCAGCTGAAGAGCAACATTCGTCATACTGTTGTCAGCATACTCACCGATATGCTGGAAAGAGTTGACCAAAACTTCAGAGTACGATTAACCCAGTGTAATGAGCAGAATGGACGCCATCTGACTGATGTCATCTTTAAAGCTTGTAAAACATAAAATTTAAACGATGATTTTATTTCGCATATCTCTGTATAATTCTTTAGTTTTTACCATTTGTAATCCTTGAATTGCAGAATGCGCATCAAAGAGTCAGATGATTAGTAGCACTATCTTGTAAGCAACTGTGTGCTTCTCTGATAACATTCCAATACTATCGATAATTCTAATATTTAAAGTTTTTTAAAAATACAAAGTTTCGATTGGAAATTTGAATAAAGATGTCATGTATCCAATACTTTTGCATAGGGTAATTTTGAACTTAGATAAAATTAATGGATTCAACTATGAGTTTTTAATTTTCCTTCCACATACAATTAAAACAACTTTACGAGATATTACTTATCAACTATCAGGCAAAATGGCGAACATAAACTAGAGTTATAACAGAAAATAACATGTATCCAATACTTATGCGTGTCACTGCATGTGTGTATTTCCTGAGTATATATATATATATATATATATTTTTAAATCATATCACCCCGAGCAAGGCGGTAACACCACTGATGTGCAGGGGGCTACATAGGCGTGAAAAGATTGGAAAAAAGAAAGCCGGAAACCACATCCTAAACAGGGAACAAGGGATGAGCCTCTTCACCTGTTCAATAGACGTGGGTGGATGAGGTTTGTTAGTATATTTTTGTATATATGTGTTAGTATTATTTATATATAAATAAAATTGTCTTCATAAATATGTATGTGAGTGTGCGAACACAATATATATGTGGATAGGGATGGATGTGTGTATGTAAGTATAGTCGGTATACGTTCAGACGCATTTGTATATGTAAGTTTTGACATATGTGTATGTGGATATAAGTGTATATGCGTATGTTCATATGTAGGTTTATATGTGTATACGTATTCATGTGCTTGTGAGTGGTGTGTTATGATTTTATGGTCACTACTTCCGCGAAATGAGCTTTCCTTATTTGGCCTTAATGATTGTTAATCAAAATAAGGCCAAAATCTCTATTCTGGACCATGTTACTTGATTTCCATTTCATCTTAAAAGAAATGTTTATTCCGGAAAAATATTTGTACCGAATGAAACGAATATGTCTGATGAAATGAGTGAATTTAGTTAATAGAAATGAATTATAATTTATAGCCACTCTAAATGATGTGTTGAGTTTTCTTTTATATAGCCCACCTGTCATGCTCAGGGAATTTGAATTATTTTTTCTTATGTCTTAATGTAAGATACTCAATAATAGGTACATTAATATATATGTTGCTGTCATTTTAGACGGCTATGGATATAAATATTTTGTCGTCATTTTTTGACAGCACGGGCCCACTCGTAGAGTATTACTGAAATAAACTAAAAAGTCTACAAATATTTTGAGCTGGAGAAAGAACTAACAAAACAAAATGTAAAAATGAAATTGGCGGCTGTACTCGTCATTACTGGCGCACTTGGAAAAATCCCAAAAAGTTTTGCAAAGAGTTTGGAAAAAAATAATCTAGAAAACTGAGTAGATATTTAAGGGATTCGGTAAATTTGTTTTTACTTTATCTTTAATTAAAGCTACTAGTTGGATATTGGTGAGAAAGCCCAAGGAATACAAATAATATTGATATTTTTCATTCTCTCTTATGTGCCGTGTCCCTTCAGGATGTGGTCTATCATGCCACGCACATCCTCCTGTTTCTTGCAGCTCTCAATATGTTTTGTCTTTTTTTATTTCTCTCAAACCGAGTTCTACCATCTATTTATTTAAAATCATCAAGTTTGTTACTCGCTACTTTTCTCTGATCCTCTTCCTCTAAATGATCCTGTGAGTATCAGATTTTCCAAGCCCTCTTCCCTCATTACATGTCCTAGAAATTTCAAATTTTATTTCCTGATGTTAATGTTACTTTTTGATTCCATTGTCTCCAGAACTTCGTCGTTGCTCACGTTCTGTCCATGGTATCCCCAGAATCTTTCTGTGGAACCACATTTCTTTTGCTTCAAGCCTCTTCTTCATCTTTGAGAAAATTGTCCAACATTCACTGCCATACAGGAGGATTGATATCCTGTAACAGTTCAGTACTATTTTCTTTGTTTCTAACGGAATTTTTTTCTCTCATTACTCTGCTTAGCTTTGGGAATCTTTAGCCATCCAAATTTCTCTTCGGATCTCAGTGTCCTCCTTTCCGTTCGCTGTTAGAACATTTCCCAAATATTTAAATTTTTGTAATTTCTTTTAGCATCCCCGTTTGCATTTTGGCTTTCATCCTTTTGCTGATCAGCAAAAACATAAAAGTGCCGACTTTGCCCTTTTTTATTGGCCAGAAACAAAATTGGAACTTTGGGATTTAAAAAGACAATCTTAATTAAGCTGAAAGATTAGATTCTGTTTGCGCAATAAAAACACAAAATGTTAGATCGCTGATGGCATTTTATCAGTTCGTGTGATAGGGTCTGGAAGCATGCCCGTCAAGACGATCTTCATTATGCAGTTTGGTAGGAACGATTGGATCAAACCAGCAAGCGTCCAGTGATACCATAGCTCTGTAGCTTGTACAGAAGGCCGGCGTGCCAGACCCTATCAGATGCTTTGGAGATATCCAGGGCAACATCACGAGCTTTTCTGTTCTGGTATATGTACTTGGTAATGTTTGTTAGCAAATCAGCAGTAGACCTTGAAGCTATACTGTCTGTCAGAGAATAGTTTATGGGCGGTGAGATGTTGAACTATTTCAGCATTGATGATAGCCTCGAAAAATTTGCCGAAAATTGGTAGGGGGCTGATAGTGTGATAATTGGAGGGGTCCGAGGGTTTTACTAAGTTCTTAAATACAGGAACCACAGAAGAAGATTTCCAGCAGACAGGAAAACAAGAAGCAGAGAGGCAGTAATTATAGAAGTTAGAGAAGACAAAGAAGAGTTCAAGGGCACATTTCTTCAAGACAGTGACGAGCCTCCGCTCGCCTTATGGGGGTCAATTTGTGAAATTATGTTCTACTACATTTTGCTTTTGTAAATAACATGCATTTTCGGTTACTTGGAGTTTGTGCTTATGCGGGTCTGAAATTTCTTTTTACACTACAAATAGGACACAACGAATAAAAGATTGAGAAACACTGATTTGGACAAGAACACTGCTGAAATTGACGAGAAGATGAACATTTCAGAGATTACAAGAAACTTGTTATCCCTTGCAGTAGATATCGACTCCGAACAACAAATCAGGGAGCCGAGTTTGAATTCCAGTTGAATTCCTTGCATTCACATACGCACAAATACCCTTAGGAAAGGTATTAATCCGTCTCTTCCTTCCAGTTATGGGTTAAATAATAGGACAGATTGGGTTCTATAGCCTTGGCTGGCAACCAGTCTACAGCAGAAAGCAATGGCAATCTACTGTGTGATAATCTTCTGTCAAGTCAGTCATGTCTCTTTCGAGACATGATCGACCAAAGCGTGTATCACGTATGACAATCAACTGACTGACTGTTATCCTTGAATCTTTGCAATGTCGACCAGAAATAATAAAAGATAATAATCTTGAAATCGAAATCTCAAAAATATAGTATGTGAGGACATCAACAATTCCAGCTGTAGTTGAAGCCCTCGAATTGCTTGGAAATGGTTTCCGATAGACTTATTAAACAGATTCCTGGTAGTCTATTCCTGAAAAAAATATAAAAAATTGTGCTCACATGTACAACTTACACGTTACAAAGAGTTTTATCTATGTAAACTGTTTGTGATTTTAGGTTTTTTTTTTTCAAAAAATTATCAGTGGAAAATGTCATGATACCATTTCTTTTTTTAGGTCTCTGGTTGGAACCCAGAAAGAAATGAGTATTCACTAGAAATCAAATCAAATCAAATAATAATAATGAATGATAACATCATCATTACCAATGATAGTACAATATAGTCTTCATATTCCCCTTTTTATGAAATTAATTAAAATAATAATGAATAATTAATGGATGTTTAACATTATCATCACCAATGATTCAGATAATCTGTGCCCGTGTCTTTATTCATAATAATAATAATAATAATAATAATAATAATAATAATAATAATAATAATGAGAAACTATCAATAAAAAATTGGAATTGTAATAATGATAAAAGGAAGAGGGGAATTTCATGTATAAAATGAGGGGAAAATCGAAGGTTTGAATAGCCGATGAAAAGTTAAGGATATTAACTTAATTCTAATGAGGCAATTTTAGTGTAATTAAGCATAGTGAATTCAATTCATTAGAAAACTTTTGTGCGTTAATTAATTTCCTTTATTCCTTATTTCCTTTTCGCTGGCTTTCTTTCTTTCTTTCAGTCTGTCTTTCTTTTTACTTTCTTTCTTTTTTTTCAGTCTGTCTTTCTTTTTACTTTCTTTCTTTCTTTCTTTCTTTCAGTCTGTCTTTCTTTTTACTTTCTTTCTTTCTTTCTTTCTTTCTTTCTTTCAGTCTACCGTTCTTTTTACTTTTTTTTTCAGTCTGTCTTTCATTTTACTTTCTTTTTATTCAGTCTGTCTGTCTTTCTTTCAGTCTGTTTTTCTTTTTACTTTCTTTCTTTTTTTTTCAGTCTTTCTTTCTTTCTTTCTTTCAGTCTACCGTTCTTTTTACTTTCTTTCTTTTTTTCAGTCTGTCTTTCTATTTTTTTCTTTCAGTCTGTTTTTCTTTTTACTTTCTTTCTTTTTTTTCAGTCTGTTTTTCTTTTTACTTTCTTTCTTTTTTTCAGTCTGTCTTTCTTTTTACTTTCTTTCTTTTTTTCAGTCTGTCTTTCTTTTTACTTGCTTTCTTTTTTCAGTTTTTCTTTCTTTCTTTCTTTCTTTCAGTGTTTCTTTCTTTTTACTTTTTTTTTTCCACTTTGAATTATTTTCTTTTTACTCTTGCTTCCACATTGTGATTCATTTTATTTCTCTTTCTATCACTACCAATTCTTGTTTCTTTTATATTTCTATCCCCTGTCCATTATTTTGATTTCCTTCTTTCTCTTTCTCCTTTTTTTCCTTGGCTTGTTTCTTTTTTTGTTTGTTTTGTTTTCTCTTTCTTGTCCTCTTCTTTGATTTCATTTTTTTCTCCTTAACCTTTTTGATTCTTATTCTTTCTCTTTCTATCGATTTCTCTTTTTATGTATTCCTTTCTATCTTTCTAGTTTCCATTTCTTTGTTTATTTCTCTCTCTCTCACTCTTTTCCAGTTATTCGATTTCATTTTTCTCTCCGACTCCATTCTTATTTCTTTTCGCGGTAAATTTTCGTTTTAGCTCCCGACGGCTTTTCCCCTTCAAATTTATCCAAAATAGCATTATCTCTTGTGTTTTTTTTCGGTACACAATTTCAGTAGAAAGTTGCGTGTTTTTTAAAATATATGAAAATGTGTGTATTTTAATTAAACTTCAAATATATTGCGTTTTTTTTTTTCATATGAAAATATGAAAATACATATAAATTGTAAATAACAAAAAGCATTTTTTATAAATATCAAGTATAATTGTATCAAGTGAGGTTGAGGAATACAAAAAAAAGAGCGCATTACTTTCCTAACCGGAAGTAAACAGGCGGAAGTAAATCGGCCGAAATTTGTTGCCTACGCAGTACGTCATTCTGCAGTTAATTACATGACTTCGTGAGAGTTACGGGAGAGAAAAAGTGCAAGATATAGTTCGTTTCTTTTATGGGCATTTAGATAAAAAAAAATGGTAAGTTTCTTCTTCAATAACTAATTGCTGATTTGAGTTCAGCATATACATTTTTACAGAGATGATGCCATTTTGGAGAAATTTGAAAGGGGAAAAGCCGTCGGGAGCGAAAACGACTATTTACCCTTTTCGCTTTCTTTCTTTCTTATCCAACTTTTTAATATTTTTTTTTCTTTTCCAATTTTTCGATTTGATTTCTTTCTCTCTACTTTTTAGATTTCTTTCCTTTCTGTTTTCTTTAAATTATTTTATTTCCTTTCTTTTTCCCTCTCCTTTCTACTTTTTTCCTTTCCGCTTACAACATCTTTGATTTCTTTTCCTCTCTCTTCTTTCCACTTCTTAGATTTCTTGCTTTTTCTTGTCCATGTTCACTTCTTTAACTCTTGTTCTTTTCTCTATCCTTTTCAAATAATTTATTTTTTTTCTTCTTTTCTCTTGCTCTCTTCATAATTTTTCAGTTTCTTTTCTGTTTCTCTCTTCTTTTCACTTCATTGACATTTCCTTTTTTCTCTTCTTTCTATTTCCTTTATTTTCCTTCCTTTATTTTGTTTTGTTTATTTTTTTGTTTACCCTCAGAATATTTTCTTCTTAAGTAATCGAAGACCTCATACAGAAAGTAGCAGTGGAGAGTGACAAGAAGGGACTACAAATAAACTTTAAGAAAACTGAATGCATGGTCATCAGCAAAAGATACAACCCAAAATGCCAAATACAAGTGGGGGATAACAGAATCAAGCAAGTACAAAAATTTAAGTACCTAGGAAGTGTTCTAACAGAAGATGGAAAGTGCGACACGGAGATCCGAAGGCGAATTGGCATGGCAAAGGACGCGTTCCAGAAGATGAGCAAAATACTAACAGACAGGAAAATCTCAATAGAAACGAAGAAAAGAGTACTAGACTGCTACGTGATGTCAGTTCTTCAATACGGCAGTGAATACTGGACAATATCATCGAAAATGAGGACAAAACTGGAAGCGGCCGAAATGTGGTTCTACAGAAGGATGCTACGGATATCGTGGACTGAGCATGCAAGCAAGGATGAGGTGTTGGAAAGAATGGTAACAAAAAGGAAATTGATACTGAGCATCAGGCAGAAACAACTGAAGTTCCTGGGACACGCAATGAGGAAGGAGAGCTTGAAGAACCTGATACTGACTGGTCAGATAGAAGGAAGGAGAGACAGAGGAAGGCAGCGGATAACATATTTGCAGGATCTGATCAGGTGGATGACGGAACGGAGGTTGCCTGGAGAAACAGGAGCAAACATACTAAGAGCCACAAGGGATAGGGAGACGTGGAGAACCATGATCGCCTACGTCCTGAAGGGACAGGGCACATAGAAGAAGAAGAAGAATCGAAATTTCGTGCCTGAGGCTTTGACAATGTGTGTGTTGTTATTTCCGAGTTCGCAAGGCCCTTAAAGTGGGACAGCCAGTTTGAATCGAACTTGCGACACATGTATATTGGCTTTCTGATTTATTTGAACAACGCACAAAAGATTTTTTTCTTTAATATTTACCATGCGAATCAGTGGCGTTATCGCCTTGCTTGAGGTGATATGATTAAAAACTTGAGGTGATATGATTAAAAAAAGACGATTAAGTACGAAATAATAAAAAGTATATCTTAAAATGGCTTCTTGAAAATCCCAAGTACTAATATTGTGGCAATGTCATACAGTCCTACTAATAGAGGGATTATTATTATTATTATGTCATTTTTCATCATATTTCGATTTCTGCTTTGGTCTCAATACCAACCAAGTCTGCGGGGAGACCTAAGGCAGGTAGTGGCGTGTTGTTATGGCTCCATTTCATGTTTTTCTATCTTCCCTATCATCCCCAGCATTACATAGATAAAGTTTTCCTTCGTGTGTGGGCTGTACTTAATAAGACAATTTTTTGTATATCTCTTAAGCTGGGGTTTCCAGGGATTCTTTCAATGTGTTGTTTTGTTCCATTTTTTTATCATTCCAAGTGCACCTACTACCACTGGCACAACTCTTGTTTTCAATTTCCACATTTTTTCTATTTCAATTTCCAGGTCTTTATATTTTGACAGTTTTTCAAATTCCTTGATTGCTATGTTACAATCCGCTGGACAAGCCATATCAATTAATAGACAAGTTTTCTCTTTCTGGTTTTTAACAATAATGTCAGGCCTGTTTGCTTCAATTTTTCTGTCTGTGTAGATGGTGTAATCCCATAGAATGGTTACATCTTCTATTTCTGTAACCGGTGCTGGATGATGTTCATACCGGTGTTTGTTTACAGTTTTTCCATAATGTTTGCACATTGCCCAATGTAAATATTGCCCAACTCTATCGTGGCGATTTTTATATTCGTTTGGGGCAAGCACAGAACAGCCTGAGATTAGGTGGTCTATTGTTTCTTGGTGTTTATCACAAAACCTGCATTTTGGATCCATATTATTATGCATAATATTTGCCTGAAAGTTTCTCGTGAAAAGACTTTGGTCTTGTGCTGCAAGTATAAATCCTTCAGTTTCAGACTTTAATCCAGATGCACGTAACCATCGATGAGTATTAACTTTATCAACATTGGATTTATTGGCACGTACTGGATATTGGCCATGCAGAGGTTTGTCCTGCCAGCGCTGTTTCATCTTTTCAAGAGCTTTATCTTTGGCTTTCATTTTCATATTTTTTGCCGCAATAGTTGGTTCTTGGCTACTGTTTTGCTTTTCTACAGAATCTACTAACTGTAAATCTTGTTTGTATTTACTGCCTTCTTTTATTATTGAATATTTTTTCTTTCTTACTTCATGTTGCCTTACTAATTGTATCATCCAATCCTTTGTTGTTTCTATGTATGTTAGTAAGCCAATAGTTGTTGTCTTGTATGACAATTCCAGCTGAATAAGACCCCTTCCACCTTCTTTATGTTGTTTCATTTTCATCATAATTTGATTTTACTCATGTTCACACTACCTACCAAGTCTGCGGAAAGACCTAGGGCAAGTAGTGGTGTGTTGTTATAGATACATTTAATTTGTTTTTCTATTTTTCTATCTTCCATAACATCAGTGGCTTTACATGGATAAAGTTCTTAGAATGTGGAGTGTACTTATTAAGAAAAGTTTTTGTATATCTCTTAAGCTAAGGTTTCCAGGGATTCTTTCAATGTGCTGTTTTGTTCCATTTTTTATCATTCCATGCGCACATTATTATTATTATTATTACTATTATTATTATTACTATTATTATTAATTCCTTTGATTTATGTTGCTTAAACATTTTCTTTCGGGTCTCAACCAGAGATCTAGGATGAGAAATGGCTTCATGATATTTTCCTGGAGCCATTTTTGTAAATAAAAAAAAAAGAACAAAAAATTAAGAAAATAATATCACAAACAAATTAAAAAAGATAATGTGTGAACTGTATTAGTAAGTACTAATTGTTCCATTTTTTATGGCATGGGCGGCCAGGAATCATTTAATGAATCTATCGAAACCTTTACGGCATGGGCTGCCAGGAATCCATTCAAAGAGTCTGTCAGAAACTTTACAGTATGGACTGCCAGAAATCCCTGCAATGCGTTTGTCAGAACCTTTACGGCATGGTCTGCCAGGAATCCCTTCAATGAGTCTGTCAGAACCGGTACGGCATGGGCTGCCAGAAATCCCGGCAATGAGTCTGTCGGAACCTTTTCAGCATGGACTGCCAGAATTTCCTGCAATGAGTGTGTCGGAACCTTTACGGCATGGTCTGCCAGGAATCCCTTCAATGTGTCTGTCAGAAACTTTACGGCATGGGCTGCCAAGAATCCCTTCCATGAGTCTGTCAGAACCTTTACGGTAAGGGCTGCCATGAATCACTTCAATTAGTCAGTCGGAACATTTACGGCATGGGCTGTCAATAATCCATCAATGCGTCTGTCAGAACCTTTAAGGAATGGGCTGCCAGAAATCACAGCAAGGAGTCTGTCGGTACCTGTAAGGCATGGGCTACCAGAAATGGTATTAGCATCCACTGAATATAAAAATTAACCAAATGCAGAAACAATAAAAATATAAGTCTCTTTATGGTCAATTGTTTTCCCGTACTAAACAAGCTAATGTACACAAACTTCGTACCCGTTTCAAAAATGACATGACTGACTGGGAAGAAGATATTCCGCAGTAGGCTGTCATTACTTTCTGCGTTAGACTGGTGGCCAACCAAGGCTATAGAACCCAGTCTGTCCTGTTATTTGACTAATAGCTGAGGCAAGAGATGGATTCATTCCTTTCCCATGGGTATGTGCGCGTAAGTAAATGCAACAAATTTGACTGGAATTCGAACTCGGGCTCTCCGACTCAACAGAGAGTGTGAAGCCAAGGAGGCGCAGTGTATCGCTCTCAGGGAGACTATCGTGATCCATGCTGATGGCGGGTAGGAAAGATTGTCTATGATGGTTAAAGGATAGCAGAGTTGTTTTGGAAGTATTAAAGTTTACGAGCCATTTCTTATCCTAGTCTAACACTGACTGGAGATCCTTTTTGAGAGCAGCAGGAATGTTTGCTTTGTCTGCATCAGCAGATTTCTTAGCGAGGCGGAAGTAAATGGTGGCGTCATCAGCGTAGGTGCCTACTTGGTATCTGATCAGGGAGATCGTATGATGAAAATCAGAAGAAGCGTATAACCTAGGATAGAGCCTTGAGGGTCACACGCGTTCGTATGATAGTACCTGGATGCATGCCTGTTCAGTACGACCTTCATAACGCGATTCGATAAAAAAAGATTCGATTAAGTCAAACAAGTGTCCAGATATATCATAGCGCTGTAGCTTGCACAGAAGGCCAGCGTGCCAGACCCTGTCAAATGCTTTGAAGATATCCAGGGCAAAAGCTCTAGATTTTCCGTTTATATCAGGATCCTGGTATATGTACTCAGTGATGGTCGTTAGCATGCCAGAGGTAGACCTGGCGAAGCGGAAGCTATACTGTCTGTCGAAGAACAGGCAGTGAGCTATGAGATGTTAAACCACTTCAGCATTGATGATGGCCTCGAACACTTTATCAGTTGATGATAATTGGAAGAGTCTGAGGGTTCTCCGGTGTTCTTGAAAGCAGGAACCAGAGACGAGGACTTCCAGCAGGCAGGAAACAAAAAACAAAGAGACAATAGTAGTAGAGTTTGGAGAGGACATAGGAGAGTTCAGGGGCGCATTTCGATCACCTCCTCTCGCCTTATGGGTGTCAAGTTTTGAAATTATTTTAGAGACCAGCGAGGGGATAATGTAACCGTCGCTCAGTTGAGCCTCTGTTCTAGGTGGGAAGTAGGTGCGGATATTCCAGACGAATTAAGTGAGGAGTTGGGGGAGAATCTGCGAGCAAAGCACTCAGCCTTGTTATTTAAAAAAAAATTTTTTTTTAATCATCTCACCCCAAGCAAGGCATTCCACTGCTACTATTGCGCATGGGGCTACATAGGGGAAGGTAAAGAGAAGGAGTGGTTAGACATAGGGAATGTCAGGAGGAAGGTGACAGATGAGTAAGGATACCGAGGATGAGGGTTGGGTAGATGGGAAGAGTGTTTGATAGAATGGGAGCAGGTTAGTGCGTTAGGAGGTGTCTATTGACCTTACATTTAAACTCCTGGAGATTGTAGCCGTCGGGGAAGCAATCGTGTGGAAGAGAATTCCACAGTCGGGAAGTGCGAGGAAAGAAACTGTTGGAGTAGAAGTTAATTATTAAAAGAGAGATGTAAGGTTTGCTGCTGTTTAGCACACTTTTGCAGATACGTCAGTAGTCTTTGAAGCCAAACTTGCGGGCTGCTTTAAGCTGCTTCATTCTGTCTGTAAACAACAGCTTAGCGTCTTACACTCATTGCGAGTAGAAGCAAATAGGCGCCTATTATGATCAGACGCGTGGCTTCGTCAAAGCCGGAAGTAGTGATTTCTGGTGGCTATGGAGGCCGAACAGGTAGGGAAGAACCAGTGGGGCAAATGGAGTTTAAGGTAGAATTGGGATGAAAGCATTGATGCCAGTTTTACCAAGTAGGAGACCTCAGAAGCACAGTCATCAACGGGGAGACTTAACCATTTCTTTCAAGGAACTTTGCACAGAAAACCTGATAGTTTCCCTCCTCTAGTTTGCCCTTCGAGAGCAGTAAGAGATTTTGCTGGTCGGAGGTTCCTGGGAGGAAGGAGAGTGAAGAGAAACCACAACGTGATCAGAGTTGTCAAGAGGGTAAAGCTGTATGGCATGGCATGGCATGGCATAGCATGGCAGAATAGAAGTGAAGAAAAGATTTAGAAGGGATAGAAGTAAAGCAGAGAGGCCTTTTCTTCACGCATAATGGAGAAACATGTGGGGAAGTCTACTGCTTGCCTAAGAAAATGGGTGATCGCGAAGTTTAGGGTGCGGATCAACAACAGAGATTTCAAGCCAATTGGTATGGTTGGCATTGAGGTCACAGAACTCAAATATGTTGGCGAACGGGTGCGAAGCAATGGCCTTATCTATATTATCAGATATACTGTCCAGCAAGAAACAGTCGAGTGAGGAAGGGGAGTGATAAAGAAAGAAAAAAAAAGCTAAATGAATTTAGCAGAGCGAGACGGAGGCATATGTATATATCTTTAGGAGATTCAAGAGAAACCTCCTTAGCCAGAAGGTGATGTTTGCTGACATAGACTCCTAGGCCATGCATATAGACGCTTGAGTCTTTTCTAAAGAAGGGAATGTAATCTGGGATTAAGAAATCAAAGGAGGGGATTGAGGGTTTCAGGTTAATTTTACAGAGAGCTAGGATGTCTGGGGACTTTCGTGGAGGAAAGATTCCACAAGCAAAAGTTGGTAAGAATACCACGGATGTTAGTGAAGAACATGATGAGAGGTTTAGATGATTTTTGTGAGGTTGGTTTTGCATTGCATTTGTAGTTGTGAGTATTCATAGTCATTTTTGATAAGGAGACGCCTCGAGTAGTGGTAGAATACGGTCATCAACTACGGCATGCGTAAGAAGGGAACTGGCGCAGACTGTAGCATAGTATTGCCTCAGGGTTACCCACCAGAGGAACATGTAGGGGGACCTATCTATGTGTGTGATGGCACAAGAACACTGATAATAAGCAACTGTTGATCAGAGCAGTCGCTCAAGACGCTCCGTAAGAGTTAGGATTCCCAACTACCAGTAGGAAGCAGCAACCAGAAAATTGCCAACCCGGTACCTTCAGTATAAAAAGCCGTAGCCACAGTCCACCCACATCGTAGAAATTTGCGAAAACTCCACTTATAGTAGAGAAAACGAGTGAGTTGGAAACCACTCCCTGAAAAGGAAACAAGAAATGAGCCTCTACTTCCGATGAATAGAAGGAGATGGAGTATGAACCGGGCGATAGTATGGTCTATTTACTCCAATTAAAAAAAAGTAAAATAAAATGAAATAATAAATAAATAAATGAAATAAAATGAAGGCTAGGAGTATTTTTTTATGCACACACTGTTTAGCTGCATACGGACAGGTAACACAGACCACATTTTAAACAATATAAGGTACGCCGATGATACAGACGAGAGCTGAAGAGAGTGACGAGAAAGAACTACAAATAAAATGCAAGAAAACCGAATTCATGGTCATCAGCAAAAAGAGCAGCCCAAAATGCCAAATACAGGTGGGGGATACTAAAATCAAGAAGGTACAAAACTTTAAATACCTGGGAAGTGTTCTAACAGAAGACGGAAAGTGCGACACGGAGACCCGAAGGAGAATTGGCATGGCGAAGGAAGCATTCCAGAAGTTGAGTAAAGTATTAAGAAACAGGACAATTTCGCTAGAAACAAAGAAGAGAGTACTGGATTGCTATGTGATGTCGGTTCTTTAATATGGCAGTGAATGAAGGAAAAACTTGAAGCAGCTGAAATGTGGTTCTACAAAAGGATGCTGCAAATATCATGGATCGAGTATGTGAGCAATGATGAGATTTTGGAAAGGATGGAAGCCAAAAGGAAATTAATACTGAGCATTAGGAAGAGACAGCTAAAGTTCCTGGGACATGCAATGAGGAAGGAGGGCTTGGAGAACCTGATACTAACAGGCCAGATAGAGGGAAGGAGAGACAGGGGAAAACAGTGTTTAACGTACTTGGCTG
This sequence comes from Ascarosepion bandense, assembly GCA_037127315.1. Taxonomy (NCBI): domain Eukaryota; kingdom Metazoa; phylum Mollusca; class Cephalopoda; order Sepiida; family Sepiidae; genus Ascarosepion; species Ascarosepion bandense. Next base: position 10,757,444 of record JBBBDQ010000256.1, read on the forward strand.
ACCTGAGCGAGCGGATGGCAGAACAGGGGTAGCGGGGTGTAACAGGAGAAAGCGTGCTAAGAGCCACCAGAGATAGAGAGATGTGGTGTAGCGTAGGGGAGATGGTTAATTTTTCTTTGATTTGGCCTTTTGTCATACTTAACCGAACTCCCCACAGCTTATAGGATTTATGCAGAGTTATAATCATCAGAAGGTTTTCCATCATCAAAAGGTTAGTAGTCAGTTGGAATATGTGGACTAGTGTAGAAGAGTGGAATAATAAAATATACATTTTGACTGTTAAAATAGTAATTTATTAAAAAGAGGAATTACATAAGTTGTAGAAGTTAATGTTCAATTAGAAATATTATTAAGAGGTTAAAGGTAGAGTTCATAAAAATGTTCTTGTAGTAATTGTTGAAATAGATAAGGAGAAAGAGAAAGAGAACAATGTCCGGGCTGCTTGAAGTGGAAGTTACATTTTAGATGTGTGTCTCTCTTTTGATGTTCCCATCTCTGACTCTTGACTGACGCCGAGGTCATTTATATGGCCTTTTTGAATTTATCACTAGATCGCTAAGTCCTCAAGTCATGCAAGTCGCTCCCATTGGTCAAAAATCATTTTAATACCTACTTGCGAAATCTGGGTTCGACTTTTTCTTTAAGCACATGGTCAATCCTTTTTCTATTTGTGAAAACCCAAGATTTCACACGTCGTTGAGAATTTTTGTGAAAGTGAAGAAGAAGATTGATTTTAATTAATTTCTTACCCGCTAAAGTGGAAAGCCATGATCGCCTACGTCCTGAAAGGACAGGGCGCATAAAACAAGAAGTTTAGAATTAATGAGGATGTCGGGATGACCATGATTTCGAGAATTTTCAGTCCCAGAATGATAATTGTAAATTATAGACGTGTTAGGTAAGGTAATGGGAGAAAAGATATGAATATTAAGTATTTACTTAGTTCAACTAACCCCTCATTAAAATAATTTTGTGGTCAAGGAGACAATTAAACATGGTGAAGGAATCAAATTGTAAAAGATTCGTACATTTAAACAAAACTATAGGATAGGAACATTTTTCTGAAAGAAAAAATATTAAAAATAGAAAAACCAAAAAAAACCAAAAAAAAAACCCCCAGAAAACAATGAATCTACTCATGCAATTAGATTGGCAACTTGGTTCTACTCTTTTACCGTCATCAGAGGCAAATGTAACCATCGGTTTTTTTCTATCAGTTTCTTTTCTCGAATTTCTCGCCAGTTGACACCCTTCTCCATTCTTGCTTCTCTGATAGCTACAATCGTCAAAGTTTTAAATGCAACGTCAATTGTCATCTTCTATCTAATTGACTCCCATCTCTCTCTTACAATATCTTCAACATCCCCTGTTAGTTTTTTTTGTTTCTGTCTACTCTCTCTCCTCATTGTAACCCCATGCGCACCAGTGGCAGTACTACCCTGTTTTTTTTTAGGGCGAAACGATTTAAAAAAATAGGGAACATCTAATGCAAATCAAAAGACCCTGAAAGTATACAAATCCATTTTTATAATGAAAATAACAGCAATGTATTTTATATAAAAATATATATTAATAAGAAGAAAATAAATGGCAATTGACGTTGCATTTGAATATTTAGAGATTGTAGATGTCAAGGAAGCAAGTAAACGGAAGGGAGTTTCACAGCCGGGAAGTTCGAGAAAAGAAACTTTTGGAGTAGAAATGGCGGTTACATTTAACTACTTCAAGCTTAAAATGGTGGAACCTAAATGCAAATCTGTAGCTGCTCCTATTCGTCTCGAGTTTCCTGACAAAACCTAAAGAATGATCTGCAATATAATAGATCCTAATTTGGCATCTCAACTTCACTCACTTTCTCATCAACGCGGCGTGGCTTCTCTCTGTATTTTCTACGAAAATTTTCATGGCAACTGCTCTGATGAACATTTTTTTCTTGTTACCCCGACTAAATGAATTTAAGTGTGGAACTAGATTTTCATCTCGGTCTCACCAGTTTACTGTTCAAAAATTAAATGCAACAGCCACTTCTAAAACAATTTCTTTTTTCCGTACTCCCTGTTTGTGGAACTCCCTTCCAATTACTTGCTTTCCGGACACATACATTCTTCAAAAATTTCGAAGCGATGTATCTATCTTCTTCAAACGCGTCCATCTTTTGTCTTTTCCTCAATCCTCCTAAGTTTTTTCTCTCACTTTCACTCTCGGTAACTAGTCTACTAGTGTCATTCTCGCCATGCTTGGAGTGAAATGATTAAAAAAAAAGATTCTTTAACCAATCTCGTCATAGATGTTACACACGTATACACCTATGTTTGCTCGCGAGCGCACATACGTATTATTAAGTGATAGAAACCCACGGAAACACTCACACGTAATAGACAGATGGATGAAACTTACCGTTACTACGCCTTCTTTAATTATGTCATTCTAGAATCTTTATCTCTAAAAAAATAAAAAAGGAACAAATAAAAATGTTACTTCATCAGAAAGAAAAGAAAAAGGGAAATAAAAGATTTTAGGAAAGAGAAAACACAAGATCTTCTCGGAACAAATGTCTGTGCACGCGTGAGCACGTGTGTGTGTGTGTGTGTGTGTGTGTGTGTGTGCGTGTGTGTGCGTGACCTGCCCCATACGTCAGACGGCTAATCAATTCTGTCGGTGTGTCACCACCAGAAGGGAAAGGTCAGTTCGCCTCGGGTCTCACGACACCAGCCAACTGTCTCCACCCTTAAAAAACAAACATCGTTTTGCCGAAAAGGTCGAGAGACGACTACGACGACGACGATATATCGCTTTTAGCCAGTCCATCAGTAACAATAACAAAAAACAACAAACAGTCAGCACAAAATAAAGAGAATTAACGTGTTTTTCTTTTTCCGACTTGGATTTTTTAAAAAATGTGTAAGTTCACCTCATGACATTGTAGAGGGTGTCGTAGGTGAAGCAGTAAGTCACACCAGTCGCTAAGTGAGACTAATTGACTAACTATTCTGTCTGGTCTTTCGTTAATGTATCAATCTTTCTCATATGATTTTCTCCTGTTTAAGATTTTGAACAAATTATTATGATCATTACTGGGTTTTTTTTTCTTTCACACAAAAATTCTAGGGCGTATACAACGAGAGGTTAATTGACACCGTTACTTTAGAACTAAAGTTAAAGTAATTTTCTCAATGACCTCCGCATTTTAAGCAATATTATTGCAAGTATTTTTATTTTTATTTTTTTAAGATTTTTGTCAAGACCTTACTTTTAGAATATCGGTTATATTTCTAATCTTCAATTTATCATCGACAACTTCTTCTTCTAGGTGACATGTCCTTTCAGGACTTAGGCGATCATAGCTTTCCACATCTCCCTATCCCTGGTGGCTCTTATGTTTTCTCCTGCTACACCTCGAAACTCCCGTTCCGTCATCCACCTGGTCAGGTCCTTCAAATATTTGATCCGCTGCTTTCCCTGTCTCTTTTTCCCTCTATCTGGCCTGTCAGTATCAGGTTCTCCAAGCCCTCCTTCCTCATTGCATGTCCCAGGAACTTCAGTTGTCTCTTCCGGATGCTCAGTATTAATTTCCTTTTCGTTTACATCCTTTCCACAACCTCGTCATTGCTCACATGCTCGGTCTATGATATCTGCAACATCTTTCTGTAGAACCACATTTCCGCTACTCCAAGTTTTGTCCTCATCTTCGATGATATTGTCCAGCATTCATTGCCGTATTGAAGAACTGACATCACATAGCAATCTAGCACTGTATTCTTTGTTTCTAGTGAATTTTTCCTATGTTTTAGTATTCTACTCAGCTTCTGGAACGCGTCCTTCGCCATGCCAATTCTCCTTCGGATCTCTGTGTCGCACTTTCCATCTCCTGTTAGAACACTTCCTAGGTATTTAATTCTTGTACTTGCTTGATTTAAGTATCCCCCACTTGTATTTGGCATTTTGGGTTGCTCTTTTTGCTGATGACCATGCATTCAGTTTTCTTACAGTTTATCGACAACATTTACCTCTAACATTTATTTATTTTTTAATTTCTCCAGCAAGTACTTAAATGTGTCAACATTTGATAAAACATCAAGAAAAAGGATAAACCTATTTTTCCTCTGAAGAACGTGACAACGAAAGTTAAAAAAAGGTTTAAAATGAATTAAAACAGTTGATTAAAGGAATAAGGCTAATTAACTAAAACCGTGATGCAATTAGATTGCTTAGAATAATTTCTTTAATATCGAAGATTACTGGGTCGTTAAAACATTTTTTCCGTTAGTTAAAAAAAAGAAAAAAAGAAAAAAGATCGCTTGAAGATGGAGTCATAGGAAAAATATGATTCCGAAATATGGGAAATTCTGTGTAAGGAAAATGCTTAATTAATTTTATAGATACCTCCACTAAATCGCTGAAAAAACAGCATAGTATGAAGAAAAATGATCCCAAACTTAATAAAAGTAAACTGTTTTCATCAAAATATGTATTATAAAAAAGGGAGATCAAAGTCTTTTTAATTATTTTTTCAAAATTTTTTGAACCTTTCTAACACGTTCGAAATTTTGGTAAAATCTTGTTTTGATTTTCGTTAGCGGTGAGCAAAATCTTTACGAAAGTTTACAATGAAAAACATAATATTACATAACTCACTTTTTTTCCAGTGACAAACACATTAATTTAAACATTCTTACAAAAACCAAATAATTGTCGGATTTTAATGAAACTTTCAGGACTTGTTTACAAATGAAAGAAATAATATTTAAAATTATTATTTTAAGAAAATAATGGTAAACATATATTTTTTTTCATCTGTTACCCCCACTCTACGTGAATTCATGAAATTTCAAGAAATTAAATTATGTCGGCAAATTTTATTATAAGTTACACGCAGGATCTATAGTGGGTTATCCGTTATGGTGAAGTGTATTTGTGTGTTGAAACAGATTAACTGAATTTGGCCTTGTCAGTAAATAGCCCACTATAAAATGGCTATCTAGTGGGTTATCCGTTATGGTGAAGTGTATTTGTGCGTTGAAACAGATTAACTGAATTTGGCCTTGTTAGTAAATAGCCCACTATAAAATGGCTATCTAGTGGGTTATCCGTTATGGTGAAGTGTATTAAAGTTGTTAATAGCAGTAAATGCCGAAAAGAGTTTGTGCATATGTACTTATGAGCGTTCGTTTGTTAGGAGTGTCTTTGAAGTCTCCGCTCAGTTCATGAGGGTAAGTGGCTCAGTGAACAGTGAAGAAGATGAGAGAGAAAGGAGAGGCGAATATTATGCGATCGCTTGACGTGGTCAAGGGACGTGGTAATTATGTTCATATTTTCTCAACTGGTGATGCTTCCTGTGTTGGCCTTTTATTTCGTCTTTGGGGCTCCAAACAAGTCATTTGGGTAATTCATACCCGGATTTAATTCTGGTCTTCCCATTGGACGATAAACAAAATTCACGTCGGCTCGCGAAAAGGGTCTGTAAAAGGAATTTAACATTTATTTATTTTTGGTTTTCCACCGGAACATCTGCTTGGAGCCCAGATGCGCAAAGACCAGTTTTGGTCATTTGCTATCGGGACCTCTGAGGGCAAACAACAGGTCCCTGATATCACCACAGACTCATTGAAGAATGCAAATCATGCATTATTTTTTAAAACCATTTAACTCCTTTTACCGAAAATCTGCTCCAAATAGTAAAATAAAAAATGCAATAAAGCTATGACATTATTTAATTAGATAAGCTTTTAATTGCTTTAACTAATAATATAAACGTCAGACATTATAGTCTGAAGAAAAAAGTTCGATTAATAATTAAATTTTAAAAGAATTGTTTTCATTTTTGTTGTTTTAATTATAATAATTTATAAGGTTCTAAAATTTTTTAAAATATCCCCAAGACTTATAGATGTTAGGCTGGCAAATTTGATACAAATCATCTATCCATCGTATTTTAAAAATGATTTTCAATTTTTTTACTGTGTATTTGAAGTTTTTTTTGTATGGTAGATTCTATGTGTACATTAAAAGGTCATGTGTTTAAGGACTTCTTCCCCTTTCTGGAAAAAAATTATACACTTATGTCACTTGCGATCGCCATACACTTATCTCGCATCTGTCAGCACATTTCAATAACAGTGGAAATTTGATAAAAGTCAACTCTGCGTTTAAAAATAGTTTTTTTCTAAATTTAATTCTTTAAATAAGTAATATTTGTGTAAATAAGATCAATTTAACATTAAATTTGTTAATTTTTCAATGTCACAGATGTATATTTTTGCAAAAGTTTTAAAACCGAAAATTAACTTTTGTTTACAAATCTGTCAATCGCTCAAAAATGGCCGAAAAATTAAAAAGTTGACAAAAAAAAAGCTTAGCTTGAAATTTTATATTCCATTCAATATGTGAAATACACTAGAGTATTTTGCTACTGGAAATAATAAATGTAATCATGTATCTTTCAATAAAAACTAAAATAAAAATTTAAAGAAAACGTTTTTTTTTTAAATAATTTTAAAAGTTATTTATCGAGAATGGGTAGAGTCACCCAAATCATTATATTTCAATACTATTTAGCTTTACTTTTGTTTTGAGCACTGTAAAATTAAAAATAATCGTTAAGGAACAGTAAATTCCTATTGCCCTTTCTTCAAATTATTGCATATATATAGTCATCCGCAGACAGATTTGTTTCGCTGTATCGCAGCTCATCCGTCAGTTGGAGTCGCTAACCCCTAAGCCATAGGCGTTGGAAGCAGAGAAGGGACATTTTAGCGTGTTATACATAAGTGTTGTATACACACGCCAGTCACTGAAAGAAGTCAATTCATAGCTGCAGAGTTATGCATAAATAGCAGAAATGGCAATTTTTTTAAAACATTTTCCTCTCTAGAGAGCTCAATCGTAATGAGAGCATACTATATTTGTCATCCACATATATATATATATATATATATATATATATATATATATATAGGATGGTCTAAAAGTAAGAGGACAGTCTAATTCACATAAACTTTATTTCCAACAAAATGAGGTTAAGGATACCATGGAACGAATGTGAGCAACGGCAAGGTTTTGGAGAGGATGCAAATGAAAAGGAAACATACTTAACACCAGTAAGAGGAAGCTGAGGTTTCTGAGACATGTAATGGGAAAGGAGAGCTTGGAGAATCTAATACTCACGGGACGGATAAGGAGAAAGAGAGACAGAGTGAAGTAATGCGTGACATACTTGATAGGCTTAAGCAAGTGGATGGCGGAGCAGGGTTTGGGAGAGACACCAAGAGGGAATGTTAAGAACGACAGGAGATAGGAGTAAGTGGAGGTCCATGATCGCCTACGTCTTGAAAGAACACAGCACATAAATAATAATAAGAAAGCACATTATTCATGAGCAGTCCGTCAATATCTTAATGAAACATTTTCTGAGACATGAATTGCGCTGATATACCCCACTAATTGTAATAAAGGGTTCGATTCGTAATTCATAGCATCTGAAGATGTCCGGAGTGTACAAGAGCCGAAATGTCGTACAAATGGCAACAAAGATAAGTCCAAATAATTTAAATACTTTGCCCACTTCCGTGTTAAAAAAAGATATTTTGCTATGATATTTTAAATTAAAAGTAAGTAATACGTAATCATCACAATATTTTAACAAGTACATCAGACCTCATTCAAAGATCGGAAACCCATAACTGAACGATTGTTATTAGTTTATCTACCATTAATTGTAAAGAGATCGAATATAATTAATACCTGAAGGTGGAGATAACACAGTAATAAGCGAGATTTCTTCTTCATTTGCTGTGTCCCTTCAGGACGTAGGTGATCATGGACTTGTACTTGATTCTATCACTTGTCGCTCTCAATATTTTTCCTCTTGATATCCTTCCAAACCCCGTCCAGCTATCCATTTGCTCAGACCTATCAAGTATGTCTTGCGCTACTTTTACATGTCACTCTTTCCTTCTATCTGTCCTGTGAGTATTAAGCTCTCCAGGCTCTCCTTCCTCATTACGTGTTCCAGGAACATCGTCTGTCTCTTTCTGATGTTTAGTACTTATTTTCTTCTCGGTTGCATCCCCTCCAACACCTCATCATTGCTCACGTGCTCAGTCGATGATATCCTCTGCAAAACCAAAACAACCCCCCACCAAAAAAACAAAAAAGCAAACACATTTCTGCTGCCTTAAGCCTCTCTTTCATCTTTGATGAGATCGTCCAATATTCACTTTCATATAGAAGAAAAGATATCACATGGCAATACAACACTCTTTTCTTTGTTTCCAATTAGATTTTCCTGTCTTTCAATACTCTGGTTAGCTTTTGAAATGCGTCCTTGGCCATGCCAATGCGTCTTTGAATCTCAATGTCGTACTTTCTATCCTCTGTCTGAAAACTTCCCAGGTATTTAAATTTCTTTACTTGTTTTCTTTTAGTTTCTCTGGCCTGTAGTTGGCGAGATAAATGATTAGTTGTTGTTCTGAGGCTTTCTCTGAATTCATTCTTTGTCATAATTATTATCAGCAGGGGTGAGTGTTTATCGATTCCATTTCGTCTACTGTTTTAGTCAAGATGGTTTCTTCTTCCAGAACCTGAATGAGACTTGAAGGTTTTCATTTAATGAAAATACAGTTTTTATCAATTCTTGGTTCAACGATGTTTAGGTGGATTATGTTGGACTGAGAGCCCTGTAGCTATGTCAGTGCGGTGATGACACAACATCGCTGAGCAGAGCGCTCCCATAACTGAACTTAACGGCCAGTTTTCCCGATTGAATGTCGGCCAATTGTCTGTGACCAAGGCGAGCCTTGAATTTGGAAGGCATCAACGTACTGTGCCTTCGGACAAGTTGATCTGGCGGCGCTAATCCATCTCCAGGTTGTTCCAGATTAACTTTCTCGAAGACACGGTACGTATGAATGAATAGCTCTCTGGATTTCCGTTCACATATGTCGAGGGAACTGATCTGGTGCGCAGGTGAAAAGGGAACCTACGACCACACCCGGTCATGGGACTGATGTTGATAATGATGCTGATGTTGAATTTTTAAAATCAATATTGGATTCTTTAAGAAATACTGAACTTGTCTTAGAAATCTATGATTAATAATGTTTTATTTTATTTTATTTTAATAATGCCGTATTTTACAGTGAGATCCTTCTTCTTCATGTGCCGTGTCCCTTCAGAACGTAGGCGATCATGGACTTCCACTTGGCTCAGTCTCTTGTCGCACTCACTAATTTTTATCTTGGTATATCTTCTAAGTCCCGCTCCGTCAACCATTTGCTCAGACCTAACAAGTACGTCTCGCGCTGTTTTTCACTGTCTCTTCTCCCATTTATCCGACCTGTGAGTATCAAGTGCTTCCAGGCCTTCCTTCCTCATTACGTGTCCCAGTAACCTTCTCATCAGTTTTCTTCTCGTTTGCATCCTTTCCAATACCTCATCGTTGCACATGTGTTCTGTCCATGGTATCCTCAGCATCCTTCTGTAAAACTACATTTCTGCTGACTCAAGCCTCTCGTTCATCTTTGATGAGATCTTCCAGCATTCACTTCCTTACAGAAGGACAGATATCACATAGCAATCCAGTACTCCTATCTTTGTTTCTAATGAGATTTTTTGTCTTTCAGTACTCTGATTAACTTCTGAAATGCTCTTTGCCTATGCCAATGCGTCTTTGGATCTCCATGTCGCACTTTCCATCCTCTGTTAAAACAATTCGTAATTATTTGAGTTTTTTACTTGTTTTATTTTAGATTCTCCAACTAGCAGTTGGCATATTGGTCTCCTCTTTTTGCTGATGAACATACATTCAGTTTTACTTGAGGTTTATGCTCAGTCCTTTCTTTTAACTTTCTTTTGCTAACTTCTGTAGAAGGTCCTGCATTTTTCTTTCCATATCTGCTATCAGCACCGTGTCATCGGCGTATCGGATATTGTTGAGACAGGGCCGCCAATGACGAATTCTGGCAAGGCTTTTTTTTCTCTCATAATTGCTTCGCTGTACGGTTTGAAAAGATCCGGTGAGAAAACATATCCTTGTCTTACGTCCCTTTCTATTTTTGCA